>QEOT01004384.1:31549-119223 GCA_003123785.1 Pterocarya stenoptera
GTGTTAGTACATACTGGAGATGAAGGGCAATCACCACAAGAACAGCGCAGTGAAATATCACCACATGAATAAGAAGTAACATTCATAGGTTTCATTCCAGATGTCCCGGCAGCATTTGAATGGAACATAATGGCATATGGCGAACCTGGCATATTTAGCCCTGCCTGTCTACCAATAAATGCAAACCACTCTGCCACAAACATTATAGTATGAGCAGTACAACATATAGAACAGCATGAATAATTACAAAACATGTAAAAGCACTTAGCACCTCAAAGACCAAAACGTTCTTCGTTGCCAAATGATTAAAATATAAACAACTTTGTAAGGAAGTAATGGCACGAAGGAAGAAGAAAACTTAAATGTCAAAATTGCTCCCGTACATGCAGAAAAATTTTTAAAACTATATTGTACTTTCTTTCTAAAACCTCACATATTTTTTTATTATAAAATGTGGGGGTTTCCACCATTTTTTCATCTATCATTTTGAGGAGAACAAATAAAAAATAAAAAATCCATCCGCAATGATTTACCCACAACACATTGTACAACATATTGTAAAACAATGTGTTAAAATGAAGGGTATTTTTGTCAAATATCTTATAAAAGTAATAGCATTTTACAAAAATGTCCTCATTTTATAACATTGTTGTGCAATGTGTTGTGGAATGTGTTATGGGTGTATCATTACTCTATTGGATATTTGTTATTCAACCCCACTACAGTATAAAACTACTGCATACAACGTATGGCAGAGAGAGAGAGAGAGAGAGGTTCCAATTTCAAAAGGATCAGATACCTTTAAAATTTTGAGCACCAGCACCAATAAATTCTAGAGCTCGGGAGTTCATGGTACCATACTTTACTTCCTTGCAGGAGTCATATAATCCTTCACCAAAAGCATCAGTTATATAAAAATCAATCCCATCCACGGTCAAATTTCCATTAACCTGAAAAAAAAAAAAAAATTAATAAGTTTACATAAATAGAGATACACTTTCATATACACCATTATGTGCCTCTCCAATAAGAGATATACTCCTCTGGCAATCACTTCCTCAAATAAAAACCAATTGTTTAAAATTTGCTTTAGCAATTTCAAACTTGTATCCAAAAGAAGATACTGCAGAGAGCAACAATAAGATAGAAAGGGAAGCTACATGGATTACTATAGATATTGTACACGTCATTATCTATACCTAAGGAGAATATCAGAGATCATAGGATCACTGGTAAAACAGGTGCTTTGGCAACTCAAACTTAGTAAACAAGAAACTGTTTATAAATAACAAGATTTTAAATAAGAGTATAACATTTTGCCAATATTATAAAATGCTACTTGTTGCAAAATTATTATCCTTTCCAACGTTATGAAAGACAAGATTGCCTGATGAGGGGTACAACAGAATGACAACAATAAGACCCTTTGCAATCATTACCAGGAAGGATAAGTGGGAGTTCCTGACCTTGGAAACAGAAGTCACATTGATAAATAAACTCTGATTCGGAGAGCAGGTAAGCTCACAGAACAGATTCAAAAAGTTTCTCAAGCATGCTGGACAACCTACAAGGAAAGGAATTGCCTGCAAGAAAATTAATTGTTATAAAACACAACGACATTTACAACAATTAAAACTCAGCAAGATGGACAAAAATATCTGAAGAGCTCTAAAACTCAGCAGAGCTCAGGCTCAATTACCAAAAAAATTACCACAAATGCTTCATGAACGAGTGAGAAATATGGATTATCACATTGAATACCAAATAATACAGGAGTGGCCAAACTAACAAAATTGATAAAAAAGAAAGAAAAATGAGACTGGGCACAAATGGTTGGATTCAATAAAAATCTTACTTGCTGGACTTGGGTTCGTAATGTGTCAAACTGAGCTTCTGTGCAACAAACATTGCCAGTGATTGTCGGGCATAAACTTTGGATCTTTGACGAAAGCAACTCATCTGGCTGGTAAGCATGACAACATATTACGTAATCATCAGGTAACTACAGCCTTCACGGCTTCAAAAAATATAGGAAAGAAAACTTGAACTAGCAGAACTGGAGGTACGTTAGACTGGCACCTACGCTGTTTGCGAAACAGGGATCAACCCAGTAATCAAACAACGCCAAAAATGTTGTATAATAAAGCGAGACATATGCATGCATTTGTACGCAAATAGATACAAGAAAACAACAGTTATATCGTTCGCTGGGATAATAGTAATCCAGCCGAGCAAACACTGGGACGGAAATAAACGATTATACCATACCTTCACAGCAGGGGAACCGAAAGGACAGTTCAAAACTTTTCCATCCGTACGTTTTCCACATATGTTATACATCGCACAATGGTCTTCAGTATGTCTTTCCCTGAACAACATCGAGAATTTTAAATTCTCAAGCATCCAGATATAATAAAATAAAAATAATCAAGTTCTTTTCATCAAATTTAGAGAAGTATACGGTAAGGAAGAACAATTCGACTTTTCAGAATCGCAAAGAAAGAAAACGTTTGTTAGTTTCGACCGCAAATAATTCACTTCATGTCAGTACACGCAACACTGAGTATATACCATACGGAAGCAGGGCGCGCCGGTATCGCTACTTTTTGTTATATCCTAAATCTAACCATTGTAATTTGATTGTATATAATCTGCGGTGATTGAACAAAAGAAATGACCTCCTCACCCTGATGTGGCAGCGGACGTCAAAAGAAACCGCGCGTCTGACATCTCTGCGTTCACTACAGATAAGGTAATTAAGACCTGCAAATAATATCCATATTCGGACATATTGATCAAAGAGAGCCCCATTCCCTTGCATATCTACATCTTATGAATAACTCTACACCTATATCTTATACTTAAAATCAAACCTGCCTAAATTAGACAGTCAGGAGTTGCACATAATTTAGAACTTCGTTTGGTTGCGAAGAAGATAAAAGAGAATAGAAGAGGACGAAAGAATTCGAAAAATACATGAAAATTTGAAAAATTAGAGAGGAAAACAAGAGAGGGATAAAAGAAAAAAAAAACTGGCTTCTGGCCTCCGCTTTCGCTTAAAAATTCGAGTAGAAGGCTTGGCAGAGGTAAAATTTTCTGTTTCCTTCAAAAAACAGGAAAAACATCTTCCAATATAAGAAACAATAATTTTTAATTTCCTTCTTCGTTTCCTTTTCATCATATCCTCTTAAAACGAATAAAGGAAGAAAGCTGCGAAAAGAAAAAGGGAAAAAGATCGAAGCAAAATGGGGGAAAAAGTTGGGAGAAAAAGTAAAGGAAGGAAGAGAAAATGGAGAAGCGAGCATGAACAGAGGAGTTCTTGCCTGGAACAAAGAAACAGAAACGAGAAACCCTAGAAGGAGCCACATTGTCCCACTCCTGCACCAGAGTTCCATCTGGGAGAGAGAAACCGCGAGCTATGCGTATCCTTCTGTATCTCTTTGTGTGCGAGAGAGAGTGTCGAGTGCGTGAGACTGAAAGTAAAAGCGAAGAGCCGTTGCGGTTGTATACAAAGTGGGAGAGTCAAACTCCGTATTTATAGTTACCTGACCAACCAAGCTGTCCTTTTGACGTAGGTATATTAATTCATGTCTTGCTTTCCTATTTAACGGATTCAATTTCAATAACTATTGAACCTCTCTAAGAATTGAAACCAAGGCTAGGTTGAGGTATAAACTTCATATTTAATAATAGATTTAATAAATGAGTATTAAATAATATATATGCAACACATTTCCACTATATATTTTATCAGAGTAATACTATACATCATATTCTTATCTTATTTTGATCATATTAAATAATTTGTGACACATTCATCACAATCAAATGATAAAAAAATATGCAATAAATGATAATTTAATGATGATAAATATGTCAGATCTTACTTAATGGGATGAAAGTGGGATAGTAGTATGGTGTATAGAATTATTCATTTTACAATTATGTCTTAAAATGAGTTATTATATTCTCAATTTGATATTTAGAGTACACTATCTACGTCACTAAAATAGTAAGATTTGATTTAAAATATTCTAAATTTTAAAATTTATTTTTCAAATCAAATTATGACATTGTTTGGATTTAAGAATGGTTTTATCTCATCTCATCTCATTACAATTTTTTTAAATTTTCACACAAAATATAATAAACAATTCAACCTTTTCAAATCTTAAAATAATAATAATATTAAAAAATAATATTATAATAATATTTTATAGTCTTATTTGTTAAATTAAATCCTCTTAAAAATGACGTAGATAAGTCTATATTATTTTATTTCTTTAGCTCTCACGTACTTCTAAAATCTCATATTATTAATGATATTATAGGGAATTTATATATTTTCCACATACTAATTGTTTACAATATCAGCCTTTGCTTTCAGTCTTTCAGACGTTATGTCGGGGTGGTTGATTGCTGTAACCGACCCTTGATTTAACTCTTAGTACTTTATGGATTGTCAGGGTGTTCCTGTAATTCGGGTAACTAGTAGTGGCAGAATTAGTAGTTTCCAGACGACAATTAGGGAAACCGAAACTATGACAGAATCAAGCGAGCAACGGTGCAGACTGCAGTGCACTACGTGGCACAGCAGTTCTCTCTCACGGGTATAAAAATAATAAAATCATAGACATAGAATCATCTCTATAAATTATAATCTCTTATACATAATGTGAGAGATATTTTTTGTAAAAATAATTTATAAAAATAATATTACTTTAATAAATATTTTAATTTTAAAATATGATTATATAAAGAGTTATAAAAAAATATTGTGCTTGTATCGTACTCATAAAATATAAAAAAATATTATTTCTACTTATAAATTTTATTTACATAATAATACATATTAACATGTCAATTATTAATAGGTTAAAAATTATAAAATTTAAAATTCAAAAATTGATAAAATTAGTTGTATACGTAAAATTGTTAGTACACATAGAATTACTCATAAAAAAATATATATAGGCAATGCTAGGGTGCACACTAAATGTACCTCCCAAATATGCACACCAATACAAATGGTTTTTTTCTCTTTTTTTTCTTTTTCTTTTAATCAATTTATAAACATCTTTAATCATTAAGAAGAAAAATACAAATTCACCAATAGTTATTTTCTTAATCCTTAAGAAAATTTAAGAGTTATACTATTATTTTCCTAAAAATATATAGGACAACATCCCAAATATGCACATTAGTGCAAATGAGTTTTTTTGTTTTTCTTTTATTTTCTTTAAGTGTTTTTTAAAACTCATTAAGAAAAAATAATATATATTCATCACTAGTCACTTCCTTAACCATTAAGAGAAAATAAAAAAAATATAAACGGGCACATGTGGTGAGTATATTTAGTCTCGTTTGTTTTCAGAGATAAGATGAGATGAGATGAGATTAAAGTTGAAAAGTTGAATAAAATATTGTTAGAATATATTTTTTAATATTATATTTGTTTTAAGATTTGAAAAAGTTGAATTGTTTATTTTATTTTGTATAGGAATTTGAAAAAGTTGTAATGATGGGATGGGAAGTTTTCAAAGTTTTAGATTTTAGTCTTGAAAACAAACAAGACTAAGAGTCATACTATCAATTTCCAAATATATATACTCCCAGGATGATGATTGGCCCCGTTTGAATAGCTATATAAGATGAGATAGTTTTAAATAAAAGTTAAAAGTTGAATAAAATATTGTTAGAATATTATTTTTAATATTATTATTATTTTAGAATTTGAAAAAAGTTAAATTGTTTATTATATTTTGTGTAAAATTTTGAAAAAAATATAATAATAAAATAAAATTATTTCTATATCCAAACGAGACCTAAATTCAAGCTACTTATGATACCGATTGAATCTCAAAATAAGATCAATCTTGTGATATTTTAATGGTATAATTCAATCATATAATCAGAAACGATTACAATTGCCCATCTCCAATTGCTGTCACTAGGAAGCAACAAATTAGTGGGGTCGGTAAGTGAAAAAGACATGTCCACACGGCCACGGCAACTGCGATGCATTATTTTACATCCATTATCTACAACAGTTGAGAACTTATTACACTCGGTACTGAAGGGGGTTTGTATTTTCATTTTCAAAATCACAAGAAAGAAAACGAGCTTTCACACATAAACAGCCAAACAAGTTCGTACTTGAATTTCCCATTTCACCATTTACTGAACAGAGTTTCTAACTAAACCACATTGAAATCGACCGAAGCAAGCTAGTCATTAGATTGTCATCCAAGAAAAAAGTAAGATCATAGGCTTCATGATAAAGAACAAGTACTACCCATCCACCACCATAAGTACACACAGCTTGAGCTTCCTTGTTGCAAGAAGATTCCTGGCTGGACTCCAATTAAGAAGTGGGTCTCAACCATTAATTCAACCCATTTTCCTTATTTTTTGCTAACTTAATAGACATTCTTAATTATCAACTAAAAATAAAAAAAAAAATCCTCATTCATGTTTCCATTTAGATATGAATTAGGCTCGTTTGGATACAGAAATCATCTCACCTCACTTTATTTCATCTTATCATTATAACTTTTTCAAATTCTTATATAAAATATAATAAATAATTTAATATTTTTAAATTTCAAAATAATATTTTAACAGTATGTTATTCAACTCATCTAAAACCAAACGAGCTTTAATAAACTTTTTCTTAATTTTCAGAATTAAAAATACATAATTATTTGCTTGAAGCAAGAAACAAGTAATATGCCTGACTTAAAGGTATCCCATCACTGATAATGTGTAAGCAATATTGCCATTCCCAATCATTGAAGACAATCTCACCCAATATCAAGAAAAAATCAATGTTAGACATAATTACACACGATTCGTTTACAGTAGAATTGAGCAGTTTGTATTGCCATTCTCACTCATTCATAAACTTCATTTTTTTTTTGTATTTTTTTGTAATTTTTTGTTTTGGGTATTAGGCTGATGATCAGGATGCTCAATGTGTCTCAGCCTGCTCCTTTTTGTTCTTCTCAAACAGAATATTTAAAATAAGCAAGAAAAACACTATGTCCACAGAAGATATCCCCTAAAATTCTTTACCGTAATTTTTTTTAAATTTTTTTTAATGATTAAATAAGTGTTTTTAAATGAATATGTGATTTTTTGTTATTTTTAAAAAATATTTAAATGGTTTAAAAAAATAGTGAAAGAAAAGATAAAAAAATATAAAAAAATAATTTGAAGATTTCGGTACGTGGGCGTAGCAACGTCCAATATAAGCAATTAGATCACATCAGTCGTCGCAAGGATTCTCCTTTCCGTTTCAGATTCTTCATCAGGGTCATGCAACTTGGCTGTTAGCTAGCCAGTCTTTTTCTCTCTTTGTTCTTTTCTTCCTTTATACAAGCCTAGCTCTTTACATCGGCCAAAAATGAAAGCATTGATTTTCACACCAGATACATTCCTGCGTATCGGGTTTGTCTCCGGTTCACATACTTTTTTTGTTCCCACCCGTGGACGAAAATAAAGTAACGAAAGATAATTTCTACCTAACATATATTCTTGACGAATAATATGCGTGCAATCTTTCCCCATCCCATTTAAAAAATAAACAAATATAATTATAAAATTAATATAAAAAATTATTTTTTAATTATAGACTCTAATTTTTTTTTTAAAGGAGCGTGAAACATTGAAGCTTAACACAACCTAATATTATATTTAGTATTATTTGTTTTTTACAATTTCGTTTTAAATAGATGGAATTTTTTATAAAACATAATTGTTAGAATATTATCTTTTTAAAACAAAGTAGTAAACAATAATTATAATTTGAGATTTGAAATAGTTGAATTGTTTATTATATTTTATGTAAAAATTTAAAAAAATTGTAATGATGAGTTGAGATGAATTTCCAATTCATATCGAAACTTAATAATAACTACCAAAACTCGTTTTGAATTATTATTGAAAAATACTACTTTGAGATTTTATATATTTTAATTTTTTTATTTACTTAATAATTAAAGAAGTAATAATTAGTGTATTGATTTTTTTATATTTTTAAAAATATTTTAAAATGATAAAATAAATATAAACAAAAAAAATTTTAAAAAATAAAAAAATAAATTTATGTTAGGCTGCATGTGAATGCTGGCGGCAGCCTATCACTCCTCTTTATTATTTGTTCAAATGATGTCTCCAATGAAACAAATTATTCTCGGTCTAATGCCCCCACTCCGGGAGTGGGTAGTTGGATTTACTGTCGTGTGCAGCTAGGCCTGCATTGAAGTGTGTTCAAGAGTCATCGACAGTCATTGAAAGGAAGAAGCTCTTGATCTTCAGTCTTCACGGCTGCTAATAATATATAAATGAGGAAAAGTCAAAAATAGACAGTGAAATCATAAGAGTTATATCCCACGGCAACTAAAAACCCATCATTGTTAATAATCTTTATATCCCCTAGACTATCATTTGCACTAACTTTTGTTTTGTTTTTTTTATTTGGCCACATAGCAATGTCGATTCTCATAGGCATACCTATCTGAATATAGTCACGCAAGAGGTTTGCACAGAATGAGTCAACCACTTTTCTTTCTTTCAAACTAAATGAGTAATGTCACGAAAGTCTTAGAATGTGTAAGCGTCATACAGTTTTAAAAAAAAAATAAAAAAAAATTATGTGACTTATATTTATTTAATTTTTTTAAAATGATTACACGGCACTTACGCTTTTACGATATAACTATTATTTATCTTCTGTTATATTGATAAACTCCCAAATGTCCCATGATGGCAAGTAAGGAAGCGATGAAAAAAAAAAAAAAAACTACTACTTAAGAAGGCAAGGGTAATAATTCATTGGATCTTAGCATTTGATTGCTCATTTCATGCGTCTTTTACCTCGAGAATAAAAACATGCACAATGCACCCCATTTAGATGTTTCGATCTGAAATAGGAGAATTCAATGAAAACAGTCGCTTTGTGACTTTGTCAATCATTTTGAGCTTTTCGTACGATATATATTTTTTAAAATTTTTATAGGGACGGGAGTTTTAGAAAAATAAGAAAGGAAAGCTGGATGCAATTGAAGAGACATATTAAATGGGGGTAATTAGAAGTTAGGGGTTAAGTGAGTGGGAGTAATGATGGTGATTGTGATGGTGGGGACTAACTAGCATACAAAAGTCATTGGGGAAGAGATTCTAGACGTGGGGCCGGTGGGCGGGGGAAAGGGCAGAAGAGGCACCTCACCCACCGTAGAACACTCCCCGCGGGGCTTGGCCTTTTGGGGTGGGGGTGGGGTGTCCTTTAGATTAGCCTAAAGCGAGAGAGTCGAGACCCCCATCCTTTGTCATGATTGTCACTCATCTGCTCTCATCATCATGCTCGGCGCCACGCCTCGATCATACAAAACTGCCACACGCCAAATGGACAACATAGACATGGCCTTCAAAAATAAAGCAGATTCTCTCTCTCTCTCTCTCTCTCTTCCAAACGGGTCTCAGACTCTCAGTTTCAACTTTCACACACAGTGCAAGTCAAAAGTGGGAATGCCAGACGGGTTTTTTTTGTACGTACTCTTATTTTTTATGGACTTCTGCCCTTCGAAGATGGATTTAATATGAGGGCATGGAGCGAGCTGTGATTATGTGAACTCATCCAAGTCCACATGTATACAGTACTTTAAAATCATTTATGAATGGCCAGAGAGAGTAGTTTTATAGTTTTATTTCCTTGCCAGCAGAACCCATCCACCCACCTTTAAACTCTTTTCACTCTACTCCAGGAGAGGAGGGTAAAATTATTTCAAAATTATTTAGTGAATTACTGCAGTTTCAACCAAATCAGATCGATATCTTTCATCACTCCACATTTATGATTTTATGAGATATGTGCAATAATATTGTGTACTAGTGCTTTACGTCTCTATGCTTTAAGAAAGCTCTAAAATTCAGGACCCCCCCCCCCCCCCCCCCNTCTCCCCTATCAACTGTCGTTCTAATTAATTAAAGCTTGCTGGCACGACTTCTGTACTAACCACCACATTTATTATTTCCATTTGAGTTTTTCTATTGGTCATCTTATATACTATACATTTTTACTTATTTTAAAAAAAATTAAAAATTAAAAAATAATATATAATGTGTGATATTTTCTTTCAATTTGCAAACTATCCTCCGTTCACTTGACTCGTCCCAAGATAAAAAGACTTGCGAGTTGCGAGTACTTGTAAGGATAAGTACAAATTTTTCAAAGGAATAAAATTTTAAATTGATATAATTTGATATGATATATTAGATTAATTTATAATAAAAATAATTTTATAATTTAACGTAACATTATTTTATAAATTTATTTTTATTAAATTTGTTTATACGCTAAATCATTTTTCGTTCATTATATAATTTTTTCCTAGGAATTAGTATTATGTTAAAAACTTATTTAAATATCATTGTACGGAGATTTTTCCCTTAAGGCCCAGCCAAGTATAGCTCGGGACCAAAAGTCACAAACCCAGCTCATTAGAAGAATCTTCTGTACGTGACTTGTAGGAGGGATGAGGTAGCAGGAGATGGAACTCGTCGGTCTGAAGTCCCTCAAGTAGTGTTCAGCTAACGAGTGTCCGCCCACACAGTAGGAGTGACATAGGGAGAGTCGTTGATCTACTGTCAGATAACACATGAACAGACCAAGAAAAGGGTAGACTAAGAAGAGAAGATTGAATAACCACATTGCATTCCACTACCTGAAAAATACGTCACATTAATGATATCGTCGCAGAGTCACGTCACATTAATGGAGTCATTGTAAAGCCATGCTGCATTTAAAAATTTTGACAGAATAAACAATACGAGAAACTCAGACTTCATAAAAGTAAGGGTGATCTGCTCTTTTGATATATAATATAAATAGCTAATTCTAAATACGATAAAACTATCTCTGATTCTTAAAATTTATTACTTATTTACGACATTCTAAAAATATTTACTAATTTAAACATGGAGATTTCCGGCCTCAAGGTCGCTCTCTCAAAATCGTGTTAAATTCTTTTATATGTGCAGCTCATTTTCAAAAATTTAAGTTGTTAAAACGATGTGGGAAACGTGACGTTAACAACTATCGACAGATATTTATAAATTTTAAATGAAGATCTTGACTGTAGGCAAGGCCTCTGCATTGGCTCAGAAGGGTTCGAACTAGGGAGTCAGGGACTACATTTCCTCGAGGCCCAACCATCCACATTTATGGAGGTCAGCGTACGACTTGACTATTCATATATATCATTCTATGATCTTAATATTAGTCATCGGCTTTAAAAAAAAAAAAAATATTATTCATCGAGGAGATAAACATAGAGGCTTATTAATCTATTGGACGACAATAATCAGGCCATGTCTTTGTCATCCAAGTTGTATCATTTAATGGCTTGTAAGGAAGAAAAGTCCTTGGTCGAATGGTACGTAAAATTCAAAGTACATTGGTTTGGACAGTGAAGTCAGATAAAATAATTTTATATAAAAATTAAAAATTAAATTAAAAATTATTAAAAAATATATTTTTTTAAATTTAAAAAAGTTAAGTTGTAATTTAAAATAATTGAATTATTTATTATATTTTATATAAAAATTTTTAAAAAATTATAATTATAAAATGAGATAAAATATTTTGTAAATCCGTACAAACCATAAGCGAAGTGGTTGCTGTGTTTGGGAAGTTTCAGCTGTTATATATAAATAGTTTATTATTAATTAATTATTTTTTGTTACTATTCACAGCATGAGCATATGTCGCAAACCAACTTGATATAAATTCAGAAGAAGTCGGAGAAAATATATTTTTCCGTATTTGATGGTGGTGGGGGGATACACAGAACCTAAGGGTCCCCTGCATCATCAATTGCACGTTCAACCTTGACGACTTTGACCAAACGTAACCTATTTTACACAGTACTGTGTACGCAGTAACGCAAATGAAGACAACAGGCCCCCTTCCCTGCACTGTTTTAAAGTGGTTCCCTGGTCCGATGCGATTGTACAGCTTTAAAGTTTCCCAGGTAAAGAAGGATTTTGTTTGAACTTTTATTTTTATTTTAGCCTTAAAAATGATCACTATCCAAGCCGGACGGCCACGGCAGACCGAGGACAACTGCGCCAGTTAACTCGAGGCAGAAGCCTATGACAATAACAAGTCAACGTACTTCCCAACAACTTGAGAAATTTCTTCACAAATGAGCAATGAAAATGCCAGACGTCCCGCTGGCGTCAAACATAGCTTTTTGATGTGATTTTTAATTTTTTTTTTTACATATATATTTTAATAATTTTAAATATTTTAAAAAAATTATTTTTTATTTTATTTTGTAATTAAGAAAATATTTTTTTATAATTTTTTTACTTTCTAATTAAAAAAATATTTTTTAATAATATTCTAAATTTATTTTTTTTAAAAAAAATATTTAAAATTATTAAAAAAATCTACATAAAAAAAACACATAAAAAAACAATGCTACACCCCAGCAGGACTGTAGCATTGTTCAATGAGTAATGATCTTCATGCAATAAATATATATATATATATAAACTACTTTGCCTTCTAATTGTATGGCTCAATTTGACTGGATGTTTGAATAAAAATGTCTCAAACTCATTTCAATTCATATAATTTAATTATTATAATTTTTTTAAATTTTTGTAATAAATAATTTAACTTTTTCAAATCTCAAAATAATAATAATATTAAAAAAGAGTAATATTATGCATCACATTCCCATCTTATTTTGATCGTACTAAGTAATATATGGTACATTCATTATCATTATATGATAAAAAAGTATGTAATAAATAATTATTTAATGGTGATAAATATATCATATTTTATTTAATAAGATAAAAATGAGATGATAGTATGATGTATAGATTTTTCTAATTTTATATCCAAACCATACTGTAGCAAGAGATATTTTACCGATAAGGCCAAATGGCATTTTTTTTTCATACATTCTTTTAAAAATTATTACAATATTATTAAAAAATAAAATTTTAATCACTAAATAAATAAAAATATTCAATCAGTAGCGCGCATCGGTGGTTTTGTCGGTGGCTGTAGCTTTATTCTTAGATTTAACTTATCGTTTATGTACGACGGATTGCAATTTATTTTTATAAAAATCTAAAACAGTTATGTTTGGGGGTAAAGATTTTATTTCTATCTCATCTCATTTCATTATTACATATTTTTTAAATTTTTATATAAAATATAATAAATAATTCAATTTTTTCAAATTCTAATTCAACTTTTTCAAATCTCAAAACAATAATAATATTAAAAAATAATATTTTAAACTTTCATCTTAATACTATTTACAAAATTTTCATAAATTCCCATCTTATTTCAACATTCAAACCTAACACATAGAATGGCAGTTTTGCAATTTTTTTATTTTTTTGAGACATCGTACTTCATTTTTTTTTTAAATTTTATTTAACTTTTGAAATCGTATTAAATAAATTCCAAAAACAAAGAAATAAGTTTCAAGTTTCATTCTTTCAACTATATTTTAAAATTAAGAAGATTTATTTACAAAACCCAATAGCCGAAATACAAGACATAGGATAAAGAAATGGGTCATACCTCGTTGAGGTTGACATACTTACTAGGTATGGGCCCATGGTGAAGAAAGATACCAAACTTATCTAAAAAGAGACAAATTCCTTACAGAATGCACCCAACATGAAGACAAAAACTCCGCAAACTAGTTTACGTTAATGGAAAAGCAAAGTAGTTTTGATAATATGCTGTAATGGACAAAACCTCCCTGTCATGTTAGAATCTAGATTATTCGAAGATGATAAATCCTAGTCATGGACAACAAAAAATATCTAGCTAGCTAGGCACGTTGATCCGGATACATAAGCTAGAATGTCGATATAAATGTGAATATGGTTAGTTGTTGAAGTCATTACTATATCACAACTAATTTGGAGCTACATCAATATGTCAAATCTAGTGTGCTAGCTTGAGATTCTTTTTGTTTTCTAAAAATGATTAACTTTTTCGTCGTCCCATATTATTTTAATAACGTTGTATGGCCCAAAAGCCTAAGGTCCAAATGGATAGGACGAAGCATGCCATACGAGGAGGAGAGGAATTGGACTCTGGGCTCTAGCTTTCGTACTAGTGTGGTCCTTGAAGTTTAAACTTCTTTGTTATCTTTTATTTATTTATTTATTTATCCGCTGATGTTCTTTTTGAAAAGTGATTTATGGGATGCTAGCGATCCAAGGACTCGGATCCTGTGCTCCTGAAAATTTTATATAGAGTTGCGCGTCCATGTGCATCGATCTTGAGCCCCGGGAGTCCCAATATTACATGCGTTGTATTTTTTTTTATTTTTTATTTTTAAGTGGTGTTATGTTCTCAAGCTGGTGGAACACCATCCATATAAGATTTGATAGTGGGTCTCTTAAAAAAAAAAAAAAAAAAAAGATAGTGGGATTTAAATTTTATATTTTAAATTAAATTATAAACTTTATTAAGTGCTTATCTATAATGATTAATAAATATGAATTTTCTTTTAAAATACAATCAAACATCTTGTTTGCTCTGATTAACCTATGTTAATTGTACGAGAAAATCTTTCCACCGATCGGTCTGGTATCCTTAAATAATAGCCTTTCAATAGATATTTGCCACGTAGTTTTTCCATTTAACATCTAATATCCCTACATACAACTGATAACCCCCAGTTGCCGTAACTCTTCCTCTTCCGCTCTTCCACTAAAGCCCCTACCCTCCACCTCTCCTATTTGACCCCCTCCTCCTCTCCCAGAACCAAATGTCGGTGACTTCCCTTAACCCCGAGTCGCATTGAGCACCAATAGGTTGCATTTCATGCTCCATTTTTAAAATTGAGGAATTTTTCAAGGTCTGGTAATAGCATTTTAAAAAAATATGAAGCCACAAATCCGACACCTTAATGTGGATATAGTCATTGGTCTGGGATTAGAACGAAAGAGAAGGCTCATGGATTATATTTTATACAATTCGATACCCTTATGAGCCAGGCATTAGGGACCTCAACACGCGAAGATGTTCATTCATTTGCTTCCCTTTGTTTCTTTCAACAGCGATGTGAGTCATTTGCTGGCTTTCCACTTCCTCGCTCGTCTTGATTTTGTTATTTGTCTTTTCCTCTCGTTCTTTGCTTTGGGTGTAAGGTTCTTTTACAGATCTTCACCTTGAAATCGGAGTTGCGCGCACTGAGATATTTTAGAGAAAAAATGAAAATTCTGAGAACTTCCATTAGTTTTATCAGATGAGATCAAATATATTATGTCTAGTATAGAATTGCATTCGTGGCTTGTTTTGATTTGGGGGCTGTTAAACACCTAGTAACAGCCCGACCGTTCCAAAGAGGAACCGTAATCGTACATCCTGCTATTTTTTCCACAGTTGAGGTTAGGGGTGTAACTTTAAACCAGAAAACCGGTAAACCGGACCAAACCGGACCGGCCTGGACCGGTTTTTAACCCAATCGGTCCGGAACCGGTTCTCAAATTTCATAAACCGGCCGGAACCGGTCCGGTTCCGGTTTTGAGATTTTTCGGACCGGACCGAACCGGACCGGACCGGTTGATAAAATATATATAAAAAATAATATTTTATATATAAGTTTTATATAATTTATAATTTTATGTGAAATTTATATATATATAATATAATTATATATCATATATGAAATAATTTCATACTATAATTTATAAATTATAACATAAAATGTTAATGTTGAATATAAACATTTGTAATTTCTTTGATCATATGCTATTAATATAATCATATATAAGATAATGTTAGTATAAAATAAAAGTTTAATCTTAAAAATGAAAATGTAATTGATCATGTATTATATAGCTATACTAATAGTCTAATATTAATACTATTAGTCTAATATTATACTAATATCAAATTTATATTTTAAAAAAACCGAAAAACCGGACCGGACCGGACCGAAAACCGGTAAAACCGGAAATATCGGTTTAGGAGGGTAACCGGTACGTAATCGGTTTTGAAAAATACAAAACCGGTAATACCGGTTCGGTCCAAGATTTTGTCCAAAACCGGACCGGACCGGACCGGTTACACCCCTAGTTGAGGTAACTTAAAAAATGAAGGACACTGGCAGGCAGGCTAGTGTGAACTTCTTCTTCTTCTTTTGTTTTTTTTTAAAATTTTTTTTAACATCCTTAATTAATAAGAAAAAATTACACAAATTTATTAATAATTATTTTCTTAATTATTAAGTAAAAAAAAAGTCGAGTGGTCAAATTAGCGGTACAAGCTAGGCGGCTGACTATCAATTTTCACATAACACGGGATACATATATATATATATATATATATTTATATATATGTATGTATATATATATTTGTTTTTACCACAGGATTTAAGAACTCTTTTACTACTCTTAAAAAGAATAATTATTGATGTTTTGGAAGTCAAATATTTAAAAGTTATTTCCACCTTGGATAAGCAGACATAAGGGCAATTTTTTAAATTAAAACTACAACTATAAAAATTAAAAAATGAAATTAGCAGCAGAATCTCAAACCTAGCACAAAACATCACCCAACAACAAAAAAAAAAACAATCGTTAAAAAGTATGGCCAGGATCGAAACTCGCATGAACTGTGGATTAAAAAGAAAAGAGATCAATCAGATTATTTGTTGCCCTGGATGATCAATACAATCACCTAAAAGTTTGAACCCAATCAGGAACACCTATGAGATTTCAGGTTTCCCCAAAATTAGCAGTAGTGTCACCATCCCAAGCTTATAAGTGATTGAACTTTGCAGCAAATATTCAACACATCTACTCCCGTAATACGTAGAGCCGAAAAGATCATATCCAAATTCTGCATGCTAATTATAAAAATGAAATCTAAGCAAGACGACTGTGGCCATCAATCCATTATAATCATCATGCAATGATCATGATTAAAGCTAGCGAGACTGAAAGAAAACAGCGGCCGGAGGAGCTTCACATTCACGCCCATTTGTTCAGCCGCGCGCCGGGGTGGTCCACCATGCATGGAATATGTGAGAGGACTTTAAAAAAATGGTAGCTAGAAGAAAGAAATCATGGAGGAACAGGCTACAGCTAGCACTCCAACTAAAAAGCTTGCACTGCCTTAGTGGAGATCAGCGTGCAGCAAGTGGAATCATGTCTCTTAATCGCGTTTTACTGTATTTATTTTAATCATTAAGCTTAATTGGACTTGGGTTTCATTTTTTGTGAGTAAGGGTTTCACGTGTAGGAGCATGGGCTTTAACGAAAACATCTCATTTTCTGATCATGGGAACTCATGTGAAAATTTGAAGTTTTTTATACCTTTTTTTGTATAATAAACTAGATGGAATAAACACAATCTAAGGCCTCGACCGTTGAAGGCTTTTCAACCATTATTCCTGCATGTGTTATGCCTATGGAAAATAGCAACTTTTTTAGGGATCTCTAGTAGGATTAGGAGCTAGTTATACTTTAATGGCAAAGTTGGTCGGTTTCATTAATCAGTAACCCCCAATAATGCATAGCTTTAATTAAAAGCAAGATCATCCGTTTGGGTGAACAAGGAAACAATGTTTGAAATGAATTTAGGCCTCACTATAAGAAAATTGTTTGTTTGTAGCAAGGTATTTCTTTCAAAAATGATTATTTCATATATTTTCATCACAAATAATCAATCATAAATGCTCATTTTTCTTGTAGTGCCTCAAGAGTACTCTCCTGCCTAGATTATAGGAAATTCGGATAGAGGTGTGGGAGAGGGAGCTGCAGGCTGCAGACCTCATCTCTCTGGAAGGGGATTGATGGATCCTAAAGGTGAAAAGAGATTAACCTCTCTTCAAGCATGAGATCAAGATCCCAATGTCTAAAGTGGAGAAATAGGAAGAGAGAGAGAGAGAGACAGATAAAATAGATTTTATAGTGTTTATTAAACATATAATTATGTCAAAAAGATTTATACTAGAACAATCTTTTCTATATATAACTATCTTTTTCTAACTTTGAGCGATATTTTTTCCATAAGAACCAAAGCCAACCCTTTTGGAAAAGTATGCAACTCATGGTCGTGTTCAGGACTCTAAGCATAGTTATGGGCCGGAAATAGACCCAATGTTTGAGTACTGGGCTGAGTGACGGAGGCGAAGGCCCGAAGCCGATGGTGTCGCTGCCAGAAGGAAGTTGCCTACTTTTTGTTGTAGTTACCTTTCGTTCGAGACATTTTTCAGGGTGAAGTAGCCACAAACTAGAGATGCCAACGATATGCTTCTAATACAAGCTTGGACGTGTATGTTACAAACTCAAAAACTACATAGAAGAAATACTTATGATCTCTAGGCCGGAGGAACTATTGACGATAAGCTCCAACTCCGCCGCCGATGGCACCGTGCCTCTGGTGAATTGGCGACCGATCGCGATGGTAGGAGTTATGGTGAATGGGAGACCGACGATGGTTGGTATTTTTGACCTCTTGGCGTGTATTGGCACCGTGCTTTGCACAGGCTTTTGTTTCCTTTGCTGTCATTTTAATGGCACTTACCTTCATTAACTCTTCTAATACTTCTTCCATGGATGGACGATTTTTGGGGTCTGATTCGAGACACTTTAGTATCAATTGAGCTGCTTGGAATGCACCTTCTAGTGGGTAATGTTCACGTAGCCTTGGGTCCATTTTTTTCTTGAGTTTCTTTCTGTCGGACATAGAAGGTCTAGTCCATTCCACCAAGCTGTACTCGCCTTTGGCCCTATTTGTGTCGTGTGCTCGTAAGCCTGTCAGCATTTCTAGCAATACGACGCCAAATCCATAGACATCACTTTTTACATACAAATGACCTGTTGATTAGGGTGTCTGTTAGAATATGGATGCATGGGATGATCAAAATTATGTCAATAATTTGAGAAATAAAATTGTTCTTCACCTAATATCTTGTTATCTTCGGTAACGCTTATTGATATGACCCATTTTAAGTGGTTTTACGTGTCTATTATCTACATAAACAACTATTTAAAATATATCACATCAGCAAGCATGACTGAAAATAATAAAATTTAGAATGAATGATAATATTGCTTAAAATAATTTGTTGACGTTAAATAAAATATTGTTAGAATATTAATTATTATTATTATTATTTTAAAATTTAAAAAGATTAAATTTTTTATTATATTTTATTTAAAAATTTTAAAAAATATAATAATGAAATGAAATGAGATTGTTTAAAAAAATCGACAATCACAAAGCTCGTGTAATAATTGAAAATTGGGATATTACCGGTTGCAACATATTCAGGAGCTGCATAGCCATAAGTGCCCATGACACGCGTTGTCACGTGGGAGTTGCCATTTACCGGGCCCAACTTTGCCAGCCCAAAATCCGAAAGCTTTGCATTGTAGGCCTACGATAAGAAACCCAACATAAAATCGAAGACAGTAAAGAGAATGGCAAAGAAAACAAATGGAAAAATCTAATTGTAAGCATTAATACTTGTACTCATTCAATATGATTGGTCAGAAAGTAGATTTTATTGAAAATATTATTAATTTGAATTTATAATATAAAAAAAACAACATTAATACGCAGATTAGTATATAAACTTATTGTACATAGCAAAACTCGAAAAGAAAAACCACCTAACTGTTAATAAATATGTTAGAGTTTCAAATCACAAGGGAAACCAACTTACCCCATCCAACAGTATATTGGATGTCTTAAAATCGCGATATATGACAGATTTCTCTGATGTGTGCAGGAAAGACAGGCCCCGAGCCGCTCCTATTGCTATGTCAAGCCTTGTATCCCATGAAAGTGGTTCTGGAGCTCCTTCTAAGGCAAGCACATGACATATACAGAGTTGAAGAAATGAAGCAAGATTTGCATGGAAAACTCCATATATAGTTGTGATCGATTGGAAGTGGTTCTTAGTTCTTACTTTTGAAAAGGTGGTTTTCCAAGCTTCCCTTTTGCATATATTCGTAGACAAGAAGGTACTCCTTGTCTTCCCAACAGTACCCCAGGAGCTTGACTAGGTTCGGATGGGAGAACTTCCCCAAGAATTTCACCTCCGCCTGTGCCCACAAACACAATGACAAGGTCTGAAATGGTTCAATTTTCCGGATCAATATTACTGTTCTGGTTCACGTAGGTAGGCAGAATATATATTGTTGTTTGGAAAATGCTAGCTAGTTTACCTGCTCGCTGACAGCTCGTGTATTTAATTTTTTTTATTTAATAATTAATGAAGTGATTTTTAATGTATTAATGTATTTTTTTTTAAAAAATATTTAAATATATTAAAAAAATATGAAAAGAATAAAAATAAAAAAATAAAAAGGTAAGTTTGTGTGACGTAAAACCCACAAATTTCTGGGCTCTCATCATTACCAGCATAAGCAAATGATCTTTTGGAAAAGTACAAAAACCATACCCAGTCAAAATATTCTATATATATAGGTTTCGGTCAACTAAGAAAACTTCAACAACTTTAAAGAAAATCCAAAAAAGTTTTCGTGGAAAACTCGAGCACGTTGAAAAAACTGTCCCAGTGCAGTGGCCACGAGGCCTCCCAATAATTAATAATTAAAAAACTCTAAAATGGTATAGACAAAGCCACTTCTTTTGAAAAATCTGAATTGCCAAACTTTATATATGAATTAAAAAGTCTCGTACATTTTATTTTATTTTAATTCATTCCGAGTACTCAGTCAGTCAATAGTATCGCGAACGAACAGGGAGAATAGACGACTAGATCAGGAGGTTACCATCCATTCTTTCAACCCCTGGGGGCTGTCGGGGTTCGATTTCTTGACGGCAACAGCCATGCCGGAGCCGACCTTGGATGGCGTGTACGTGTTCAGGTCCACCCAACCTTTGAAAACTCTTCCGAAACCTCCCTCGCCCAGCACCGTATCGGGTCTGAAATTTCGTGTTGCACTCTTTAGCTCTGCAAGAGTGAACATTTTCAGATTCGGGGTTATGACCCTTCCGGTCTGAGGCGTCGTTTCCTCCAAGTTGCTTTGAACGAGGTTTCCATTTTGGGTCCCATTGCTGTTGCTTCGTGATGTCCATCGCCCAGTACTTTCTTTGCTAATGTTTCTTGATATTTCTGCATGAAATGAAAGGAAAGGAAAAAGTGCGCGTTAAATAGCAGAGTTGTCGGGAGCTTCAAAAGCTACCTCGAACTTTCCATGATATTCTTGTTATTTCTATATTAATACAAACCTTTAAAACAACGTACAAAATAGACAAAGCAGACAACATGAGTGTTAGAAACTCTGATACTTTGTTTGAGAAATTTACGTGAAGAAATACAAAGGAGATCCGAGAAAGAAAATCACAACGTACAAAATAGACAACATGAGTTTTAGAAACTCTGATACTTTGTTTTAGAAATTAACGTGAAGAAATACAAAGGAGATCCGAGAAAGAAAATCACAAAAAATAACGGAAACCGAGAATCCGACAGATTATGGAAGGACAAAGGAGAAAGGGAGAATTGATTGGTAAATTCAGAAGGGGTACGTACCAGATGGGCTAGAAGGTTTGGTGGTGCTTGGGCTATGGTGGTTACTCACCGGAGCTGCAAAGCAGTTTCCCATGACGATAACTCTTCTTCTTTTGGTCTTTTAAGTCTATCTCGACGCAGATACTTATGCAGTTGATCTCCGCAGTCTCCAACTTCCTCCAAAGAGAAAAGAAAGAGCCAAGAAATTACCAAGCAAGAGAAAACTAGTATAGAGAGACCGCCAGCTTGGGCTTGGACCTCTCTCTCTCTCGTTTATGCCGTTTATTGTTCTTCCCACCGCGTTTTATGTTTTCATGTCTTGCCCCCTAGTCCTACTTCATGCAGGAAACATGAAAATGAGAGGTCCGGTTTGGTGCATGAGAGAAGTCCCTTGCAATAATCCAAGAAAGTCAAGCGCAGCAGCGTCACCGGACCAATCGCTAAAAGAAAATCTCTTGAGCAGTTGGGCCCATTAATTAATTAAATTGATTGTAAGGGTCATCCAAACATTTTTAGCCCTAAGTAAGCATTATGATAATACTCACAGTATATACATTATTATAAAGGTTAAAGATCCATCTCTAACAATCAGTCCATTATAGCTTAGCATATATATATCCTGAAAAATTAAAAAACATGTATTTGAGAGTTGAGACCAATTAATTGATTTGGTCCCGTCCAGTCCATCCCCAGCCACATATTTTCGTCAAATCAAAAGGGATCATCCGCTTGGAATGACGGTTTTGATGATATGGTCCATGCAACTTCAACCTGTGTTACAACGTACAATTGGAGGCCGTGACAATTATATATTTGCGGTGGCAAGTGCAGAGTGACAAAAGGGTTGAAGTTTTCCAATTTTGTCCCATCCCAAACTACACTTACGATAAAGAATATAATTCTGTCTATTGGTGAATGACCTAATCTGAACCTTTTTCCGGATATTTGTTAATGGGGTTTCGACCATACTACCTAAATAAAAGAGATCGAATACTGTCACTTTTAGAGCATTCTCAATGGTTCCTTTACTCTATAATTCAAAACAAAAATTCTATAGACAACCGTCCATGCGTCCCCACCGCGGAGTTGGCTCCCATGTGGCAAACAAAAATGGCGCCGTTTCGTTTATTGCCCATACCCTTTCGTTCCACGATGCCATTTCGATTTGTTTTTGTCATTCCCCTTTGTTCCCCCTTTCCCCCATCGATCTCCACCTAGTTGACACTGTAGTTCTTCATCTTCACTTTTAGCAGAGCTATATTTACTGCCACTAGTTGAAAAATTATAGTCTTATGAGGATGATCAACAAGAAATGGGTTTGTTTATGTGTTCGTTGTGATTGTGAATGCGAACACTTTATATAGATTTGGGGTCTTCGAGGATTGGGACGAGGTTGGTGTTGGTGTTGGTGTTTAGTATTTTTTTTGTTTGTGGTTTTTAGTGCTTCTTTAATCATGTTGAATCTCAGAACGGTTGCGCGTAGATGAATGTGAGGGAGAGAGTTGTGTACATGTGCTTGTTGTGGCTAATAATAATTTATTTCACTAAATTTTTAATTTTTTTGTGAAGTGCTGTTACTATTAGGGTTTTGATTTGGATTTGAGTCTTGCTCTGCTCGAAGATTTTGATTTTGGGTTAATGGGGCCAAAGATTTGCATGAATGCTTCATGCAGAGCAACCTCCACGCATGAATGGAAGACAGGCTGGCCTCTGCGATCCGATGGATTTGCCGATCTCTATCACAACTACTGGTAGTTTTCGTTTTCTTCGTCTACTTCTGCCCTTGTAATTCAATGTAATTTCTTTTGGGGTTGATTTGATTTTCCAAAGGCAAGTTTTGGGTTTATCGAGGTATTGAATTGGTGTGTTATTGGTTTTTTTTTTTTTTTTTTTTATATAGATGGTCTCGGTGTGTTGTTTTTGAAGTTTTTATATTTGTGATAGAAAAGTTGAAATGCTCGAGTTTTTTTGAATTTTTTGTATAAAGAAATACTCGAGTCTTCAAATGCACGACGACGATCAAATCTCCCTCTCTGGTTTTGGGTTTCACTCTCTTGCAAGCTTCCTCAAGCTACAAAGATTTTGATTTCCCTCCTTTCCGCATACTTTTGTTTCGTCTTTTTTTTTTTTTTTTAATTATAATATTAGCTGCTGATGTGGCAGTCTACTACATTAGCAGGTGCCGCGGCGGGGACACAAGCCGGTTGTCCCTAGACTTACTACCTTCAAAATATATTATCAAAACCCACTTTTTTTGTTTTACATATTGATTTTTACAATAGATCACACATCAACTTATCTATTTTTTCTCTATATCATTTAAATATATTTTTTAAATATTTTTTATTCATTTCAAATATTTCTTCTAACTATCAATGAATTTGCAATATCTCTTCATGTACAATATTATATAATTATGTCATATTTCATATTAATCCAACTTTAATTATATAATTATGTCATATTTCATATATGTATTTTTTATAAGCATATGTGGTAGAAATAAGGGAGAACGGATGAAAGGGTGGATGTGGATCTTTTCCACTATGAAACCAAGGTGAGAAAAGATGTAAACAAAAGCAGCGACAAGAAAAAGCAATTGAAAAAAATGTCTAAAAGAGAGAGAAAATAATTAAAAATATTTTAAAGTTATGAACAATATTCTTTACATTTAGAGGATTATTGTAACAAAATGTAAAATAAAAATACAAATACAAATTCCATTGAATGAGTCTTTTGATCAATTTTTTTTATATTTTACAGAAAAATTGAGCCATCCATTGTCGATACCCTTAGGTTTTAAGAAACCTCTTAGCGCTTGTATATATTCAAGTCCAATACACAGAGACAATTAGGCCTCGTCAATTACGTCCCATTAATGGTCGGCCTCATTTTTCTACGAGTAGACGGGAGAAAGGACCGGTGCTACCTACTACTACCTAAGGAATATTGCTTGAGGATTAATGGCCAATGAAAAAGATATATATTTTAGTAATAAAATTTTTTTATAAAAATAAATCTACAAATTGATTTAACTTAATGCTACATTAAATTGTAAAGTTATTTTTATTATAAAATAAATATAATATATTATATAAAATTATATCAAATTATAAATTTAGTTTTGTGAGATTTCTTTGTGACTGTAAAAAATGGGGTGGGAAGGATCATGCCCTATTGCGTAAGTTTTTTGATATTTTAATGTTTTTAATTTTCAGATTTGTAAAATCCAATCCACATGCATCCACAGTCAAACCAAAACATCTATTTATTAAATGTTCTTTAAATTTTATTATTAATATCTCTCTTTTTTCTAAAATCATACCCCAATTTTTTAATGCATAAAAAAGTCTTTTAATTTAATAATTTCGCTAAATTATCTTGAAGAAGATCCAACCCAAAACGTACTTTTGCCTATATATATATATAGTTGACATTATATATTACATATATAAATATGAATAATGTTAGAAATAGTCTTGAGTTGTATAAATCTCGTGAACTCTATTTGAAAAAAGTAAAATTTACCAATATTACAAAAATAATTTTTTCATTTAGATTTTAAATTTATCCACTTTTTTTAAAGAGAGTGCGTATGACTTAGACATTCTAAAACTGCAAATATCATATCTCTATAAAAAGAATAATTGGTCTCCATCGTACCTATAGATTTGATTTTTAGAGTGATATGCACGGTATAAGTATACGTGCGTGACTTGACTCATGTGAATGTACAAGTTTTATTTGCACAGAAAGTAAGGTGGATAGGAAATTTCAGAGATATTAATTAGGATTAAGACATCATGTATGGATTGGAATTAAGGATTCTTTGAGTCATGAAAACCTACCACCACTAAATTAACGTTGTGGCCGGCCACAAGAGAAGAAATAATATGGGTTATATAACCTTGTGCTTAAATCAATAGACCAAGACTGTCACGCCTTACAGCTGTAAATGTGCTGGACACCCAAAAAAAAAAAAAAAAAAAGATACATAATTTCCAAGATTTACATGAAGTCAACAATAATATCATACTTCCTAATTAAGTTCTTAATTTATAAATTAGGTTTTAATTAATAAAATAATCACTTTGCTGGCCACCAATCTGACCATTCATGAGGAGAAAGAAAGGAAAATATTAAGCACTAATTAATATTAAATTAATTAATTTAGAGACCCTGTATTTGGGTTGATGAAATGTTGGGGATCCATTTATATATAAGATTCTTGAACAACAATGATAGCATACATGAATTTCTGAATGATAAAGAAGCCATAGAAACTTCTGAAGAAATTAGCTGCAAACCATTTTTGACATAAAAAGTCCACGGTCTTATGTATTGGAGAAGGTGCATGTATTTATTTCTTAGTATGGTGATTGACCATTAACTTAGCATTTAAGGATTGATTAGCTTTAGATCCAACAATATCTTTGTATTTTATAAACAAAAATATCTAGGTCTCGTTTGGATTCAAAAAATGACTCGTCTTGTCTCATCTCATCATTACAACTTTTTTAAATTTTCATACAAAATATAATAAACAATTCATTTTTTTTAAATCTTAATTCAACTTTTTTAAATCTTAAAATAATAATAATATTGAAAATAATATTCTAACAATTTTTTTTTTAATTTTCATCTTTCATCTAAAATCATCTTATTTCATCTCTGAATCCGAACCGACCCTTAGAATGGTGTTGAAGGATGAATGATTCTCCCATTGATAATTCATATCCAAAATTCAAGGTCTTTGGAAAAAACAAACATCCATAATGCCAATCCTCTTCTGGGTTGGTGGTCTGAAGGGACGAAATGGGTCAAATTCCATTGTTATATTCATAGCTTAACCCGCTGGATACTGTATATTACTCCATTAACAAAGAAAGAACAGCATAATCCTCAAAATATTAGAACAATGTAACAGGACCCACACGCTGTCGTTTTATCTAACACACTTAAGGCATGAACAGGTCAGGTTGGTCTATTTTGCTTACCATCACCTTCTACTGGAGGGGTTTCAACAACCAAATTCTTCATAGAAAACATGTATAACTGTCCTTTTCACATTCCTGTTTTATACTCGACAAGAATCTGAGAAAAATCACTTAAAAGGTAAAGGATGAACCCATATTGACTCCAGCACGCCAAATAAAAATAGGTTCTTCATATGATCATGTTTAGCCAAGCACAACCAATCAAGATCCCAAATTCTAAAGGCTTGAATGAAAGAGCATGTATCCTACAACATCTATTGAGAATTCCATACTGAATGAAAAGCCACCATGAATAGTGCTAAATGCTATAAAACTATATCGTTCTCCCACTATAAGCCTTAAAGTTCCAACACAAACTGTACGAAATCTTAATCCAAGCAATATCAGAATAATACAAGGTCAAGAACAAAGATTTTTTACCCTAATTTCATTAAATTCAAGATTCAAGAATCCAGACAATAATTACACAAACAAGGTAGACCCCATAACAGCACAATACAATGTGTATATGGGTAGGTTTAACTTATCTTTCTTCTTCTCCTGGCCATGTAGGGCTAAGCATGACAACACAAAATGAGCTCCAAAACCAAGCAAAACCTGACCACGTTTGAATTTCTTGATTCCCATTTCAATGGCACCATCGAGTGGACTCTCTTCTTCTTACAAGTCCCGAGCCAATATTCATAAGCACCTAAACACTTTTAATTACTTAAAATAATAATAATAAAAAAAAAACTATAATTTCCAAACCTGGATATATAACATAAAGCATACATATATATACTCATTCTCTAGGTGCATATATAATACAATGGAGAATGGATTTCAATACATTTTTCTTCTAAATTTGCCAAGGCAGCAAACCTGCAAGAACAGATTATGAAGAACAAATATTAGAAGGCAGATTCCATCATCTTCTCTACTTAAATCAAGTAAGGAAGCCAAGGATAATTGAACAACAAATTACATCTGACGGAGAGAGGAACTTCCTCTCTTAATGATCAGTTACAATAGAATTGCTACCAACTCAGGTACTGGTGAAGTATGACACCTACACCTAAACAAAATAAAAAGTTCATCCGTTTCTTTGCATGATAATGGCAAACTCGTGAAAATTATTTACAAAGACAAAAAGTGTGACACTCCCTCCCACCCCAAAAATATATTGATACACAAATAGAAATACACAGGAAATAAAAAGTATTATGATTCTTAATGAACAAGAAAAATAGAAGGATATTTTTTTTGATAAAAGAAAAATAGAAGGATATAAACGGATAAAAAATATTTCCTTTCTATAAAGTAACTCCCAGAATAAAAAATGAGGAAAAGACAACTACCATACAATCAATACCAACACAGGGTCACAACCTGACTTCACTGAGTTAAAAAAGCACATACAGAAGACCAGGTGGAATCCTAAATTCACTTTCTCGGGTTATAATTGCAATAGGAGAAAATAAAGATGCTGAATAAAGAAAAAAGAAAAGGTAGGAGTCGTAAGAGATTTGCAAAGGTATACATAAGGTCTGAAGATTTCTTTAATGTTAACCGATATCTGCACCTTTCAATGACTTTTGTAAGAATTTGACAATCGTATGAAAAATGATAGGTAACAAAATGATAATTCATGATACGATAATTGGAATTTAGATAAAACAATGAGAATCAATAGCTTCTTTTGACTTTTTCAGGAGATGGGAGCATTGCAGCATCGCTGCAATCAATGGGTGCAGCCTTTCTAATAAATGTATTTGCAAAGAGCAAAACTAAAGTAATTTTTGTTTCTTTTGCCGGTACATTTTGTAACAAAGTATTTCTAAACCCAATATTGAGTGAGTTGGTGCCTTACAGTTAATCAAAGCATTTCAGCAGCTTCTGCCTATCAATGTTTAAACAGAAGATGATTGAGGTGGGGGACTGTGGACCCGGCTAGTATGGACTTCAGAGGTGCAAGTCTGAGAGGACAAGTACTCGAGTGCCACGACAATATCGCCAATAAGAGGGCGGAATGTTGGTTGCTCCTGAAGACACATTGCAGTAATAGCGATTGCATGATGCAAACAACGAACAGGGAAGCAACCTTGCAATAAAGGATCAACTAATTGGATGAATTTCCTTCGGTCCCTCAAAAATGGACGAGACTGCAACGGAGAAACAGATTACATATCAAAGAGAGTGAGAGAGAGAGGATCGAAAAAGTGAATTTATGATGATCGAGGAGCTTACTCTTCTTTTCTTTTCTTTTTTTATTTTATTTTATTTTTATTTTTATTTTTATTTTTATTTTATGACGGGGTAAGCCACCCCATGACAGAGCCCTTAGGACTCACCCATGAAACCTAAATCCCCAGGGAGACTATCAAAGCAACCCACCGCCATGGCCTCCCACTTAAATCGTAGTTTGATCCCAGAGGGAATCAAACTTGTGACATGGGGCTCATACACACATGTTCGCCCTTACCACTTGGGCTACCCACGGGTGGGTGATATAGGAGCATTTTTATCAACACAAAACAACAAAATTGGATCTCAAACAATCAATTGCTTGGAGGATCCAGGAGCCAAACTCATTCATAGAGTCTAACCATAAAAATTGGGTTAGACTTGGGGCTGGTTTGGTTACACAAACCAAACGATCTAATCTCATATAATCTCATATAATCATTATAACTTTCTCAAACTCTCACACAAAATATAATAAACAATTCAACTTTTTCAAATCCTAAAACAAAAATAATATTCAAAAATTATATTATAATAATATTTTATTTAACTTTCAACTTTTATCTCATCTCATCTTATGAACATACAATGGAGAGAACACAAACAGATTATACACACTTAATAGTGCTTGTACATGCCATGAACTTATAAATAGAATGGGAAATGAAAAGGGGACGGGGGAATAAAAGATTGAAATGCTACAGGGGAAAAGAGAGAGAGAGTTAACTCACCCAAGAAACAAGGTTCTGCTCTCCCTGCTTCTTACTACAGTCTATTGCCCTCCGGCCAGTGATCAACTCCAACAGAACCACACCAAGGCTATAGATATCAGATTTAAGGGTCAACTTGCCACTCATGGCATACTCTGGGGCACAGTAACCATATGTTCCCATCACTCTGGTTGAAACATGAGTATTGTCACCAACAGGTCCCAGTTTAGCAAGCCCAAAATCTGAGAGTTTTGGATTGAACTCATTGTCCAGCAAGATATTTGCAGATTTCAAGTCGCGGTAGATAACAGGGGGATTGGCTTTGCAATGGAGATACTCAAGGCCCCGAGCTGCACCAACAGCAATTTTTATTCTAGTATTCCAACTCAGTGGTTGTTTCTCAGGGTCCAGATCTGAATACACATAGTGACTAATCAGTCCCTTCAATCAAATAAATTATAATAGGTGCTGCTGCAGTGTTAGAGAAATTCTGGAAGTCTTTCCCCGTGACACAAGAACTTAACACATACAGGTTTTTACACGATCTTTTCTGGAGGGAAATCTGGGGTGGAGGAATTACCACTCCAATATCTGATAAGACAGTTCATAGAATAAAACTAACTCCTACTAGATTGCTTGCAAATTTATCACTCAATTTATTTCAGGGAATAAAACCACATGTCAGCAAAGTTGGACCAAGTAACTCAAAATTGCACTGGAAGTTGTGAAATCAGCAATTCATAATCTGCAAGCCCACTACAGTATTTTCCAATTTTAACAACTAGGCAGTTCATGTATGTATTTAACAAGAAAAACTATAATCGGCATGATATATCCTCAAGGTCTTCCAGACACAAACCTATTACTAACAATTGATCCTTTTTCTGAATTTTATTTAACCGTCCTCCAATATTAGTAAAGGCTAATTGATTAAATGGGAGGGGGGAACACTAAAGAAAGCATACGCAAGATTATCCAGATTTAAATTTTCCAGTTAAAGAAATGAATGTCTACTGTTGAACAAAGGAATAATAGGCCACTAGCACATTGAACTATACGGAAAAAGAAAAGAAAAGAAAAACTCAATGCCATTACTCTCCATACATTTTAAAAAGACCCCCCCGCGGGTACTTACCGAAGAGATGATCTTCCAAACAACCCATTGGCATGTACTCATAAACCAACAGTCTCTGATCTCCATCAGTGCAATAGCCAATCAAGGTGACAAGATTAGAATGGTGTAACAAGCTTAGCATGAGAACCTCCACAAGGAATTCCTTAAACCCCTGGATGCCATCATGATTAAGTTGTTTAATTGCAACGATCTGCTCATGAAAACCAAGTGATTTACGATGAATACAAGTATAACTTAAACATATTCTAAAACTGAGGATGGCTAGTAACATATTTATTCCCATCAAAAGGAACTTTTTTGTTAAGTTTCTTGTACAAGTAACATGCTGAATAATTCCCATATATTGAACCATCCAAAATCCAGCAATTAATAATACTCTACCTATGAATTTTACAAAGGTTGCATTCGGCTGCGCGAAGGGCTATAATTCAAGAAGAGAAAAACTTTAACTTAACTATGTCAGATGCTTCCAGTGAACAAAAACAAAATTTGTAAATGCCGCGCCATGAACCTAATTATTGCAGATTCATACACCGTTAAGGTTCCTAATATTGAAAATATGTGCTTTTTTTCCTTTCGTCTTCAAGAAGCTTAAACTAAATATTAAAATATAGCCGTTCCCCTAAATTCTTATACTTCAATGCAACCAAACGCAAATTTCATAACATCTAAAAATGCCAGTACTTGCCTGGCCCGTCTCAAGTCGGCCCTTGTAAACCCTTCCAAAACCACCTTCCCCGATTAGATTCACCTCCCTAAAACCTCTCGTGGCTGCTGCTAGTTCACGAAATGTAAAACTGCGTGCCGCACTACATTTTGGGCTGTTGCCCTTGTTATGATTCAAAGTACCTTTCCCTTTCCCATTATCTGAAATTTTAAGCACACAATTCAATCCCACCATTCTCAAAAGTAAATATGAGAAGAAAAACCAATTTCCAAAATGGCTGGGGATTTCTGTACCATTATCATAGGAGTCCTTTCCCCTGCCACCACCTGGATATCCACATCCCAACCAAACAAAAATAGCAAATTGTTCCTGTTAGTGATAATACACTAGAATATGATAAAATCTAAATTAGAAGGAAACCAGTCTGACCGAAGCACAGAAATCTCACTATTTTTAACACAAAAACGCGCACATACCTGAGGAATCAGCAGAATGCCGTGTGCTGGATCGCGTACCATTCTCAATTTCGATCCTTCGAACATCATTTCGTCTAGGACTGAAGCAAGAAAAGCAACCCATTCTCTCCCTCTCTCTCTCTCTCTCTCTCTCTAGTGCACACAGAAAAAAATAGAATAAATTCCTACAATCAACAGTGAATCACCACCTGAAACAAATGTCTCATCCCACCCACGCATCTCAAATTCCCACAATTTAACATGAAATAGAAGGACAAAGGAAGATAACACAACCTAAGTATCCCTATGAAAACACAGGAGAGATCAAGCAGCCCCTCAACCCGGGAAAAAAAGCGAAGAACTTCACTACTAAATCGAAGCCCAATTAAAAAATAACTCAACAAATAGAACAAAGACAAACATAAAAAGGAAAAATAAATCTTACAAACAAACACACACAAAACAAAGGGTTTTGACAAGTCCGTTTAGCAAATGGCGTTGGGTTAACGGGCAAGGCACAGGAAAGAGAAAAACGAAACAAAGTTACGCAGAGAAGGCAAAAAATGTGCTTAAATTCAGAGACTGAGAGAACACAACAAATTTAGAGGCACACTTAGCGGCGACTCTGGTAATAGCTGGATTTTACTTTGTGTCTCTGTGCAGAATTTATTTGCTTGTGTATGCTTTTATTTATTTTCTTGGGTTTTTGTAAACCAGCATAAGCAAGCATTAATGTTTGTGCGTGATTATTGCCCAGTCGCTCTCGCCGTCCCTCCCGCTCACTTGATTTTCTTCCTCTCATCTCCTTCGCTTTTCTTTTTTAATTTTTTTTTTTTTTTTCGTTTAAATACTTTTTTCTGCATTTAAACGTTACGGTACCCTGCTGGCATATGAGATTACGGTTTTGACCTCGCTGGTTGGCTATTTATTACGAAGTTCAACACTGACAGTTTCGGATCAACTGAATCAGCTTTAGGTCGCTGCGACCGACGTTGGATACGTTTATCTTCGTTAACGGCTTCGATGCGCGTGACGTTGTGATTCCCGCCTGGGTTGATCTGCTGACACCACACAAAATGACATAATTGGGCACCGATCATTTCAGTGTTTTTCCACTACTGTGTCGTGACAAATGTAATTTCATACACAGCATGTGAATGATTCTCTTTTTAATTTATTCGGAAAAATGGATCGCCGGCTTTGTTTTGTTTAATTCCCTTTTAATTAAACAATAGTGTTGTTTTATTCCCTCAGTTCTGAATTACAGTGTGAAACGCTGAACTCAAGGCATTGTCAAGATTAAAAAAGGTAACAGAGGAATAATATTTACGATGATGAAATGTGTAATTATTGTATAATTTTTTAAACGTACATAAAAATAAAATTAATTTTTTAATAATAAATTTTATTATTTTTCAAAATTATTGTACAGTATTTGTGCTGCAATGCACTCCGTGATTGTCTATAGTATTACTCAATTAAAAAAAAAACATAAAATTTAGACAAGTGTAGAGATAATTTTTGTAAAAAAATGTTAATTTATATCAAAGATATCGGAACAAATTAAAGGGACAAATTCATGTTCTTTCGGTTTTTTTACTAATAAATGGACTAGTTACAAATTAAAGGGACAAAAATAAATTATATGAGATTTTCCAGGAAGATGGTGGGTATAAATATATTTTAAATTTTATTATTTTTAATTGTATAAATTGATGCGACGGGTTTTAAATAGCTTAAATAATTATAGACCACTTACTTAGATATAACGTTATTTAAAATATAAAATTAGGATAAAGAGGATGCAAGATAGTAAAGCGAAAAGAAGATCTTACCTAACCTTAAAGAAGATTTGACTAAGGGGATGCTGAGGAATGGGTTGGGATGAGAAATTATCCGTGTGAAGAAAATGAGATGATATGAGATGAAATGAGATAAAATCATCTCATCTTCCAAACAATTCCTAATTATCCATGTGAGATTCATAAAGATGCGTGGTATAAAGGGGATTAAAAAGGTCTATTTTTAGTATTTATCCTTAGGGAATAATAGGGCTAAGGACACTAATACTAAAAAGAAAAAAGAACTTAAAAAAAAAAAGTTTGGTTTTCCTTTTTGTTTTTCTTTGAGTATTAGACTATTTTAACTATTTTATCTCTTTTCCCACCAACCGACCAAAAAAATAATAAAGGATGGATCATGAAATTATGGATAATTCGCCCAACTAAAAAATAACATTTCTTGAGGCCGAAAGGGACAAAAAAGGGAGCGGGACAAGACAACAATGAAAGTGTAAAAAGAATATAACAAAAAATTAAAAAAAAGAAAAAAAAAGAAAAAAAAAGAAAAAAAGAAATTATTAGTTAGTCAAACTTGTGAAAACGTAACGTACGGGCCATGGCGGTGATTCGGTGATACCTCAATGGTCAATACCGTTACCACTCCAATTTCTTTTGGACTGTAAATAGAAGGTAAAAGGTATGAAACCCGTGAGGCCGTGATCCAATACCTTCCTAGGCCGGCCCTCTGTGGGCCCCAATTGCATGGCCCCACTTTCTTGGAAATACCAGGACACGAACTCCCCTAGCAAAACACGCGTCGTAAGCCACGTAGGCTTAGAGTGGGTAAATCTCACACATTTACTGAATACAATTTTTTAACGTGGTTTTATATTCAATAGAGTGTCCGAGACCTGCACATCTAAGATTATAAATCCTGACTGCAAAAAATTTCTACATTAATAATGTTTTAAACGCATTAATAAACAAATCTTATAAAAAGGGTAAATGGAATTATCGAAACTGTAGAAATAATTAAGCACCAGAAACTGTAAAGATCTTTGATAAAGGACAAGCGAGGCATTAAAAACCTCTAATTATCTCAACTTCACACTGTAGCAGCAAGCAGAAATTATCAAATTATTCAGTGGAGTGTAAGCACCCGTGCATCTTTGGGTATGTGACTCGCTGACTAACTAGAGATTGCCATGGATGGATTGACCTTGAGTATATTTAACATGGAAAACCGCATGGCTGATTTAGTAATAAGATGAATATCGTTTCAAACAAAGAGGAGATCCTCTTCCAAACTTATTTAGTCAATAAACAGAGTAAAAGAAAACCAATTAATGATGATGGCTGGGTTCCCATATCAAGAGCTTGTTGGATGCCTTCTGGGCTCGGTTTAGTTTGCACGGAAGGGGGAAAGTGGAGAGATTTTAGTAGTTTAGAAGGAGGAGAACAGAGGACGAGATAAATAAGGCAGCAGGTAAAGGAAAAGGAAGGAAAGGAAGGCATCACTGCTCTACAAATTAGAGATTTTAAACTCCACAAATCAACTCAATATTCAGACAAATAACTTGTAAACATAGTTTCTTCCATATGAATGCAAAGATTGGTTTCTCAGAAAACAATCCCAAAACCATTCCCTGTTTGTCCTTCAGTGACACAGCTTAACATGTCACTTCACGTCCCGACATCTCATTGCCTGCAGGAAATGGCCATTCAGTGCACTTGGGCACCAGCCTTTCAGTGTCTACAGAGAGTTACATCTCCTTACATTCGCCTCTTATCACATGGAATAACTAAAGATGTTTCTGCTAAAAACAAAAATGACATAAAAACAAATATGCAAAAGAAACAAAAGCAAAAGACAACGACCCCACAATGAATACAGGAAGGATAATATCTTCTTTTTCGGATGAATTAACTGCAAGAGCAATATCAGATAACATATATTAATCATAAAGAGCGCTGAAGCATTTCGACAGTACTTGCCCAATCTACAGGATGTTGAACCAAGAAATAAATACATAGTTTGCATTCCGATATTTGAACAATCATGATTTTTTTTTCTTCCCTGTTCAGAGGAAAACAAAATCTGTAGTGGTGGTATAAGGAAATTAGGCACACCACAACTTCGTCATAGTCTTAAACAAACTAAGGAACAGATTATTGCCTGGTTGAATCAAGAAAACCCAGATTTTTTTCTTTCTCATTTATGAAATTCATTTCCTCAGTTTGGTACTCAATAGTTTTTCTTTGCAGATTCTTAAAATATTTGCAATGCCCTGCCAACATAATCAGTTGACTGCAACAAATTCTTGCAGCATGATAAACTAAAGTGGGATTCGTACCAAATCTTTCCCCCAATCTAGCCCTAAAACTAAAAACATTTGCCTGAGAACAGAACAAAACTATAATTTCATCACGAGATGTTTACATAACAGAAAACCAAGTGAATTGAACAAAAAAAAAAAAACAGCACGTTTCCGATCATTAATTACCAATTACCCAGATTCAAAATCAAGAATGAATCGACAAATCAGAAAAAAGGGGAAAAAAAAAATTTGGACCATTTCTCGATTTGTGCGTGTCATCCTTGCGCAGGGGCCATGCTAATCTTCTCTGTATCGTTCCAATTTTATCGGATGTCCCCGAAGGGACACTGCCTTCTGCTTCGCATTGCGTTATAAAGACGAATACGTTTGAGTAACTAATCCATGTGGGAGTCGTTGGATCTCAACTACAACTCCTAACTAGCAGCAATACCGAGCCTTCTGTTTGTGTCCTCTGGGCCCTCTGGCAGAAATTAAAAAGAAAAGCTTTGGGCTGTTTCATTGTAGTTGGTCCCAGAGTTGAAAATCCTCATGGGCTTTGTATACAACTGCGAGGAGCCCATCTTCTTGACACTCCGTAAGAGATAGAGAGAGAGAATGATTTTAAAAAAACAAAAATAAGACAAACCTCTAATGATATTTATTTAACACAACCGTTACATCAGTATGTATACTTCTTAAGTGTAGTGATCTTGACAAATTGGATAAGCTTATCCAACTGCTATAAAAGAGCATACTTGTGTAACCTTTTAAATGTTGTTGAGATAAAAAATAAAAAAATAAAAAAAACGAAAAAGAAAATCAAAGGAATGAAATTCAACATGAAAGGAAAATCATGACGATTTTTGCTAAACATATCGTGCATACCATTTAAAAGATTCCATAACTAACGTAAGTCTAATGCAAATTTGCAAAAAAGCAAGTGACTTCAAGTTGCTTTATCTTATTAATTCCCCTTTTGTCACAACGTACAGATACCTTTAACAAATTATCATGCATGCCCGGCTCAATTAGAAGGTACGCATTCATCATTGGCTGCGAGAGGAGTAATCTCTAGGGTCGGGCCCGGGGGAGAAGGCTCGATCCATAGGGCCTGAAAGGCCTGGGCTGGGTTAAGTTGGCCCAGGAAAAGGAGCAATCGGGCAAAGCACCTTGATAAAAGGATGGAAGGCAAGACAGTCTAACACCACTACTAGCCGACTTTCAAGGACATCCTTTGTCCCTGAATCCTGTGTTTGAACAGGTCAGAGAAATGAACGTGTCTGACTAGAACCACACCATATTAATGGAACGTAGGCGGGCACGCCATGACAGGGAGCCATGTCACATTTAATGTATCCCAGGGATCGACACACCACGACGTGCCTTTTGGAGTGTCAGTAACGGCCGATGAACATGTCTGACAAGTCTGCAACACAACAAGGAGTTGGTAGGGACACCCAACTCTAGTACGAAGCTGCACACCCACTACTTCTGCCTCGAAGATCGCCCTGGTCAAGTGTAAATACCCCCCACCCTCAGCTAGGGAAGGGGTTTAGACTCTTTGATACTTGAGCTTATATTTTCTTTGATTGAGCATTTCTCTCTTTCTCTGGATCCCAACCACTAACTTAAGCACTAGAGCTATAGCGGTCCCCAAGCCTCCTATTCTCCATTTCAACCGGAACCAGAGCGAACCCAATTGTGTGGAGTTGCCCAAGCTGCGAAGCATGACACCAACACTCGCTATCCAACTTCAAAACTCAGCTTAATTACACTTGAAGAATGAAATTATTATTGGAAATAAGCACATGCACGTATTTTCCATGTAAGGAATCTACAACAGCCACTTAGAATCCTTACCCAAGGGCAAAAGTTTTTTTATCGTTTTTTTTTAATCATTTTTTTAAACATTTTAAATATTTTTAAAAAATATAAAAAAAATCATAAATTCATTTAAAAATACTTTCTTAATCATTAAGTAACAAAAATTAAAAAAAAAAAAATTCAATTTGGTAAAAAATTTCAGTAAATTTTTTTTGTGAGAATAGTATTTTTCATATATAAATTTTTAGAAAGGTTGTGTAGCATACATACCATATTCTGCCCGACATCGACATGCATATATACGTTTGAGAATGAATTATTCAACGTGAAAGGGAGGGATGAGGGAGGCATCGCATCGGGGTATCATGATTGAATTATGAGGTGTTAGAATCGAGTAATTGACAACTTTATAATTTAATTGCAGGTTTTGCTTTTTTATTATTAGAAGACTTCTAGCTACGCACATACGGACCAATAATATTATTACCACGTCGATGTATATCTATTGTCGTGTCTTGCACGACTGCCTAATTTGCATGCAAATGAAACGCCCCAGCAGCCTCATGTGTCGTACGCGGCCCAAAGCCATTGGATTGGAGCAGCTACCTGTGCATCAGCCCTTTTCACCCATCTAATTTCTTCTATATCTTACTTCAATTATTGATAGATATAATATCTTAATTATTATAAGCAAATAAAGACTAGGTCAAGACCATTGCTGAGGTCCTATATATCTTTCTTTTTTATATGCCTCTCTCGATCGTCAGCAAAGTTACGTATTAGATTTTGTTTATGGTTATTTTGAGTCTCATATATCATATATTAATCATATCATAAATTTTATGTATCAGTCACTATTTATTTTCACATTTTATATTTATAAATATTTTTTTTATAGAACGTGAATGTGTATTTTATAGGGTGTGAGGTAGTAAATAGTAATTGATGAATTTTTTTTTTTTAATTATATATCCACTTACAAACATGATCAAACTTTACATGAGAATTCGAAAGGTATTAGATTCATCATCAAGATGAACCGGATAAAGCTTCACGTTAGGTTAACTTTGGAAGCAATCAAAGGATACAACGATCCCTTTCGTGATCAAAATGGAATGAAGTTTTCATTTAGAGCCAACTTTGTGTGCATTGGAAGGAGAATATATCTTAGGACAACAAAAGCGATCTCAAATTTTTATAAATTTTTAGTAAATATACATATATATGTATATATTACATAAATTAGTTAATAAATATTGCACGAAATTAAAATTTAATAATCGTCAACCTTTTGCTCAAGACATGTTAACGTGCGAGATGACCATATAGCTTGAGATTTAAAGCCATGCATGGACCCGCGGGCGGGCATCGGTACTAATTTACTGCGTATTTCACGCCATGGTGTCTCGCTAATCCCATTGATTTGATAGCAGAAAATCCAGTTCTAGCATATTCTTTATTAGGAATACAAATTTAATTACCACGCGTCAACAGCTCTAATTCCTTACTTTTTTGTTTTCAATCCTAATTACATCCTAGGTGCATCGCAATTGTAGAATGTATAAATGTCGTCCATTTATTTTGAAAAAGAATATGATCTATTATTAAAAATTTAATTTTTTTTTCATGTGAATTTTATATTTATTTACTTTTTTTAAAATGATTGTACGACGCTTGCACACTCACGACTACAACTATCATTTCTCATATTCCATATGTGTATAATTTATTCTAATTATTTATTCATTTTCTATAGACAAAATTCTCATGCACGGTACTTACACATTTTAAAATTATAAATATAATTTATTTTCATAAATTCACCGTCTTTCCTTTTGACAGACGGTTTAATTTTCATTCTGATTTGTTATCTCCACAAAGGCTGATGTAATTAATGAATTTTAACTGATTAGTATTCTTATATTTTAAGAGATAAACTCTAAATCAATAAATTGAAAATTGAAAATCACTCAAAATGCAGTAAATTATTAGCATTATATTTTATTTTTATTTGACGAGATCAACTGTATTCACAGCGACTTGCCATCTTTGTTGGGAACAAAAATGTTCTGCCTTTATTAATATCTTAGTTTAGACGATGCTAGCTTTGCAAAAGGTGAGCCTTAAAGCATACTCTCGGATATACCAATTTACTACCCATTTTGGTCAAAGAATATGGCCAAAGATTTAATTGTAATCCAAGTATATATATATATATATATATATATGGTAACATCATCATGTACCAATTCATATTTGACATTTCGTTCCATAATTACAGTGATTTATTTTTCTTTTGTTAATTAGCAATAAATGTTTAACCTAAAGTGTAATTTTTATTCCTAATATATTTAAGGAAACGTCAGAATTAGCTTAAATTAAGGATTTAAAAAAAAAAAAAAATCTAGTACATAAGAAGTCGTGATTAGTAGTATAATATTAAAACAAATGTTATTCCAATTCCAGGAACATGATCCCAAAAATAAAAGGCCGACACAACATACAAGCAGAGCTGCCTGTGACGCAATCGGAACTTCACAATCCTTCTCAATCGATCCCCTGCGGGTAGGACCTTCATTAAGATACACCTCCTTCCTCTTCAATGGAAGCTTTGCGAACTTGGGGAAGGTGAACCAAAACCCTTTTCCATTTCATGCAAATATAGTCTCATGCAGAGATCAATATTCCTGCAGACATGATTATTCCGAAACAAATTAAGCGAGTATGAATGATCCTTATGTTTCCTTTCAGGAAATTCCTACCCTGTACATTTAATAGGAATTCCAGTTTCGTTGGGAATTTGTATCTCTACCTCCAAGAAAGCATGCGCCCGAGGGTCCGTAAGGCCCTTCTTTCCTGTTTTCTTGCGATCGTTCTCTTCGCTTTCTTTTCTGTTCGTCTCTCTCGCAAGGCAATCTCGGTGGCAACGGTTCGGTACTCGACGTCCAATCTCACTGTTCGATCAAAGATTAATCCGAATAGTCTCAACTATGCGGTCCAAGAGAATCATCATGACCGTGATGCTCAAGAACTCAGCCGCCCCCGGACTCGCCACGTGTCCTCTATATGGGATTCTATCGCCACCCTCTCGGTTCTCTTGCCGGCGTGGGAGGTCCTCGTGATCGTTCCACCAGAGACTCCCGGCCTCTCTTCCGGTTTCGGAGAGGAGTACCAGTGTATATTCCAAAATAACGCCACGTCGACTGCGACTTTTTCCGGGGTGTTGGCGTTCACGAATCGGACCACGTTCAAGTGCGTTATGCCGGACAGCGTTCGTCGTCTCCGTCCGTTCTTGCAGCCGGTTCTCATAAAACAGTCGGAGAACGAATCTCCAGTAACGAAACCGATGCCAGAGCTGATAAGGTGGACGTTCATGGCCTACGAGTCGTTCTCGACGGAGGAAGACGTCATTCTGTTCGTGAAGGGGGTGAACCACCGCCAGGGGCTCAACCGGTCTCCCCAGGAGTTCCGGTGCTTGTTCGGCGACGGAACTACAAGCTTTGTCAAAACCGCAGTTACGAGCTCCAGCCAAGAGGTATTCAGGTGTCCTCACCCGAATCTAATGGGAGTTATTTCTGGCGCCGACAGCGAGCGAATAAAAATCTCCCTCGAAATCGTGGCGGAAAATCTGGTGGTCCCTTCGGTTGCGTACTACACGCCCCGACGAAGCTTAGGGAGACCAGAAGAACCGAGGTCAATATTGTGTGCATGCACCATGGTTCACAACGTGGCCAAGTTCTTGAAAGAGTGGGTCGTGTACCACTCCATGATCGGCGTCCAAAAGTTCATCCTCTACGACAACGACAGCGGCGACGATCTTCAACGCGTCGTTGAGGAGCTCAATCAAGACGGTTACAACGTAACGACGCTGTTTTGGATTTGGCCCAAGACTCAGGAGGCTGGGTTCTCACACGGTGCGGTCTACGCTAAGGGTTCGTGCACTTGGATGCTGTACGTTGATGTCGACGAATTTGTTTTTCGTCCCTCGTGGGATCACTTTAAGAAACCTTCCAATGACATGCTTAACTCACTTCTGCCGAGGACCCCACAGAAAACGCCGTCGTCTTCGTCATTAATGCTGCCCGCATCACACCGTTGGATCGGCCAAGTCGTTATGAGGTGCAACGAGTTTGGACCGTCGAATCAGACTTCCCATCCAGCGGAGGGTGTAACACAGGGGTACACGTGTCGTCGGAAGATTGAGCAGCGGCACAAGTCCATGGTGCTGTTGGATGCAATGGATCCGTCGCTGCTGAACGTGATACACCATTTTCAGTTGAAGGAGGGGTTCAGGTCAAAGACAATGAGAATGGAGGACGCAGTGGTCAACCACTACAAGTATCAAGCGTGGTCCGAATTTCGAACCAAGTTCCGGCGGCGAGTCTCCGCATATGTCGTGGACTGGATGCGAGCAGTTAACCCGAAATCGAAGGATAGGACACCCGGTTTAGGTTTTGAACCGATAGAGCCCAAAGGGTGGGCCCAGAAGTTTTGTGAGGTTAGAGATGAGAGATTGAAGTTGTTGACCCAAAAGTGGTTTGGGTCTACCGAGTCGCACGGATATGGAAGAATGGCTTGGTAAAGATGAATTAATTCGAGGTTTGAACCCCCCCCCCCCCCGGGGCCGGGATAACAATTGCGTCTATTTATTTGATTTTTTCTCAAATGTTTTCGTTTTCAAGTTCACGAAGGTTTGGAGACGAGTGTTAAAAGTCAAACAGTTGTATTGGAAAGGGGGTGGGGCCGGGTAGGTTTTAACTTTTGCTAGTGCTGTTTTTTTAAAGAGGATTATCAATTGCTTCTTTTTTTCATTTGCCCAGTTGTTTATCTCCGCCCCCCCGTTTTTTTTTTTTGCCTAAATAGTAACATAAAAAAAAAAAAAAAATACTGAGTATGAAAGTTGAGATTTGAGACAAAGCCGACACCATCATGTAGAGAATTTGATCCATTTCAAACAAACAGAAGTCGGCATGTGAGGGGTATATGATGGGAATTAAGGTGGGCTTAATCTTAAAATTGGTCCATTTAAAACTTATAAAGAATCTTTAAGACTAGACACACCTTAATTCCCATCAGTATAATTTAAAGAAATCAAGGTCGCTCGAACAAGCCCTATGCCTTCATCCACTATATTTATGGTTGAGAAATAATATTTGCACTCAACAGTATGTAAGTACGTATAATTATTTAAAAATATATATATATAAAATTCACATAAAATAAATTAATTTTTTAATAATAAACTCTACTTTTTTAGAAAGTGATTACACAACACTTACGCACTTTACAACTATATATATAATTATTCTTTATGTTTGATGAAATCAATGCACTCTTCTTATAGTAACAACAGAAGAAAGATATAAATGATTTAATAGTCATAGCACTATAATTACAAAGAGACGAAAATTCCCCTCAGATAATAATAATTACAAAAAAAATCAATTATGTTATCCGTTGTATATTAAATTAAGAATCAAAAAAGGATCAGAATTAGCCTATTTGTGTGTTTACAGGACAACCCATATTGATAGATACGAGTGCCGCCACGATTACTCTAAATGGAGAAGAGAAAATAAAAAGGAGTTCATTACTTGTTTTCGATTGAAAAGTGGAACCATCCGTTACGTGTCTATATACCATCGACGATTGTGCATTAAATGGATTATTCCACTGTTTATATAATCTTGTCTCGATATGATACTTTGAGATCGGATATACTTATCTATACAAAGCTTCATCAATAGGAAAAATAGAACGACTCGTGGAGGCACCCTGGTAATTTACTTCCCAATGTTCCTAGGAGCTCCACTCCTATGTAAATTGAAAAAACAGCATATCCTCAGAGCTGCAACACTAAATCCGGCTGCTGAGGCGAACCGATCTGGACATTAGAACTAGGTGAACTCGTTTGCTGAATTCTCACATTTACATCAGGAGGAAATGAATGGTGCACTAACAATCTCTCCCAAGATGCCTCACCACCGGGAATCATTTCTGCTGTTCCATGTGACTTAAGACCAGAGCCCAAGGCCAATAAATTTCCAGAATTTGTTCTGGCAATTTCAGAGAACCTGGCTTCATTTGACTCAATATCATTTCTGGGCATTCGGTAAATGGTAGGGTTGTTACCTGGATATGTTCCGAGTGCTTGAGAAGGCAATGAAGTATCATCAGAACAAGACATTCCAGTTAATCTGCAAAGACTTACCATCCTGATTTGTGATGGAAAAACAGACCCCAACCCACCTTTAGAACCATCCATATCCGAGCAAACTAACGATTTCGGCTGAACCTCAAAAGGAGGCATGGATTTTTTCCCACCGATACTACTGTTCAGTGAAGTCAATTCACATTGTGAATCAAATCCTGTACTTTCTTCTTGAGCTTGCAACAACAAGCCATTTTTGAAAGCCATATTTGATTCAGATTTCATGTGATATAGAAGCTTACTTTTACCATCATCTGATATTGAGCTCTCTGAAGATTGCTCCTGCTTTAATGCCTCATTTTCTCCTATCCATCCAGGACCAAACTTGAGTCCAAGGGGCAATACTCTATCAATTTTCTTCGAAGCAATCTTCCAAACTACTGGACCAAGATCAGCAGCAAATTGAGTTACGCTTCTCGCATAACCATGCTCCAAGTTTAGACCTACCTGATATATAAATTTACATTGAAAGAAAAAAAAAAAGTCTCAAGTAGATAATACCATAAAGCATATCAAGAGCACAGATATTGCACAGAATAAATTGGTGAAAATAAGAGGGTATCATCCAAACCAAGAAACATAACTGACTTCACGCGCATTATTTTCTGGTTTTCGACAATCACATTTTATTATAGGTGATATAAATTGCATTCAGAGGAGACATTAAATTATTGTACCTACGTTCTAATAGAAGCAGCATCACCACATTTTTCCCCAGTACCAAGAGAGAGATAGGGAGAAGAAGAAGAAGAGAACACCATGAGAGAGAAGAAAAACAGGCGTACATACCGCCATTAGTTGCTTCCAGTTCCCTTCAAGGGTGGCCATTACAGATGGCCCGTGACCAGAGTCCAAGAAATCCTTATAGGTGTCACGCCTATTCTCATCTATTGCAAATTGTTTCTTCCCATACTTGACAACACCCTTCAAAACAGAGGCTGCTTACCAAGAGGAAAATGGCTCAGCAGTTGTGCAAAGGCTAAAAATTTCAAATGAGGTTAACAAAGTACATACAGAATATACAAAGCAATACAACAAACTCAATTCAAATCTTACGTGGAAATTCATTCTCCCATTCAGGCCACCAACTGGTACAAGTTTCACTGTTACGAGATCCATGTGAAGCCCTGAGCACTGTCTCAGCAGGTGGGAACCTGTATGAAGGCTGTCCTTTTCTTAGATTGTAAGCATTGGACCCCCTTGCATTACCTCCTTCAGAGGCAAGACTTGCATCGAAGGCAGGCTCGGGACAAACATGATCGAAAGGAGACCTGTCAAGGGACTTCCTCAGGTTCTTTCCTGGAGGCCTGCCTCTCCTCACAACTTTGGGTTGTGGCTCATTATCATCACTATCCTGCCTCAAATTTTCGAAATCCTTGTTTGCCAACTCTTGCATAGACCGTGCCTAAGAAAAATGCAATTTCCAGCTATTCAATAAAGAAAACCCCAGAAAAAGATGAGAATTGAAGTTCAGAGATGACTGAACCTGTCTAAAAAAAATAGTATCTGGTGCATTATACTGCATTGCATTTGTACATATCAGAAGCACATCTTTCTGCACAAATTAGAAAGTGAAGAGTTTTAGATTCCTTGACCAGGAAGTCAGGATATAAAAGAAGGCTTTGCTATAATCAAGCTTAGAGGAAAATAAAAAAAGCTTCACTATTAACCAATATCACAGGAAACTAAAATCCAGTGTACAAGGTAAAATTAAAAGACATTTTGTCACATTTTTAACAAAATGTATCACAAAAAAGCATAATACCATTTCATGCACAAACTCTTTGTTAACTGATCCAAGACCAAATCCATTTATAATAATTCCCAAGTATAACATACCAACCACATAAACGAACTGCGAGATAAAACAGCAAGAACCATTCATCAGAGATGTTGGACTCCTTAACCCAAACCATACAAGCACATTTTCTTAGCACTCAATGGAGCATGGACTATTTCCTATATTGATCCAATTTCCATTCTATATTTACCTTTTTTCCAGACTGTAAGGCATCTAGTATGTCCTAATGATGACACAATGCTATGTTGTCTTCATTTTTCCTACCTGCGAGTTCTATTCCTCTTGTTCTCATAGCAGCCTCATGTTGAATCAAATTTTTTTCTCCTTATTGATGGAGTATTAAAAACTATCACTGTAGAGCTTATTTACCTAACATGAATCAGATCCATCAACACTGAGAAGACCAAAGTCACCACTGACAAATGGAACTTCAAGAAAAACAAGATGAAGTATACTTGCAGCATTCAATGGAAATGAAACTTATATAACCATAAACGTTGGTAAAGAATTAATTTTATAGGTAAAGATCATTCAACCAAAGTTCGCATATGGCTTCCACTTTTACATATCCACAGTCATAAACACATCTAGTACTTTGTTTATAACGTGGAATCTTACCAAGGCAGGGTCCGGAGTAATCTCTGGATACATAACCCCGCACGCCAGAACCGTAATCTAATGGAACTTCCAATGTTTGACCACTAGGCTGTACCTTTATGCGTGCATCTATTACATTATTTTATATTATTTTTTTCCTTTTTCTGGTATGATTAGGGGTGTGGACCAGATTTTTAACTACGAGGAAGGAGATCCCAAATCATATATTACAAATAGAGCATGTGATCCACAAAAACTACTCAAGTACACATCACAGACCCCATTCACGAGCAGCAGCAGTGTAACTAGCTCAAATAATTTTCCCTGTGAAAAATACAAAAATACACGTGAACAGATTCAATGACATTTATCTAAAGATTTAACTCCTTTAGATTGGTAAGTTCTAACGCAAGGTCCTGGTTTCTGAGATTCTGATCTACCTTTACCCTGGAGAGCTGCATGACGCAACCTGATATGAATTTAATACTTATCCCTGAAAGTATTTCCTTGATGGGATAACCATGGACAACTAATCAAGAAATCGCTTTTTTCCAATCTCCCCATCCAGTTTGTTTGGTACTTCCTTTGCCATTTGCTTCATAGAAAATACCAATACCAAAGCAACAATTCCAACACTTGTTTTTTAAGCCCTTGTTTCATCTAGTAGTGATGTGCTCAAACAACTATTTTCGTTCCGAGAAAATCAAGACTAATTTAATATTTGATCGAGCAAAAAATCAAAAGAAACCAACAAATTTGCAAAAAGTGAGCTGACTGCATGAAATTGCAGGTCACAATGGAAATTACTATAAGAACGAACAAACTTCATTGAAAAACGGCTGCTAGGCACTGACAAGTTCATAACTATAAAAAATAAACCAAGGAGTGAAGGCATTAAAGTACATATGAGCGTGCACAAACAGTGGCAAGAATATAAAATAACTAGCAGAAAATCTATGACCTGTATTATTGTCAAAATGAAAGTAAAATTCAGAGACAGATCGACATTTTTGCAATTCTGGTTAGAGAAATATAAATGTAACATATTGTGTCTCTGTGTGCGCGCAAATCTGCAGGAAATGCAGTCTAAAACCAACCTCAAACTGTTCCAAGTTGGCATAAGCTCCCCCATCTAGTTTCTTCCTCACGGTTCCAAAATCCATTGGATTCTCGATGATTTCATGGTAATCAGGAAGCTGGAGGGAAATAAATTTCTAACAAATCAGAAATGGGTATTCAAATATCCTACGAAAATGGAGAATCACCATGGAAATGCACCTCTTCCGGATCCACTGGCTCCGAGAATACCCCATGTGTGTCCTTTCTGCGAACGAGTTGGAACAAACCGATCAAACTCCAAACTCAAACAAGAAAAAAATGAATATAAAATCGGAGCAAAAAATAAAACACACTTTTGAAGCCTGTCAAGGATGAACACCAACAACTTTTTGTCCGGCAAAGGTGTCGTGGGACCGGACTCCACCTGCGACGCTGCCCATATAAAATGATACCATACGATTAATACATGTAGAAAGCTACAAAAATTCCCCACAAAGGCTTTTCAGCAAAGAATTGCGATTGATTGATAGTTCGTACCATGTATGGTGTCTGTCGCTTTCAAAAGCTTTTCACCCTGCAAAATTAGTCCAATATCTCTGTTTAAATTACCCACATACAGACAAAAAAAAAAAAAACTAAAAGAAAAGGAATTGCATTATCACTCGGTCATTAATAGAAACCGAAAACAATAATCATATGGAAAGTTGCATTAAGGGCGAAGGAGGAACCGAGGAAGTACAAGTGGAAAAAAGAAAAGATCTGGAAATAATCTAGGAAAAGACAAGTTGAAGCTTTTACAGACACGAGGGCGTGTGTCTTTCTGCGTATTAATACAGACGATAAGAATACAGAAGCAAGAAACGGATAAATAAATAGATGCATGATGTAAATTAGGAAATAATAATAATAATAAAGAGAAAATTGAGAGCCCACCCAGATTTCAATAAAAATTAACGAATATTACAAACTTAGACCGAGTCAAAGGTGTCTATCCACTCGTTGATCAAACGAACCCACCAACAAAAAAAGCTATGAAATTGCGCGCGGAATCCCAAGCGACTCGAATTACTTTTCAAAACGCAACCGCAGCAGGAACACACTATATATGCCTTTTGGTTCTTCAAAACGTTTTCAGAAATTCACTTTAAAAAATAAGGGAAAATTGTGTTATATAAATTGATGATCATCACCATTGCATCAGATGCGTAAGGTACGGGGCTGATATTGCGCCTCTTGATGGTCGCCTCGGTATCCTCAACATTCGCATTAGAATCTGAGGCGTATGGATTGGAGCTAAACGACAGGGAATTCTGCGACAATGTCGGGTAATGTGGATGGGGGTTCAGACCATTTAGGAGCTTGTGCTTCTTCTCTTTGCGTTCGTCGTCGTCTCCAGAACCGGAAATCCACTCCGGTTGGTCAGGGTAAGAGTTCCGGCGAGTGGAGCGACGGGTAGGGTGAGGACTTAAATTGATCGGGTTAGGGATTTGTTGTTGTTGCTGCTTCTTGAGAGAGCGTTTTTGGAGATCCAAAAGAGATGGGCGTCCCTTCTTCTTCTTCCTCTTCTTCTGATGTTGCATCGTCATCGTCATCGTCGTCTCTGATACCTCGCCCATTGCCTTTTCTCTTCTTCCCCTTTGCTTCGTCGTTTTTGCCCTCTCTCTCTCTCTCTCCAAACAGCGCTTAATTAATTTTAGAATAATTTTATTTTCAGCCTCTTTTTCTTTTAAAAAATATTTAGGATATTGCGGTTGGTTGGTTGGTTGTCACGTACGAGTTACACGTACGGCGTGGGAAATGTGGTCACGTAAAATGGAGATATTGCGTCTGCTTTTTTTAAATTTTGTTTATATATTTAGAAGATTTATTTAAAATTTAAAATTTATAAATTAAATCTCATTATTCTAAGAGAAATGATATAGATAGTGTAATTTATATAGGATTTTTTTTTAAGAAAAATTATCAATCATTCATTCTTCATTCATCAGAAAAATACATTGGTCTTTCTTCCATTTATTTTTTAAACCAATGTATTTTTTTTAATATAAAAATAAAAAGAATAAGATTTAATATTCGTCCGTTTATTCTCATATTAAAACGATTTTCATTAAAATGTAAAGCCAAATTCTTATCTTATCAGATATGTATTTAAATCCAAAACATTGCTTCCAAAACGAATAATAAACATTTATAATTTTAAACTTTAAAGAAATTTAATAAAATGATAAATAATGATGAGACCAAATCTTAAGAGTGAATTTTGAAAACAACTTTTAAAATTTGAATAAATTTGATAAAATAGCCTACAAAGTCGTTCAAGATTTATATTTAAATGTAATCCAAACATAAGTTACAATATCCCAAAAATGATCTTAAACAACCAAATTCGAAGTGATGGACCCTACAAGTAGGAAGCTGGGGATACAAAGTATAAACAATAAAGAGTAGGAAAATGAGGACATACAAGCGGATCCAAACCAAATCATTCCACAATAATCAAGAGAAAGCAACTCAGAGGAAACCATAGCCTTTTACTTGCTGGGAAGAAAGTTGTAGCAGCAATTGAAAGGAACACCATTGTCCAATTCCACGGAAGTTGTCTGTCATCATGTTTTAAAAATTGTGGAAAAGATAAAAGCAAGAACATTAACTGGAAGTCAAATTTGACACAAAGATGAAGAAGCATACCTGAACTCTAGCTCCGGATAAAGCCACCGTTATACAGCCCTTCTTTGATAAAACTCGTCATCCGGAGGAGGACAGAAGTGCAGATTAAACCCAAGATTCCTCTGCGATTCCTGAAGAAGGGTTACCAATTCCAAGTTGCTCCATAACACCTCCACATCTTGCATAGCATTCGAACTCCATAGTCTCGAGGGGAGCATGTTCAAGTCAGTGCAACGTTTGATGACCAAATGCCTGAGGCATGGCATTGTACTTCTTCTCTGCTTCCATCCCTTAATTTTCAATTCGTCCAATTTAAGAACTTCCAGACGAAGGAACGAATCTGCAAAGAATTTGAGCTTACTAGAAAGCCTATAAAGCGAGCAACTCTGCAGTTTCAGTATATAAAGATTGGGAAGCTCCCCCAGCACTCTCATGTCGCGGACTTTTAAGCGCACTTGTCTTAAGGTGATCTTGGTGATTGTCGATGGAAATGAAGTCCGAAGACGGGGAAGACGGGGACCTTCTGAGCAATTTACGACTTTCAATGTTTTCAGATGAGGTAAACGGTGGAGCTCTGCCAAAACCTCAACGGCTCTGCAATTGCTTTCGTCCGAAGCAAACCATATTCCTAATTTCCTTAAGAGTTCAGATTGAACAATGAGGCTCACATTTTGTGGGTTAAGGGATACAGTCGAAAGGACTTGGAGCTTCCAAAGAGCTTTGACGTCTGGGTTCAAATGGTTAGGTAAACTCACTGGCCCAGACACGTACAGATTTCTAAGACTTCTGAGATTCCATATCCCTTTAGGCAAGCAATTCAGAGAAGTACCTTTCAGGTCAAGGGTTTCTAGGTGCTTAAGATTGCAAACGGAAGCTGGAATTTCTTTGAGAACATCAGACTTTATTCTCAAGTACCTCAAACAGATCAACTCATCTATATTTGAGGGAATGGAGTAAATATTTAGTTGACCAAAATAAAGCACCCGAACCAAGCAGAAATTCTCGTGGACCCATTTCCAATGGTTTGGATCAGGGTCGCCGTTTATGTTGGATGAGTCGAAGCCTTGGCCAATAAACAACAAAGAGCGGGCACGAGTAGCACGAAAGACATTTGAAGAAATATAATGAGGAGTGCTACATTGGAAGGAAATTCTACGGGATTTGTTCTCGGATAAAAGATTAACGTCTCTAAATACCTCAAGAAAGTTCTCTTCTTTGCCCTCGCAAATGGAGATGTATCGTAGAAGAGCATTAATACGACATGTCTTTGCTCCTCCATCTGTCCTACTGCCAGCCACTCGGATCAAGCTTTGATCACACAGCTCATTGAAGTAGTTTTTGGCAACATCCTCTATGTTGCTAAAGTCAGCCTTATCCTGTATGAATCCCTCGGCTATCCAAAGTTGGATATTGCCTTACAGGGATCTCAAATTCTTCTGGGTATACTCCAAAGTACAAAAAGCATGATTTCAAGTGCTGCGACAGGTGGGTGTAGCTCAAGGACAGTATGTCCTTGCATCTTGTCTTACTAAAAAGATAGGAATTTACATTGCCAACATATTTGGACAGTGTTAGGTGCGTCTTCTCTTCGACTGCTGCAAGACCCCCTAATTCCACAATTGCAAGTGGTAAGCCTTCGCAACTTTTAGCGATTTGTCTTCCCAAAGTTTCTAACTGGGGAAGAAAGTTCTCTCTTATGAATACCTTCTTCCTAAAGAGTTCCCAGCTTTCATCTTCATCAAGAATTGGGGGAAAGTGGGGAGTACTAAGGCTTATACCTGAAGCCACCCTTTTTATACGGCTGGTGATCAATATTCTGCTTCCGTTTGAGTTATCAGGAAAAGCCGCAATTAGCTCATTCCAACCTTCGGTTGGCCAGATGTTGTCCATGACTACAAGGTACCTCTTTCCTTCCAAGTATTTCGATAACTTCTCTTTCAATTCGTCTTCACTCATATCTCCGATTTCCTTCATCCTTCTCCTTTTTATCCTCTCAGTGTCTTCGAGTGCCCCATTAATGGATTCATCAGACTCTGGTATCGCAAACTTTAACATTTCAAGCAGCAAGTCGTTGGTTCTGAATTGGTAAGATGCATGCACCCATATACGGCAAACAAAGTGCCCCTCGACGAGAAGAGTATTGTAGATCTTCCAGGCAAGAGTGGTCTTACCCGACCCTCCCATGCCGATGATTGAAATTACACCAAGCTTTGNCTTGGAAGGCACATGTATTGGCAAAGAAAAAGAAAAGTAAAGCATCGATCAGAAAGAAAGATTTGTGAGATGCCCCGTAGAAGAATGACTCGCCGGGTGGCTAGAGAAAAAAGAAAGTCTTTTGTGGCAATTTCCATGATATCTTCGTACCATTGACTAGCTCAAGCTAGTTCCTCTTGATTATTAGATTAGTCTGTATAGCCAAACTAATTTTCGTGATATCGACGTGTCGATGACTTCGCTCATGGCAATTACATCGGTGATGGAAAAAAGAAAGAGAGACGTATGGCAGTTCGCACAATAATTTCAATGATACTATCTAAGATGACTTCCTGACGTTGGTTGAATGATTCTCCCTATCCCGCATATCCACAAGATTCAGATTGTGTGTTCGTTGAGATCTTTTTCTCTCACAGTAAGGAACAGTGGCAGAAACAAACCCAATTCAAAAGGCGTAAAGATTCAGAAAAAGAAAAAGAGAAGTATCGAAAAAGAAAGGCTTGCGAGGTGCTAGATCAAGAGGAAAGACTTGCTAGGTGATCAGAGAGAAAGGAAAGACTCGTGGGACAATAATTTTAATGGCATCGTCGTAACACTGCAACAAATTTGGCCTTCCAAACATGTTAAAGCACTTTTAGATATGTTGCATTTATTTAGAAACAAATTAAAAAATATATTTTTTGAAGTAAAAATGACGATTATTTAAATTTTTAAAAATTATGATTATATTCTTGAAAGTTTAAAAGTTGTAATTATCTTAAAGTTGTATGAGTATTTTCGTCCATTGACAATCTTTTTAAAATTTAAATTACTTTTCGCATTATCTAAAAAAATATGTTTGAGAAAAAATATAATAATACTTTTCCTCGAATGTACTTTTTAGCCTATTTGAGATTAAAATTTCTTTATAAATATCTAACACAACCTAATGCATGTTTGAAATTATGATGAAAAATATAACTTACAACTTTAAAGCTTATATTATAACTTAAAAAGCATATGTTACGTTTAAAGCATTTTCAAATCTTCAAAGTACTAAAGACCACAACGTAACTCCTTAATCCATTTAACCACAATCATTGAATCCAGCTCCAAGTCAAAAAAGAAAGGCTTGCGAGGTGCTCAGAGAAGAAAGAAAGACTTTGGGACAATAATTTCTAAGACATCCTCGTAACGATGACTCGCTCTTGTTGTATTAAGTATGCAACATGTGATACCATCCGTAAACTTAACACAAATACGATACAAAATTAATTTGATTTGATGTTAATAAATTCAGATCAAAACGAATTAACCCGTTAAATAACGATTGATCAATAAATTAGCCCGCTTAATATGAAAGCAACCCGTTTTTACACTTTTAGATTTTATTTTAAAATTAAGATTTTATTATTGTTAAGTTGTAGTATTAATATTTCTTAGTATGCTTATATTTTTATTATTGTGATGGTAATTTTAGACTTATACTCATATTTATTATGGTAGAATTTGTAATATTGATTTTATGGCAGTCTTTTTTTTTTAAAGATATTATGACTACTAATAAATATAGATTTTAACTTTTATATGAAATTATATTAATAAAGTCAAATGAGTTATGCGTATTAGTTCAACTAATTTATATAAAACGGATTTAAATGAGTGAAAGTGGATGTGATAGTTCCTTCCAGTCAGTCCAGACCAACACGTTGCAGTATACTCCTTTGCACTGCGGCTTCTAGCTGCAGCTTTATAGTCTGTTTATCAGACTATTTTAAAACCGTCACCAAGCGGTCTCCCCTTGTAGGAATTGGGTGGGAGCCAATCTTTTGACTTCGATCATCCACTTTGTTTTTCATTTGTATTGTAATGTGTGTTAGCTTTGGGAAGACTGTAGGGAAATCTTACCTCACTGAACTTATATCTTGTATCTGATAGTTTATCTATAAATATTTTATTTGTCGAGAAAAAAAAAAAAGAGTTGTGTCGTGTTCTATTTGTAATTAATTATTAATTGAGTCAAATCAAGTGACATGACACGACTCGTTAGCTTAAGGGTCGGGCTCAAATTGACTGTTATAGTTAAATTTTGATGTCTTGACACGATACGGGCCTGACCCAAAAATACGATTTGTCCCCTTATGTTTGATCAAAAGACGTAAATATTCAAAAACAAACAAAAATAAAATGTTAAAAGAAAGGAAAATGATAGTATGTTCCAAAGTTTTGCCCCCTCATTTTGATGACTCATATATTTAATTTTTTTTTAATTTTTTTCTAAATGATTAAGAAAGTGACTATTAATATAATAATAGTATATATTTTTAAATATGTAGAGATGTTTAAAAAATATAGAATAAAAAAATACAATTTGCACAAGGTACTGTTTGAATAGTGAGATGAGATGAGATTGTTTTAGATGAATTAAATAAAATATTATTATTATTTAAAAATTTAAAAAAATTAAATTATTTATTATATTTTATTTAAAAATTTAAGAAATCCAAATACGACCTAAATATAACGCAACTGTCAAATTTAGAGCGCATAATGGCAGGATCCTAAAAGAAAAAAAAGTGATAAAGAAACGCACGTGGGTTGTTAGAAGAAGAGGAAAGACTCGTTCGATCTCTAGAGAAATAAGAAAGACCGAGGCGCTTGGTTTGATTTATATCTCAATATATATAAAAAAAAAAAAAAATAGATAAAAATTTAAAATATTATTTTTTAATATTATTATTATTTTAAAATTTAAAAAAGTTGAATTGAGATTTGAAAAAGTTGAATTGTTTATTATATTTTATATGAGAATTTAAAAAAATTATAATAATGAGATGAGATAAGATAAGAATTTTGTGTCTCATCCTACTATTAGTATTTTTAGATTTTTATAAGTAAAATCTAAAAACTGTTTAAATATATATATTTTTTAATTTCAAATATTTCATTTTTTTATCTAATTATTATAACTTTTCCAAACGTTTAAATAAAACATAAAAAAAAATGAATTTTTCCAAGTCTCAAAATAAAAATTATATTAAAAAATTAGATTCTCTCAATATTTTAACTTTATAATATTTTTATTCAATTTTTTTGCTTCTTATTTTTTAAAATTCTATAAAATATCTTAACTCAAATTATTTGATCCTAATCATATATCATGTCAATATTATTCATAAATTTATCATTTTATCTCTTCCTATTTAATTTGTATAACGAAACTAATTTTTGTTATATGTCGTATTGATGATTTCGCTCGTGGCAATTACAGCTGTGATGGAAAAAAGAAAGAAAGACTTATGGCAGTTGGCACAATAATTTCAATGATACTATCAGTACGATGACTTCCTGACGTTGGTTGAATGATTCTCCTTATCCTGCATATCCACAAGATGCAGATTGTGTGCTCGTTCAGATCTTTTTCTCTCTCACTTTATTCCTTAACTTGGTGAGTTCTTCTACAAATTAGTTACTGTTCACGGTTGATTGATGAAAATTCAAGAATGACCATTTGTAATGTCACTAGGAGGGCTAGGTGTGTTGAGGCTAAGAGAGTAGCATTGTGGTGCATGCATGGCTCGGGTGATAGATCATTGGGCGCCTAAGACAAGGTCAACTAGAGGAGGATCAAGTTATTAGCCAATTCCTTGATTTTAGGGGTTGGTTGGCAAATCCCTTGAACTTAGGGATTGGATGACAAGATGACAAATCCCTTAATTTTAGGCCATATGTCTTTTAATTTAAGAATTTATCTATTATTATTTGTTTAAGTTATCTCCTAATTTATTTCTTTTATTTTAAGCATTTGATAAAATTGTTTCCTTAAATTTAAGAGTTTGATTCGTTTTGGGATTAGGAATTCAAAGAGTTTGATTTGTTTTGGGATTAGGAATTCAAAAGCGATTGGGGGAGGGCTAGCCAAACCCTACTACTATTTATTAGGGTTTTTGGTTTATAATTCATTATTATGCTATTTTGAATAAATGAGAATTTTCTCTTCCAATCTTTTGAGAATTGAGTGCTAGTTCGAATTAATCTTAATTTTTACCATCATACCAATCGGATCTTGGTGTTGCCTTCAGGTAACTTTAGATTCAATCACCTAACACGCTACAAACACGTGAGTGAAAGTGAGGCTTCCATCATTGGTGCTTTCATTGAGAGTGTCCAACCCAAGGAGAAGAAGCGATGGCCGATCGACAACCAACTCATAAGGAGTAGATTGAGAACATTGAAGTCACTTTGGAGGCACAAAACACCGCCACTACTGAATGGCTTGGAAGGTTATAGGAGGTGCTCCACCAATTGGTGGATCAAAGGAGGAATGGAGAGATGAGGTGCCATAGGAGGAGAGCCCATAGTCCGGAGGGTTTCGTTGGATAAGAAGAAGCCAATGCCGAGAAAGGGTGGATGACTTGAATTCATCTTTTCAAGATTCCTCAAACACTCATGAGGAATCAACCGGGAAAAGTGAAGGAGAATGAGGGAACAAAGGTGAGAGGAGAGGTGCACGTAGGGGGAAAGTTCTCAAACCAAAAATAGACTTTCCCAAATTCAATGGTAATGACTCGAGCACTTGGGTTAGTAGAGCCGAGCAATACTTTAAGAACAATTACATGGAGGGCCATGCAAAAGTGTCCTATGCTGCCTACTTCCTTGAGGTGGAGGTCAACCAATGGTGGCAATGGATGAGAAAGACGTATGTGGCTCAAATGAGGAAGTTGAAATGGAGGAAGTTTGTCAATGAGCTTTTGAGGAGGTTCAGGCCAACCGAGTATATGGACTACCATGAGACTCTCACAAAGATCAAGCAAACTGGATCTTTAAGAGATTATCAAAAGGAGTTCGAATACTTGTCCACTAGAGCACATGGATGGTCAAAGAAGGCCCTCATTGGGAATTTTGTGGGTGACTTGAAAAGTGAGTTGGCACCGGAAGTATAACTTAAGAAGCCAAAGACCTTAATGCAAGCCTTGGAGGTTGCACTGATTAAGGAAGATCAACTCCAAGATTTGAAGAAAAATAGCCGCTTGGAGGTGAGAAAACCATCCCCAATGGTTTCCAAGTTTGATGCAAACCAAACTTTTAGCAAGGACTTCTCACCGGGAGGTCCTAGTGAAGGTGCATCAAGTGGAACCAAACCATTACTCCCATGAGTGCAGAGGCTACCTTAGGAAGAGATGCAACAACGAAAAGAGAATGAGCTTTGTTTCAATTGCAATGAGAGGTTCACAATGGGCCACAGATGCAAAGTCAAGCAAAATTTTCTCATAAAGATGGAGTTAGAGGAAAATGAAGACTGATGGGAACCAAGGTGGACCTAGTCTTAAAGATCATTTGTAAGTTCCAGATGGACCAAGAGCAAGAACAAGATGAAGCCATGAGGGGAGATCCTCAAATTTATATCCATGAATTGACGGGTGTTGTGGAGCCTAGAACGATGAAAACACAAGCTCATATTGGCAAGATAGAGGTAACAGTTCTTGTTGATAATGGCACATTCCTAAACTTCATCAACTCTAAATTGGCTGAGAGCTTGGGGTTGCCTATGACTTCTATCACTCCATTCGAGGTCAAGGTAGCTAGTGGGGAAAAGATGAGGTATAGAGAAGTATTTAAAAAAGTATGGTTGAAAACACAAGGCTTTGAAATTGTAGTGGATTTATATTTTTTGCCTATTGTGGGGTTGGACACTGTGTTGGGTGTGCAATGGCTAGAGAAGTTAGGGAAGATAATCTCAGACTATGGAAAAATAACTATGAAGTTTATGATGGGGGGCAAAAGGGTGACTATCAGGATAAATAGAAGAAGGGGATGTAAGACTGTGGGGCCTAATGAGGTGGAAAAGTTATTGAGATAAGGGGGCAATGTTTTGCTATCACTTTGGCCTCCCAACCGAGGGGCGGGGCTTGAGTGAGGGACGTGAAGTGGAAGATGGAGGTATGGTGAGGGAGTTAGGGGCCGAGGTTCCTAATGACATAAAGGAGTATGTGAGGAAGGGTGGTCAAGTGGCAACCAAAGCTTTAGTTCAATGGAGGGGGCTCCCAACCGAAAATGCTATATGAGAGAGTGTTTAGGTTCTCAAGGATCAATTCTCAGATTTGGACCTTAAGGACAAGGTCGGTCTTAAAGGGGGGAGGATTGATGGAAATCCAAGAAGAGCCATTGGTAATGTTACTAGGAGGGCTAGACGTGCGGAGGCTAGGAGGGTGACATTGTGGTGCATGCATGGCTCGGATGATGAGTCCTTGGGCGCCCAAGACAAGGTCAACTAGAGGAGGATCAAGTTGTTAGCCAATTCCTTGATTTTAGGGGTTGGTTGGCAAATCCCTTGAACTTAGGGATTGGATGACAAGATGGAAAATCCTTTAACTTTAGGCCATATGACCTTTAATTTAGAGATTTATCTATTATCATTTGTTTAAGTAATCTCCTAATTTATTTTCTTTATTTTAGATATTTGATAAGATTGTTTGCTTAAACTTAGGAGTTTGATTCGTTTTGGGATTAGAAATTCAAAAGAGATTGGGGGAGGGCGAGCCAAACCCTACTACTATTTATTTGGATTTTTGGTTTGTAATTTATTATTATGCTATTTTGAATAAATGAGAATTTTCTCTTCCAATATTTTGATAATCGAGTGCTAGCCTGAGTTTGTCTTAATTTTCACCATCATACCAATCGGATCTTGGTGTTGCCTTGAGGTAACCTTAGATTCAATCACCCAACACGCCAAAAACATGTGAGTGAGAGTGAGACTTCTATCACTGATCCGTAGCACACCTTACCTGTAATTTTTTTTTTTTTTTTTTTTTGTCTTTTCAAAAGCAAAAAGCATATTTTGCATTATTGTTTTGCATCCCATTCGAATTTTCCCCACACACATCCTCTGGCCAAACTGGAACAAAATCCCTCATCTTCATCTTATACATCGTCTCTGCACCTAGCCATAGCGGCATTAGTTGGGGCCTCACTAATGGATATCTCGGCTTTCTACTGCCACAAGCGCAACGTCAACCAAGTCCTCCAACGTATCATCGAGACCCGTCTCAAGCCCCCTCGCAGTGCTAGTGACCACTGTGTAGAAGACGATAACAAGATAGAAGAAGAGGAAAATGAGGAGGAAGCATAAGCATAAGCATAAGAAGCGCAATACGATGACAATGGTTACGGTTCGGACGGAGAGATGGAGGTTGAAATTTTGGTCTCGAAGTTTGTCGAGGTCGTTGGACAAGAACATGCTTCACTGTTATAGAATTTCGTCCTCCATGCCCAATGTGGCTTCGAGAAATGATTGGCCACAAATCACCTTGAATTATCGACTCAGCTAAACTAAGTCGTAGAGCTAGATTTTGTTTAATCAGGAATTTATCATTTTCTCAGGTCCTAAATGGTAAATAATCTATGCTTTAGAAGCACAAATTATTTTCTCATACTGCATTTTCTCGAAAACCAAACAGAGTTAATTAGGACTTTTTATGCTTGTAATTAGAGCCATACCTAAAAATCATGAATAAACATTGATTGTCGATCAAACGCTCACAAAAGCTCCTACAATTTGCAAAGTCGAAACCAAGAGATACACGAAGTCATAGAAAAATACCAACAAAAAGTGGATAATATGATTCTCAACTAATCTCCAACTTCAAGCTCTAATAAATACCCAAAAACATCAAGAAGAATAAAGCTTGACTAGAGCTAGTTGCAGAAGATCAAGTTCTATCTTCTTCAAGTGGGTTGAAACAGAGAGAGCGACTGAGGAAGGAAATGAAATAAGAGATAAAAGAAGATGGCGACAGGGAAGGAGGAGAGCTGGGCGACGCGGGTAGTTGCAGAAGATCAAGTTCTCCCTTCTTCAAGTGGGTTGAAACAAATAGAGTGAATGAGAGATGGCGATGGCGAGGGAGGAGATCTGGGCTACGTGGGAGGAGAGGAAACACATTTCAAACTCACTTCAAATGGGTCTGTTGTGAAATGAGCCTATGAGAGAGGGAAACGCGAAAACGACATGTAAGGTGTGTGATGGGATGCAGCCAAACAATGGCTGATCTTAAGCCTTTTTCTTACTTGGTTGGGCAGTGGTAAAGCCTTAAAAAGAGAATGAATGGTGATAGAAACGGATAAAGAAAGGCATGTGGGGTGTATAAGGGGAAAGACTTGTTGGGTCTCTAGAGAAAAAACAAAGACTTACGAGAGAACAATGCTCATGATATCGTCGTATCGATAACTTCACACATGCTAATTTACAGTTGTGATGGAGAAGCATAGATAACAAAAGGCATGCGGGGTGTTAGAAGGGGAAAGACTTGTTGGGTCTCTAGAGAAAAAACACCCTGACCTAATGGGATGATGAGGTTCGCGACGAGCAAGCCCTCCGGTAGGCTAAATCCAACGAGCCCTTGGAGCTAGTTTCAGTCGACCAACAGAGACTGAAACACATGATCCATGTCGGGACTATGCTGGACCCAGAGTTGAGACAGGTGTTGAAATATCTTCACATCAAACATCAAGACGTGTTTAATTGGAGCCACGAGGAGATGCCCGAGATAAACTCCTTCATTGAGCACTAGCTCTTCGTCGACCCAAAGGCTCAGAAAGTCAAGCAAAAAAGACGAAGCTTTAGTGCTGAGAAGTACGCAACGATAACGGAGGAGGTGGACCGTTTCCTAGCAATGGGGTTCATCTGAGAAATTCACTACCCGGAATGGCTCTCTAACGTGGTCTTGGTGAAAAAGGCCAACGAAAAATGACGAATGTGCGTCGACTTCACCAACCTAAATAAAACTTGCCCGAAGGACAGCGTCCCACTACCACGTATCGACCTAATTGTGGATTCAACAACAGGACATCCCCTCCTCAATTCCATGGATGCCTATTCGGGGTACAACCAGATCCAGATGAGCTCGGGCAATGAAGACAAGACAACGATCATTACGGATCGAGGGATCTACTACTTCAAAGCTATGTAGTTCGGCCTCAAGAATGCTGGGGCCACTTACCAGCGGCTGGTCAACCAGATGTTCAAGTAGTAGATCTGCCGAAATATGGAAGTGTACGTGGACGACCTGCTAGTAAAGAGCAAGGAGCCTGGGCAGCATCTAGCATATCTTCGAGAGGCCTTCTCCATCCTTCAGCAGTACTAGATGAAGCTTAACCTGTCGAAGTGCACGTTCGGGGTGGAGTCGAAAAAGTTCCTGGGGTTCATGGTCTCAGAGAGAAGGATTAAGGCAAACCTCAAAAAGGTGGAAGCGATAGTGGGAATGCCCTCCCCCCGCAACCTCCATGAAGTTCAGAGGCTGGCTGGTCGGGTGGCAGCAAAGACCGGCTAGGCTCTGAACTGCTTCATTGCCCTATCAACTGATCGGTGTCTCCCCATTGTTAAAGTTTTGAGGAAGGCCCAAGAGTGGGATGCATCCTGTGAAGAAGGCTTCACCGACCTGAAGAAGTATCTGAGCCACCCCCCACTGCTAGGCCGAACAAAACCAAGTGAGGACTTGACTGTATACCTAGCCATGTCCCCGCACGCTTTGTCATCAGTTCTGATCTGAGAAACAGAGGAAGAACAAAGGCCTGTCTACTACACGAGCCGGGCCTTCAGCAGAGCTGAGACTAGATACCCACAGACTAAAATGTTGGTATTCACCTTGGTCATCGCTGCAAGAAGATTAAGGCCATACTTCTAGGCCCACCCGATGAAGGTGCTCATCAACCTCCCCCTCAAGAAAGTCTTGTAGAAGCCAGACACCTCAGGATGGCTCGCCAAGTGGGCGATTGAGCTTAGTGAGTTTGATATGGAGTATTTGCCCCGCACCGCAATCAAAGGGCATGTATTGGCATACTTCGTTGCAGAGTTCACTAGCTTCCCGGAGGAAGTCTCAACCGCACCCCAAGGAAAGTCCTGGCAAGTCAATGTAGATAGCTCGTCCTGCCAGGCTAGTGGAGGTGTGGGGGTGCATATAGTGATCGAACAGGAGGAAGAGCATAAGTACGTAGTCAAACTTGCCTTCAAATCAACCAATAATAAAGCTGAGTATGAAGCGCTCTTGGTCGGGATGTCGGTCGCTCAATTGGTAGGAGCTGAGGAGGTAGAAGTGAAGGCTGGCTCTCAGTGGTCATCAGCCAGGTATTAGGGCAGTTCGCCATAAAAGGATAAAGATTAAAAAAGTATCTTCAGCTTGTCTGCAACAAGCGCGACTACTTATGCTATTTCCACATCCAGCAAGTCCCGAAAGAGGAAAATTAGAAGGCATACCAGTTGGCGAAAGCTGCGTCGGGACAAAAGAGCTCCCTCTTTCACAACACATTGTGGTCAGAACGGTTGACACCCCGTCCATCTGGAGCGAGGTGTCCCTCACCACCCCAGCATCCCCAAAATGGGCCGCAGACATCAGAAAGTTCCTATAGGAAGGTCAGCTACCAAGCGATTTGAAAGATTAAGTGGACAAATTTAGATGGCATAGTAGCATTACTAGGGGCATAATAGGTCCGGTACGATCTAATTTTGAAAAGATTTCAAAACCGAACCGCTATGTATCGGTTTTGAAAATTTAAGAACCAATACAGACTGATTCATCATCGAAACTAGAATTTTGGATTTTGGTCCGATCCAATTTTCCGTTTACACATGTGCACTATATAAGTTTAATATTATAATTTTTTCAATAGTGAAGTTAATTGTTAAAATTTAGTATTTATTATTAACAATTACTAATTCATTAATACTCAATTATACTAGTATAATATAAGTCGTGTCTAACTTATTAGTGAGATTAATAAACTTGAATAATAAGATAAAATAGTATAATTTGTGTCTAATTATAATAGTATAAGTAGCGTCTAACTTACGTCAAATGTTATATTAATTTTATGTTATAAGATTAATATATTTGAATAATAAGATTAGAACTTTATGTCAAATTAATTAGCAATTTAGTATATAATATAATATAAAAATTATATATAATATAAAAAATTAAAAATATAAATCAATCCGGCTCGATTTAAACCAATTTTTAAAAATATAAAAATCGATACCGCACCAATTTTGAACCGACTTACTGTATTGAATCGTTGCAAACTAGACCAAATCCACCGGTTCAATTCAATTCGATCCAATCAAATTAAACCGATTTTCCTTTTTTTTTTTTTAACACGCCTAAGCATTACGTAGAAAAGAAAGACTTTTGGGACAAGAGTGCTAGCGTGCCGCCCAGCTTTGACTGCTGGGCGTGTCCGCTAGCACAAAATCAGTGTTATTTTTATCTTCTTTTTCCTTTTATATTTTTTAAATATTTTTAAAAAGTAAAAAATATACACCAATATACTAAAAATTACTTTCTTAATCATTAAGTATAAACAAAATTAAAAAAAAAAAAAACATGAATAGTCAAAGACAAACTCATGACTTATCCTAGTTTGTTTTTATAAATTATCTTATTCTATTTTATCTAATTATTATATTCTTTTTATATTTTTATATAAAATATAATAAATGATTCAATCTTTTTAAATTATAATATAAAATTAATATTAAAATATTATTTTATTCAACTTTTAACTTTCGTTTCATCTTTTATATATATATATATATAACAAACAATCCTCCAAATAATTCTCAATTGTAATAAAAAATGATTTCTGGTACAATAATTCAACGATATAATAATATCTACGAATTGGTCGGACAATAATTCAATAATTTATGGCATGACTTGGGAGATTTATAAATTCGAAAGGTCATTTTCTTTATCATCTTGCACCATCGACCAACCACCCAAATTTATAAATTTGGTTAATTTCTTTATCATCTTGCTCCATCGACGAACCGCCCATTTATAAATTCGAAATAAATTCGAACGGTCAATTTCTTTATCATCTTGCTCCATTGACCAAGCACCCAAATTTATAATCTTGCTCCATTGACCAAGCACCCAAATTTATAAATTTGGTCAATTTCTTTATCATCTTGCTACATTGACCAAGCACCCAGCTAAAAAAAAAAGGAAAAAAGTTAGGAAATTTTTGCTAAGATTCGTACAAGAACACTAGGTGAAATGGGAGTTTTTCTTCCTCTCAGCTCGTATAACTAGTCCACGTGGGATCATTGAAAAAGTCAGTCAGAGAGTCTGAGCAAATCCAATCATGCCCAATGACTCTCCTTTAAGAAGAGTTAATGGGCCTCTGCAGAGTAAAACTCACCTACAAAATAATCCATATATAGGAAAAGTAGATGGTAGAGATAGATGAGATTCGCCAATAAAACACGGCATCAACAATAAAGTACCAAAGGAATTTAAAACCGTGCTTTTGTGAAAGCGTGAATGTAAGAATCACCAAATACACATTTTGAACCTGTTTACAAGAATTAGCTTTTGTGAAAGATTTAAAACCGTGATTCCACTAGAGTTTACAATATGGTTAAGGAATTTGTGTGCTCTTGGCAAAAATCAAATGCTTCGACTATTGTTTCATGCTAAGCTAGGGAAGAGAGGGAAAAGAGGTTTGTCGATTTGGGGAAGGCAGAGAGGAGTTTTTTTTTTTTTTTTTTGGTATTTTAAATTTGACATATCTACGTCAGTGGTAAGCTCAGCGGTAATTTTGAACGGACTAAATAGATATACCATGACTGGGGAGAAAGAGAGAGGGTAGAAGGACGGAAAGAGGGACAAGGTTGTTTGTATGAGATTTGCTTACTTTATTCCTTCAGAATTCACCACTACCTGCCCCTAGTCAAAATAAAAATAAGATTAAAAATTTATATTATAATAATATTTTATTTAACTTTTAATAAAATAATTTTTATTTCATTTTATCTGAATTACATAATCAAATGAAAGCTTACTCATGCCGGGTAAAGAATACAGCCATGCTAAATCCAAGAAAAAAAACACAACTATGTCTAATAAAATAGAAATAGTTTTGAGATAATAATTGCAATGACTTCCACGTATAATACGTGACGTATTGATGACTTTGTCATTCCAATCAAAAACTACAACCATGACAGATCGAAAAGAAAGATTTTTTTGAGACAATAATTTCAGCACACCGTCACTGACTTCCTCATGTTGTGCCTTTCAATAGCGATTAATAACGATTTTTGGGACAATAATTCAATGATATAAAAGTATTCTATGAATTGGTCTGTCAATAATTACAATTATGACTGATAAAAAACGAAAGACTTCTGGGATGACTTGTGAGATTTATAAATACGAAAGGTTAATTTTTCTTTTATCATCCTTCTCAATCCACTGAACCACCCCAGCTAAGAAAATGAAAAAAAATCCAGGAAATTATTGCTAAATTCATGTGGGAGCATTGGCGGACCTACGTTGGGGCAGGGGGTGGCCATGGCCCCCCCAAAATTTAGAAAATATATATATATTAATTTACTTTATATATATTAGAAAAAATCGCTCCTTCTAATATAAGAGCAAGTGAAATTAAGAGCAAGTGAAATTAAAATCTTGTCAAAAAAATCAGTATCTTCACCGTTTTTTAATTTTTTATGATTTAATATGATTATATTAATCTCATATTGTGTTGGCCTCCTCTATAAAAAATTATCTTAACCTCCTCCATAAAATTATTTTGATCTTATAAATTATTTTAATCTAAAAATATAACAAAAAATATTTTATTTTAACTTTAACTTTACTCGACCCCCTACAACACATTCCTGATTCCGCCGCTGTGTGGGAACATCACGCATCAGTTGTCTTCAGGAACTTTATAGATTGTTTCTAGCATCCTTCTTTTCCCATTTCCTCACCACTCCTTATTAAAGAGAGGAACAAAATTTTAGGAGTTTCTAAGCAAATATGGCCTACTGTGCTGTTACTTTCCTCTTACATCGCCTGTCGCGGCTGATTGATGAAGAACCACATTTCTTTCGTGGGGTGGAGGTTCAGGCAGAATCAATCCGCATCGAGCTCTCTTGGATGATGCACAAATACGTCGAGTACTTTGACAAGGAACGGGACGAGCATAAAAGAGTGGAGCAGTATCGCAGGCAAATCAGAGACATTGTTTTCGATGTTGAGGATGCTATCGACATGCTGATTCTCAAAGGTGCGACAGCGAAACGGAGGCAGATAGAAGTCGTCATCAAAGCAAACGTGCTCGATGATGTTGTAAAGAAGATAAAAGGCATGAAAGTAAGGATCGAAGAAATGGGCACAAATATAGAAAAGTTAAGTATCGAAGGAGGTGCAGCAACTCATGTAGATCTAACGGCGGAGGAGACACGTCAGAGGCGAAAGAGAGACGTCGAGGAAGATGACGTGGTGGGCTTCGTTAAACACTTTGCTGCATTGGGCAACTGGCTTACTAAGGGGATCCCAAACCTTGGTGTGATTCCAATCGTGGGCGTGAGTGGGTTAGGCAAGACCACAATTGCCAGGAAATTGTTTAATAGTGACTGCATCAAGACACATTTTAAATGCCGTGTATGGGTGCCAGTACCTCGATATTCAGGAGCCGAAGAAGTGGTGCTTAATATTTTAGAAGAGATGCCAATAGCCCTTGGGTTGGGAAGGACACTCCACATGACCGAATTACGTAACAAGCTGTCTACATGCTTGCTAGAGAAGAGGTATCTTGTAGTCCTGGACGGCGACTGGGGTCTTCACCTGTGGTTGCAGTTAAGATCTGCTTTTCCTGATAACTTGAACGGAAGCAGAATATTAATCACAACCACGATACCCGATGCGAATTCACTTGCTTACACTTACTCTCCCCCATTGCTTAATGAAGATGAAAGCTGGGAGCTATTCCATAAGAAGGTGTTCCGAGGAGGAGAATGTCCTCCCGAGTTGGAAACTCTAGGGAAACAAATGACAGAATCTTGTCAGGGCTTACCCTTTTCAATTGTGGTATTAGGAAGCTGTTTAGCAAACACAGAGAAGACATACGAAGCATGGTCGAAAGTGCTTGATGAAATAAATTTGTCTCCTACAGGGGCAAAAGCATGGCAATTAAAATTGAGCTATAACCACCTGCCCCTGCACCTGAAGCCATGCCTTTTGCAATTAGAAAAATACGAAGGCGGCGTTGAAATCCCCGAGGAATTTATAATTCAAGAATGGATCGGTCTGGGATTCATAGAGCAGAGTGGAGAAAGAAACACGGTGGATGTTGCTAGAGACTACTTCAAGGAGCTCGTAGATCGAAGCTTGATCCAAGTGGTCAGTAGGAGGTCAGATGGAGAAGCAACGACATGTAGTATTCATGATCTTGTGCTACAACTATGCGTATCCACACAAGCCATCGAATGGGCTAAAGCTAGTAAAGAAGAAAACAAAGTTAACGCTATTAGAGCTTCGGCTAGATATCCATGCACACCACTGAATAGGGGTACCGTCAAGATGGCGCGTATTCGAAGTGAAGTCGTCACAATACTAAAGCAACAGCTTATTGAAGGGAATTCAAAACTCGACGTGATTTCAATCACAGGTATGGGTGGGTTGGGGAAGACCACCCTAGCCAGAGAGATCTATAATAATGATGCAATCAAGAGTAGCTTTAATTGTCGAGTATGGATGAGTCATGTATCTCAAAATCTCAGAACCCGGGAGTTGTTGCTTCAAATTCTGAAGTGTCAGATTCCAAAATCAGATGACTTGATAAGGAGCCTCGAAGACATGACTAGGGATGAATTAAAGAAGAAGCTGTTGGAATACTTGCGAGGGAAGAGGTACCTAATAGTCATGGATGACGTTTGGATAACTGAAATCTGGGATGAGATAAGACCTGCTTTTCCTGACGACTTCAATGGAAGTAGGATATTAATCACTAGCCGCATACAAGAAGTTGCTTCACATACAAGTCTTAATCCCCCCTACTCTCTTCCATTCATTAACGAAGATGAAAGCTGGAACCTCTTTCGTGAGATGGTATTCCCAGATGGATATCCTGAAGGATTCCTAACTGATCTAGGGAGACAAATAGCACAAGGTTGTCTTGGCATACCACTTTCAATTGGGGTACTAAGTGGCGTTTTAGCAAACAAAGGGATGACCCATCGAATATGGTCAAAAGTGATTGCCGATGTAAATTGGTACCAGGCTCAGGCTACAACATTACGCGATGACATTCTGAACCTAAGCTACACCCACCTGCCGCGAAACTTGAAACCGTGCTTTTTGTATTTAGGTGCGTACCCGAAAGACTTTGCAATCCCTGCAAGGCAACTGATCCAATTATGGATAGCAGAGGGACTCATAAATTGCGGTGGCAATGAAGACATTGAGGACGTTGCTGAAAACTACATAAAGGAGCTCATTGACAGAAACTTGATCCAAGTGGTTGAGAGGAGGTCGGATGGAGGTGCAAAGACATTTCATGTCCACGACCTTGTGCGAGACCTCTGCATATCCAAGGGTGCGGAAGAGAAGTTTTTTGACGTACCAAATGTCAATCTTTCATTGTGGAAAAAATCTCGGAGGCTTTCCATCCAGGGTAGCACTCTTGATCTATACATGTCTTCAAACACCCCCAGCCCCTCAATTGCTCGTTCTTTGTTGTTCTTCGGCGAAGATGCATATGGTGGCTTTGATCCAAACCACTGGAAATGGATCGAAGAAAACTTCAACTTGCTTCGGGTGCTTAACTTTGGGAATCTAAATGTCTACTCCATTCCCACGTGGATAAAACGATTGATCCATTTGAGGTACTTACGTGTGCAGTCAGATGCACTGAAAGTTATTCCAGCTTCCATTGGCAACCTAACGAACCTAGAAACGCTTGATCTTAGAGGTACTTTTCTGAATAGTTTGCCAATCGGGATATGGAAGCTGCGAAATTTAAGGAATCTCTGTATGTCTGGGCCGGTGAGTTTACCGAACCAGTCGGACACAGAAATTAAAGCTCTTTCAAATCTCCAAGTCCTCTCCACCGTATCACTTGACGCACAAACTGTTCGTCCCATTGAAGAGGCTAAGCTCCCTAATGTAAGGAAATTAGGAATATGGTTTGCATCAAACGAGAGCAACAGCGAAGCAGGACATGCTTTGGCCAGCCTCCAACATTTACACCGCCTTCGAAAATTGAAAATTATAAACTGTTCAGAGATTCTTAGTCTGCCGAATTCATTTCCAGAGACAATCACAAAAATAACCTTGCGACAAGTGTGCTTAGAAGACGGTGACTGCATGAAAGTGCTGGGAAATCTCGTCAATCTTCAGATTCTGAAATTACAAAGCTGCTTGCTTTCCAGTCAGCTCTACATCTTTGGAGATTCGTTTCCTGCACTCATATTTCTTAATTTGGAAAATTTGAGGATTGAAGAATGGAAACAGGAGGAAGGTGCAATGCGGAAACTAAGGCATTTGGTTATCGATCGATGCTTTGAGTTGAACATGCTTCCTTTGGAATTATGCAATTTGATTAACTTGCGAGAGGTGGAGGTGTTAGAGAGCAAATTAGTGTCGGTAGAGGTGCTTCAGGAATTGCAGAGGAGGGCTCAGATTAACGTACAGATCGATCCTGGTGAATCCATCATTGATCCTGCCCTAGATGACTCTCCTGTTGAATCCATCATTGATCCTCCCCTAGATGGCTCTCCTGGTGAATCCGCCAATTCATAGATTTACCACTTGGTGCAATTTATCTAGCTTTATGTTTTATACTATTATGAGGTTGTCCCCTCGAGTGTTGTTGTCTTGGGTTGCAGCCAAAGCAAACAAGGGAAGGCATGATCTTTGTTTCGTTTTGTTTTGTGATTTAAAAAAAGTTGAATTGAGATTTAAAAAAATTGTATTGGAATTTGAAAAAGTTAAATTGTTTATTATATTTTGTATGAAAATTTAAAAAATGTGTAATGATGAGTTGAGATAAGATGAGAATTCTTGAAAATTCTTCAGCCCCAAACCTGCTCTGGATAGGTTTGGAGGGTGAGATGAGAATTTTGTGTTTTATTTTAAAGTTTAAAATATTATTTTTTAGTTTTGAGATTTAAAAAAGTTGAATTGGAATTTGAAAAAGTGATGAGATGAGATGAGATGAAGATGAGAAATCTTTACCCCTAAACCTATCCTAAGTCCTTTAAACTGGAAAATTTGAGGATTAAAGGATGGAAACAAACAGGAGTGGAACTAGGATTTGGTGTATGGGAGGGCGATCGACAAAGTGTGCAGTATATGTCAGCATAAGTAATATGTACTTTTTGTGCGTGACTATATAAAAAAAATAATCATACGTCATAAAATTATACAATTGTTCTCGACTTACTCATGTTGTTTTAAGCTTTAAGAAAAATTTATAGATAAAAAATAAACCTGAAAAAATATCTAATAATATAAAAGTCGTTAGATTTTTATTGTATAATTGTATTACTATTAATAAGTGAATAAAAAAAACATGTGAATAACTAATAAATTCTTCATAAAAGAAAAAAAACTATTCACATACTCTCTTTATCTCTCTAGAAACGTCTCATCAATCATCTAGCTAGATAAATCTACTGCCTCCCATATGCAATAATCTTTCAGATTGGTTTTAACTATTAGATAAACTCTCTTGAAACTTCTAACTAATTAACTGATTAATATGTGGTTAAAAACATCTTAAAGGTTGTAAAGGAAAATTATGTACATGTGATAGGCAAAAAACTCAATGAAGTCAAGAATGACCTATATGAGATAAAAAATAAAAATCATGTAACTATGTCAGCTCAGAAAGAGAAGAAAAATTTATATGATATTATTGATATGAAACTAAACAAACCGCACAATGCACACCAAAGACAAATAAAGAGAGATAGAGATGTCAAATCAAGGCTATCATGTTAATGGACTTAAGGATATTTGAGTGAAATACTGTGTGTTTGAGTGTTGGGAGGCAATTGTAAATATTTTAAGAATATTTACACTTAAATTGTAATTATACACTAATTAAGACTAATTTTTAAAACTATGTAAGCTACAATATAGTTACGCCCTTGGAAATAGGGGAGAGGTGCGCTGCAGAGACTTGAGCATTTGGTTATCGATCGATGCTATGAGTTGACTACGCTCCCTTCAGCGATATTCCGGTGGAATTTCTTTGGAGAGATGGAGATGTTAGAGAGCAACTAGATAGACTAAGATCTAGTTTGGGTGTCGAAGTACTCTGAGGTACTCTCAAACACTTTCACTACTATTTTCTACTTTATTGTTACTTTTCACTTACTTTTTACTATTATTCAATATTCTATTATTACTTTTCACCTATTTTTTACTATTATTCAATTATCTGGGTTCAAGCTACTGATCGATCAACCTCTAGATGGTGATTTTTATGAAGAAATCACATTGTCAAAATTTGAACATTAATGATTTAAAAAACTTGAAAAAATTGCAATAATGAAATTATATGAGATGAAAATTTTATGTTTGAAAAAACTTCCAAACCTAACCTAAGTTCAATTTTTCTAGTTTTATGTTTCTGCGATGCTTGCTAATGTGGTGACAGGGAACTTCGTCACGTACATAAATTGTTGTTTCCTAGTCCGTTGGTTTCGTTTAGGGGTGTTCATCCGGGTTCCAACCCGGGAACCCGGGTATACTCGGACCGGAACCCGGGTTTCAAATTCGGGCCGGAACCCGGACCGGATTAGTCCGGATCAGACCTGGGTCGGAACCTCGATGGATCCAGATTTTTTTAAACCCGGAAATCCGGGTTCCGGGTTGTACCCGGATTTTTTTTTATTTTATTTTTGTAAAAGCCTTTATTTCATTAAAAAAAAGTTTTCTAAGAAGTAAAGTTCATGAAACGTTCTAAAAATACTAAATGCATGTAAAACAAAAAAACAAATCCCAATTCCAATATTAATCTATGCATGCATCACAATACAATTCACTACATATTACATTATTGGTATTCATAAATTACATTACCAAACACAAAATTACAAGAAATGAGTTACAAAATTAGCAACACAATCTTCCCATCAGTTTTAATCTCACACCAAATAATAGTCCATTGTCAACTCCTGCAGCCAAGAAATAAAAAAGCTCATTAACTAGTTTTGCATATTATATTCAAATAGAATATTAAAAGAGAGAACAGAAAATGAGTATAAAAATTGATGGTTTTATGGCCATGAGACAGAGACACTATTTTAAAAGCTTCAATTGGGTTAATTATGATTTTCCTTCTTGAAGGACAGAAAATGGCACACGCAAGTTTCAAGAATTTTGTGCACAAGCTGGAATCGATTTGAAAAAGCAAAAAGCAAAAGTAGCAGGGTAACTGCACTGGGAAGTTCCACAATATTGTTAGAAAATGCAGGCATGGACTCGAATCAGCAGCATACAATAAGTATAAAAATTAAACATAACCAAAACATAAATGATAAAGAAAAAATTAAACAAGATACACAAGTGCAATAGCGCAAGGATAAAAACTAATTGATTCAGTCATAGAGCAAGCAAAATAACACGCAATAATATGAGGGCAGGAAATGGTGAGTACTCTTTCTTTGCGTGCGGCTTTCTTTTGCTCCAACTCTTCGAGGGCGAGGGCGAGGGCGAAGATCTTGGGTTGGCTAGTTTGGCCGAGGAAGAGATGATTCTCAAAGCTGAGTTTCCACAAGCCATCAGTGAGAGAGTGTACTCGAATCAGCTACTCCTCTCCATCAAGTAACTATCGAGATCATCACGACGGCGGCTAGGGTTTCGTAGCTAGGGTTGAGAGAGAGAGAGAGAGAGAGAGAGCAGGGGGCTAGTAGTCCGTGGTCACGGGCCGAACGAAGGAAATTTTATTTTTTGCCTTTTTATACAAATCCGGTTATACCGGGTTATGATTATGGAACCCGGGTTTCGGCCCGGATTTAATCCGGTCCGAAACCCGTAACCGGAACCCGGTTATCCGGGTTCCGGACCGGGCCGGAAAAAAATCCGGCCCAAATGAACAGTCCTAGTTTCGTTTGCTTATCATGTAATGATTTATAGTCAAGGAATTAATGCTTTACGTCGTGGATGTCTTTTTACATAGCGGGCCATTGTCAATCAATTCTCATATACGAAGTTTATGGTATTTAGCATTAGGATTGATCTATATATATATATATACAAAATCACATCTTTTACATATTCATTTTATCATTTAAGTAAAACTTCAACATTAACTTATGCATATTTGAGATAAAATAATAATAATAATATTTGACATTAATATTTGACATTAATAATAATAATATTATTATTATTAATTTTTTTCTAAAATCAATTTATATATATATTTTGCAATTAGCATCCTCTACATACATTTGACATTAATAAATACAAATGCAATAATAAAAAATATAATTTTTTTAATATATTATATTAAAAATATAATAAAATGAAAATATATATATATTATAATAATAAAATGAATGTACAGGTGAAGATTTGTTATGTTGTTGAATGAGGGAGAATATGAAAGGATTGTGAGAGAGAGTGGGAGGAGAAAAAAATAATTAGTAAAATAATATTTGAAGAGTGAATAGTGGATCTTAAATTTGGATAAATATTATTCATAGCTAGCTAAATATTTTGATATGCATAAGCTAATATAGATGAATTTAAGCTCATATTATGCAAATATGACTTTACATATGCATATACATAGACTAATGTGGATGCTTGAGATTGATTTTGCATATGCATATGCAAACTCACATAGCGGGCCACTGGTTTCTCTATATGCATGTGCAAACTCACATCTTTTGGAGATTGATTTTGCATATCAAGAAAAACTCTTACCTTAGATTATGCATCTTTAAGACAAAATAATATTATTAATTTTTTAAAAATTATTATTTTTTATATATTTTATAATTAGTACCCAATACATTTGTAAAATAACATTTGTATATCGAATAATAAAATAATATTTTTAGAGTGAATAGTGCATCTTTAAATTTGTAGAAATACTCTTCATAGCTATGCATTATGCATATACATATGCAGATGCATAATCCAATGCAGTCCAATTTAAGGTCATATTATGCAAATACGTAAATGCATATGCCAATGCAATCCAATTTAAAGTCATATTATGCAACTATGTACACTCCTAGGGGTTAGCTCAAGTGATAAAGGCCTTGGGCTTGGGGGTATGCTCCCCCTAAGTCCAAAGTTCAAATCCCCTTGGGTGCAAACAATCTCTAGGGGTCACACCTCCTGGTGAAAAGCCAACGATTTAATCAGTTCCGTGTATGGAAACTTTCGAGGGTATGGTACACAGGACCGGAGTTTACTCTGCAACGGTGGATCCAAAGGGCCCTGTCTTGGAGAGGTTCCCCGACATTAAAAAATATATATATTATGCAATTATGTAAATTCATATGCATATGCATAATCCAATGTCAGTGCTCTTGTGAGTGAAAGAAGGAACAAATATCCTTATCCCTACCTTAAAACAAATATATAGAAGAAATAAGCATCAATAATTACCCTAAAAGCTCATAGTAAAACCTTTTTTTCTCTTTCAAACTGCAACAACCGTGACGTTGTGTCTTTATCCAACTTGAATCCTGCTATCTCTGCCTCCTTGCAGACCTCCTTACACTTTGCAAGCCTACCAGAAACCATGTAGATCTTAATCAACTCGCGATACATGTCATAAGTTGGAGAGAAACCTGCTTCTTTAAGCTTCGAAAAATATCTTACGGCCCTTGAGATGTCATTCAGAGCAACAAAAAGCTTTATTACCACACGATAGGCTGGAAGATCGAGAAGACAATTAGAAGCTTCCATTTCCCAGACCAAAGCCAATGCCTCCCTATATTTTCTCTCAGAATAATGGCTGTGAATCAGAGTAGTGTACATTACCACACTTGGTTCGTACCCAGACTGTTTGAACCAATTAAACAGACCATCCACAACGTCAAATTTCCCGAGCCTAACGCAAATTTTAATTATAGCCGTACAGTCCTGCTGGCTTAAATTCAAATCTTCTCGTTCTCCCAGCTCATCTAGTAAGCTCACAACGAGCATGTGTTTATCTGGGTTCTTCCCAAGCTCCAATATCAACTTTGCATAAATGCTTGGGTCCAACATTCTTTTGCCATCCCTGGCAACCGATAGAAGCTTCCAGGCAAGATGCAAGCTTCCTCCTCTTATGAACCCTCTCACAATTGCCTCCATCACACCACGACTTGCCAAACTTGTAAACTTTCCCAAGTTGAATGGCACTTTTAGCTCATGGTTCCTTGCCAGAACTTCTACTGTCGAAGCCAAAATCCGGTCATCTGGGAAGAGTTGAGGCTGTTTCTGCGCCCAGCAGAATGTCTGCAAAGCTCTCTCGGGAAGACCCATGTGACCCAATTCCCGAATTGTCAATGACAGGGATCCCTTCCTCAGAAACCTAGCCCACTTGTTGAGAACTACAGACACGTCTTCCTCTGAACTAATCACCTTGATCTCTCTGGCTATACCAATAAGGACACCCGGGTTCTTGTACACTTGCTTTGAAAGGGATGCACGCGAAGAAATAACCAGCGGAGAAGCTGATTTAACATGTTTCTTTGGCGTAGGAAGTCCTAGAGGTCGAAGCTTATAGGGAAGAGGTAGGGGTAGGGGTCTCTCTCTATTCAACTTTCCAGGCTTTTGGGGCACTCTTCCTTGGAAAAGAGATGAAATAGCTTCAATCTCATCTGAATCCCAACAAATACCAGTTTCTTGTCGACCCTCTTCTTCTTCAGCGTCTTCTTGTTCTTGTTCTTCTTCTTCTCCCTCTCCTTTTTTTTCAGCTAAACGTGGTTTTTTACCATCTATCAAATATGCAAGTGATAAGTCTGTAGAGTTCGTACTTGTCTTCTTCAAGAATAAATTAACACCAAAGTTGGGAGGACTCTTGGGGTGCCGTGGATAACGGAGGTACTTGGGCGGTCTTCTCCTAGTCTTTGAACGCGGCAGCAAAGTTACCCTTCCAGTTGTTGTAGAATTTGTGTCTGATGGGATGGGATACGGGGTAATGGTTGATAATCTGCAATCCATTGTTTCAACTGGACTCCTGTGAATCCGAAAATGTGCCGCTGTTACTGAGACGTATTTTTAATGGCAAACAGAAATTTCAGCAAACATCTGGTCTGCTAAAATTTATATATTTCCCATATGCATGGGACATTTCAGTTTCCGTTCAGCTTGGATGAGGTAAGCTTCTCACTTTCCTCAGAACACTAAATAAGCACGAAAACACGCATTTCACTGTTACCCACACCATCTTTACCTCCTACGATTTCTCAGCACCCAAACAGAGGTTCAGAATTTCTGATAATTCAAAAAAGCCAATCAAGAAGCCGTAATTACAAGAACGAGATTGATAAAGTAACCGTGAGGACCGTTTAGCATTGATTCGATTGGTGAGAGAGAGAGAGAGAGAACCTGAGAAGCAGATCGGCAAGAGAAAGAGGTTGCGGAGTCTCTTGAAACAGTCTGGAGAGCGGCTCCAGTAATCGTTGGTTGTGTTTTAAGCATTTTTTTTTTATTATTATTATTATTTATGAAACAATGACGCTGCGTAGTTTATAATAGCATATGATTGGATTAGGCATTTACTATAAAGTTTAAAAATTTGCCTAATATTACATCAAAAACATCTTTCGACAAATATGCATGTATGTATATTTGTATTTATGGGAAGATGAGTATTCTATCTTGATTGACAATTAGAGGGTGTGCGACTGCACTATGGCGGTGTCTCTTGTGGGGAGATGTTATAAACAAAGAAAACATCAAAACTTTCTAACTTAATAAAAAAAAAAAAAAGGGTTTCGGCCCGGATGTACAGTCCTATATATAGAGAGTGGATAAGTACTCGAAATAAGTTTTGAAAAGAATAACAAAAGGAAAAATATATGATTTTAATTAAAATTTGATTTTAATTTTGCTTGTCTCGTTTATTTTTGTAGATAAGATATGATGAGTTAAAAGTTAAATAAAATATTATTAGAATATATATTTTTAATATTATTTTTATTTTGATATTTGAAAAAGTATAATTATTTATTTTATTTTGTGTGAAATTTTAAAAAAATTATAATGATGAGATGAGATGAATTAAAAGAAATTGTAAAAATAAACAAGACTAAAATATACTCTAAAGATAAGGTTTACGAAGCTTTGGTATACCATTCCTTTTCATCAGGGACATGATAATCAACTTGCAAAATTAATTTGTCAATGTGCAGGAATCGAGATTTTCGTCAAATTTTTCAACAGTATTAAATGTTATATAATTATAATCTTTATATTTATATATTTTATTTTATAACGAACGTTAAAAGCTTGGATAAAAATTTTAAAAGATCTCTTAACAGTAACTCAAAAATGAAACAGAGAGAAAGAAAGTGGAAATAAATCAAATTATCAAAAGCTCTGTTTACAACAGTTGTTGAAGCTTTTGTTTGTTCGTTTTTTTTTTTTTTTTTTTTTTTTTTTTGTTAGTTGTGGTTGGTGTGAGTTTATACTTTATAGAGAAATCAGGATCCCTATGTACAAAATCTACAAGTCAACACAATCCAACAGACTCTCCCTCACTGATCAGTTTGAGTAATAGAGTATTTTGATAATATTTTATTATTATTTATTATTATTTTTTACTTATCTTTTATTATTATTAATTATTATTTAATATTTTATTATTACTTTTTGATTATTATTCACATAATATCTGAGATTACACACTACACATACGCAACCATGCCTTCGACACAAATCTCACAAACGTTAATCTTCTTCTTAAGCATAAAAAAACATCTCTCTTAACGCCCTTCGTATTCTTAGGTTAGGTTTGGATGGTGAATTGAAATGAGATGAAAATTGAATAAAATATTGTTAGAATATTATTTTTAATGCTATTAGTATTATTTATTATATTTTGTGTTAAAATTTATAAAAATTATAATAATTAAATAAAATGAATTGGGAACTCCCTCTAAATCCAAACCAAGCCTTATCATTCGATTACCCCTTTTGAAACTATCTTGTTTGTTTTATTGATGTCATCTCTGCTTCTGGTGCCCTTCTCCAAGCTAATTAGCGCATCTTTTGGGGCATGAATTTTGCAGGTTTTGGTTTCAAGGATTATCAAGGCAGTGCAGTTAAAGCCAGGCTGAAGAATTATCAAGGCCACCTTCATGGGACTTGCTAAAAAATGAAACAAGACAGTCAATAAAATAAATAAAATCTAGCCACAGTAGCCAAAAGGTGTCCCTAATGGCTAATCTTTTCAGATGTCCATCAAATACAAAATTACTATAATTAAACATAATTAGGTGACCGTAACAAGAATAATGCTATTATATCTCTATAATTTGTCTCTTAATTTTGACCACTCATGCATTTAATTTAATTTTTTTAATTCTTAATTATTAAGAAAGTGACTATTAGTGTATTGATATATATATTTAAAATGTTTAAACATGTTTAAAAAATATTTGCAATAAAAAGCAAAATAATGATAATAATAATACAATTTGCACTAAGAGACACACCTAATGAATAAATTGAAGAGACATAGTAGCACTACTCCCGCAATAATGTACCCTTTTATTTTATTTTGATAATATTGGCAGTCCGTTTACGGAACCGAAATATGGAGAAATTTTGTTCTCTGAGTTTAATATATTCAATCCCATACATTTTAAGTGATTTTTTTCTTATTTTTATAAACGAAAATTGGATAAATTCAGATCTTAGTACTAAAGATTATTGGCATAGGTATAGCCAAAGTCAAGTCTAAAATTTGGTTAAAAATTAAGGTTTTAGCTAAAACTAAAGTTATTAAAGAAATTAATCTACATTCAATTAGTCATTTCAAAATCAAAATAATAAAATAATATTATATATTTTAAAAATATTTTTTTAATATTTTTTTATTCCTTAATGTTTATTGTATTTTATAGTGCAAAAGAGAAACATATTTCTCACAAATTCACAGCACAGCAGATACACACAGTAGATAGATAATTTCTAATGTTTATTGTTGATTATTTAGAAATAAAATATGAGTTGATGGATGAACAATGCCTCTCCAAATTTGAAGAAGACTTTAGAATTACCATAACTCAAAACTTAAGCTAGATATTTTTTATGAGTCTAATGTAGGTCATTTTGGCAAAAGTTATCTATATTTTAAATGAGTCAAATGCCAATACTCGTAATTCACCTCAAGATAAGAGATTTTGAATACAAAAGTATTGAGAAAACAAAATCTTGGGCCTAGGTCATAGGTGGGTTTGGATATACAAAATATCTCATCTTATTTTATTTTATCATTATAATTTTTTTAAATTTTTATTTAAAAATATAATAAATAATTCAATTTTTTTAAATTCTAAAATAAAAATAATACTAAAAAATTATATTTAAAAATATTTTATTCAATTTTTAATAAAACATCTTATTTTATCTCATATGAACTATATATTCAAACCTAACAAACTTTTGGTCCTATACATCAGAATTGGGCTTTTTCAGGAGCAAAGAAAATGTAATGGAATTGGGCTTAGACCTGGGCTTGGTCTGACTGCAATCCGAGTCCGCCAGAGGGTTGCTGACCGTCGGAGGAAGAAGAAACACAAAGGAAAACACAACAAGAGTCAAGGACAGAAGAGAGAGATCAAAGGACACGCTTAAGATCTACGCAGAGCCAATACCGTGAAAGCACAAGGATCCATGACTTGGCATAAATTTTCAAATCCCGCCTAAACCCCCAAATTTCATTTCGTTCGCAATTGAATTTCAATTTAACCCCCCGAGCTTAATATCTCCGGCTTTTGGCTTCTCAAAGCCCCTCACTTCCAATCAATCCCACTTATCCCTCGTTCTGTCTCTCTCGCTACGCGTTGAAACCCTTGCCCCAAACCTAACCCTAACCCTACTAACTAGGTCACCAACTCGTAAGTCCTGTTGGTTTCGATCAATTTTCGTCGATTTTTCACGTATTTCTATTTATTTTCGCTGATCCAATCGTATATATGCAGGAATCATCATGAAGGGAGCAAAACCGAGGTCTGAGCCGAAGAAAGCTGATGCCAAGTAAGTTTTGTTGTTTTCGCTAGCTTTTACTAAGAATCCGTCGCTTCTTTGAGCGTTTAGAGTCATAAACCCGTCGATCATGGTAGCTCAAATCTCAGATCTAGAAACTGACGAAAACGGCCTATGTCGGTGAAATTATATGTTAGTTTGTTCATTTTTATCGCATGGTTTTGTATATGATGGTAGGCTCTCCGTGAATAAGAAACGCGGTGCTTCCACGAAAGCGGTAGGGGCATCGACTAAGAAGGGAAAGGCAGCAAAGGACCCTAACAAGCCTAAGAGGCCTGCCAGTGCCTTCTTCGTTTTCATGTAATCATCTTCCTGACCCTCAGATCTCTATTTTCAACATGCTATGTTTGTTTCGATGGAAAATACACAATGTTCTCCGATGAAGAAAAAAAGGGGAAAAGTCCGCGCAATATATATAGAGGGACGCGTTATAAGATAGATAGATAGATATATATATATATATATTTAGAGGGTCGCGTTATAGGAGAGAGGAGAGGGGACTGGTGTTGGGGGAGCAAGCAGAGCCTTGTTACCTACAAGGTGTTAAAAAGTATATGTGAATTAAATTGCTGTATCCCGTCAAATCATATGTGAAATATCTTCATTAGGTAACAAAGTTAGGGCTATGACCTAATTTATGATTCTTAATAATCTTTATTCCTCACATTCTTTATTTCCCTAATATAATCGTTGCAGGGAAGAATTCAGGAAGCAGTTCAATAAAGATCACCCTGACAACAAATCAGTCTCTGCTGTAAGTCTTGTTGGTCTTCGCTGGGTTGGGTTGGTTTGGAAATTGAAACGGTGCCAATAAATCTGAAATCTTTTGTCAATTTTAAAACAACCAGGTTGGTAAAGCTGCTGGAGCGAAATGGAAGTCTCTGTCTGAGGCCGTAAGATATCCCAGCATTAAAGTCCTTTATTAAAATAATGCATGGATAAATGCATTAAACTAAAGTGGTGTTTATATTTTAGGAGAAAGCACCATATGTAGCAAAGGCCGACAAAAGGAAGGTCGACTACGAGAAGAACATGAAAGCCTATAATAAGAAACAGGCAAGTCTTTTAATGTATATTCTTGTTTGCCATCGTGTTTGTGTACACCCTATAAATGATTGACATGGTTGTCTTTCTTGTTGAATCAGGCTGAAGGTGCCAATGCAGCAGAGGAGGAGGTAGAGTCCGAGAAGTCAATGTCTGAGGTGAATGATGATGAGGAAGGAGACGAAGAGGGCAGTGATGAGGTTTGTTTTATTATTTTTTTTCTTGGTTCTGTATAATCATATTTGAATCATCATTTTAATTGCTTCTTTTCTATTCCGTTCTTTTTAGGAAGAGGATGACGAGTAGAAGATGGAATGAAGTATAGGATAATCATTCAGGCTGTCAAAATGTTTGGTCATCCCATGCCAATGGTTCAACGATCTTATGTCTAGACTTTTGTTCTCTTTTCTGAGGATATATATCCATCCTTCCCTGTCAATTTGTTTTGCCCTTTCAGAAAAAAATGGGTAGTGATAGCTTGGAAGTTGTCCTCTATTGTACTTTTATTTGAATTCTAATGATTAGCAAAGGTGTTTGATCTATCAAGGTTGTCACCTCCCTATCTCTGTGCATTAGCTTTTGGCGATAATGCATCGTCTAATTTATGTTTTGTTATATATTAAGTTTTTCTTTGTTATCCCCTCTGTGCTATTGTATGTTTCCTCTTCCTTTTTTTAATTTTTGAAGTTTTGACACGATTCTTTTTCTTTATTTTTGAGTGGAAGTGAAGTCGGTTTGTAGTTAGTGTGTAATTTCGATAACTATTTGATTTAGTAGTTTCTGGGATTTTTGTTTTGAAGATTCAAAAAAATCATCTAATGGGTAAAATTTGTTTTCGTTGTCGACTCATATATTCAGATGCCGTTTGTATTATTCATTTTTGTTTTTGTTTTCCCCCGTTCTGCCATGTGTGGTTGGAGTTGATCTGTATTTAGTTTTATCTTTCTAGGTCTGAGGATTCATATTCACCTCACCTGCTCCTGTTTTTCAATTTCCTGACTGGGTTTGGAATTGCTTTGCATTTTATGGTACTTTTCTGTGCCTCTTATTCTGTCGTGTGGACTAGATTTGGATTTTCTATTTCTAGAGATTTTTCATCCTTTAGAAAGAATTCTTGTTGCTTTTGATGAGCTTGGGGTGCTGTGCCAATGAGAGCTTTAGGATTGTTGACTTGGATATCTTTGGGTGCTGGTGAACATTGCAGCAATTAACGTTGTCGTTGACTTCATATGATCATGGTACACGTGGTCAATGAAATTAAACAATTTTTTAGTTCTCGTTGAAATTCACGATCATCCTTAAAAGACCCTATAAAAGAAAAAAAAAAAGCATTACTAAATTATAGGGATGTTTTGATTATTTTAGTTGCCCCTACTTTTTTAAATCTTTGAAAGAAGACAAATCTTTCATTTTTTGCATGTTGAAATCAAATGCATCTTAAGATTCATTTGACAAATGCAACTAATTCATATGGGCTGCTAATTAATTCGTACAGATTAGATTATTAAATTGGCAAATCATAATAAGTGTTTCCTCAGAGTCTTGGATGGGTTCATGGCATATTCCCTCTGTGGGAGACGACTTTGATCAAGTGAATCGTCACTTGTGAGGTGTATTTTTCCATAACGAACATTCGAAAATTATATATATATTTAATGTTTAGGGCACCCAACTTTATCACTAGCTTAGTTGCCTCAAATCTAATCAATCAAAATAAGTGCAACTTTGTCTTTCCCAGCTCTCAGGATTCTTTATGGTTAATCTTCTAGATGCATTGTCAATCTAATTAATTCTTTCTATCTTTCTTCTTAATTTTTTAACTATGCCTTGGTTTGAGGTACCCTCCCTCCCTCCCTTCCTGTCAAAAAGAAAATATAAGACTTCAAAATTTTCAAAAACATCTTCAAATTTTAATATGTAAAATAAAAACAAAAAGTAGAAATAAAACAAAACAAAAAATTGAGGAAGCTAGAAAAGTATAAACTTAAAAAAAATTAAAGAGAAAATATAAACATTAAAAAAACAGCACTGGGAGAGTGGGACTAATAAAACATGAAATGCCCTCCATTGAAAGTATTGTTATAAAAAAGGTTGCGTTTTTATCATTATTCATTTTATTAACACGACATTTTACGAGAGGATAGAAGTGATATCCCATCTAAATTCCAGTGGTGCTTAATGAGTTTTCAGAGTTTTATTCTTGAAAGGAAAAAGTTGAGCCACGTTCACATCAAGAATAATAATAATACAAAATGAAGCATATATACTCAGTACACGGCCAACTTGGCTCTGGCATGGCCCCGGTTTATTTGAAATTGTTGTGTAATGCCTAGATGCGCCATAAGAAGCCAGACATGAGTGAGGAGCTCTCCACCTTTCATCAGCTGTTGAGCATGATAGTATCCTCTGCATTGACTGGCTGCGTAGCCTAGCATCTCTATCCACACGTCACAAACAAACTCCCACTTCTTCTCTCTATCCATTTCAAGCAATTCGTGTGCTAGCCTGCATCCATTGAATAGCACAGATTTGCTCCTGTCCCCTTTTACCTTAGTTGGAAGAACTTCAGTACTCACTTCAAGCAACATCTTGCAGAGTTTCGTCTTGTGACTCTCGTCTTTAAATGACAAACCTTTTTCCTTGTAAAATTGCTTGGCCTCCTCACAAGTGTCTCGAAACCTGATCATCCCAATCCCAATGGGCAGCATGAAAGGACACATGACTAAAAGATATAACATGTAGTCTGATAGGTTCTTGCTCCAACTTTTGACAGCTAAGTCTTTAACCCCATCTGAGTGATAGCAGAGATCTGTAGCAACATGCCAGACAAGAATGCTTTGATCGAATTCTAACTCAGTTGTCCATTTGAACAAGGGAAAACAGTTATTCTGTTCAAATACAAGATTGCCTCTCGCACGACATAAAGATGCAATGACCTCCTCTGATTTGTCTTTGTTGTCCTTCTCTGTGGTGAACTTTGATTTCCTCAGAAAGTGCTTGAAGATCCAAGATTTCAGTTCAGGATAGATGTTGCAACGATATCTATGCAGGCGCTTCTCCAATGGGGGTATATGTTTCACAATCTTTAGGAAAAGATCGCATTTATCTTCCAGACAAGGTACAAGATTATCTTGAAGGGCGAAGCTTAGCAAATTGTACTGAGCCAAGGAATCTGACCACTTCATTTTATTAGAGGGTAGAGAATAACATAATATTCGAGAAACCATAGGTGGAAAAATTTTGGAAACTGGAGAAACCATACATTGAAAACCAGAGATTAAGCGAGAAAGTATTGGTTTAAAAAAAGAAATTAGTCGAGAGACCAGTGATCCAAAACAACATATTTTTGGAGAAAACGGAAATTCATGCTTACTCCACCATAGCTTCGTCCTGTCGGAGTAGAGTAGCAAAATGACAGCATAGAATTCCAGAATAATAGCTCCGATCAGCAGTATGTAAGTAATGGCCAGATCAGTCATGAGGTGATTGCCCTTATCAACAAACAGGAACACCACCAACACTATAATGGTTAAAGAGGGACTGAGGAAGCGAAAAATACATCCCCATGTAGTATATATTATAGGTGCTTTGGTATAGAAAACATCATATGCGAATCCAAGTTCAATTTCAACTAACTTGAAACCAGCCCCTGAAGAGAGATCCTTGAAGTAAGACTGGCTATGGTCACGGTCTTGGAAGCTAAGAATAAGATCTACAAAGAGCCGCTTGAAAGTCTGGAAGAAGTTGTATGCGGCGAGCAATAATGTCCGACTATTAGCAGCACCATCGTTGTTGCCATTGCGGGCATGAGACTGGTCAGCTTCCTCAATCACTTCAATGGCCAAGACACTAAACCCTTCACTCTTTTTCAAAGTGAATTCCTCCATGAATTTAGCATAATTGGGGCCAGGATCAGGAGGCTCAAGCAAGGAATCAAGAAACTGCTCCCGATTTGCTGACCTCAAGGCTAATGACCTTTCTCCATACTTTATCACCCCTGTAAAAAGCATGGGAATTGTCAAGAATGAGAGCCAAGTTCCACTCCAAGCCGTGACAGTGACATACAATGCTACAAGAGTTTGGACAACCAGTCCAAGAAAGTGCCTTATCCACAACTCATTGTCTGCTAAAGCATAAGCAGTAATCGTGTCTGGGCCGCCGAGATGCAACAAGAGAAAAGGTGCCCAGAATGCCATGAGCTCCTCATCTATAGTTTCAGTTTTGTTGGCAGCACAGGTACAGGAATTTCCTTGCTTATTGGAGAGGACACCAAGTGCAACAGTTGCTACCCAGTCTGCCATTAGGTATGCAGACCAAATGGAAAATCTGAGCCAAGTTCCCGGATTGTACTTTCTGCGGTTGCCCATGACAATTAATAACATTTGCAAGGTAAGGCTGATCAAGACCATTATTCGTAGCTCCCAATCGTTCCATAGTTTCCGCACCGGTTCTGGGAACACCTCGACAAGCCTCCTCTTCTCCACAAAAAGCCAGCCACTCAAAACTGAAAGCAGAAAGAATACACACACACGACGCTTAGACAAGAAGACCATATATATGGTAAATACAACTAATAATGACAAGAGAGAAGTTTCCATGAGCTTGATGTTTTCTGGTGACTTACTTGTAAGTAGCATCCTCAGTTCAGCTTCTGAGATCCCTAAACTGCATTTCTTGTTAACAGATTTCAGGCATGGTGTAAGAAATAGACCCAAAAGTGTAAACCTCAAATATGAATTGCTTTACTCCGTAGGGAAAAAAAAATTGTTTTATGAGTTGACAGGAAAGGAAAATAGAAAAAATGGGAGTTGCTGCTCACTGCTTGCCAGAAACCTAACTCGCCTCATTCACATTCATTCAAGATATCGTATATGCTTCTGGTGGATGAAAACAGAATAACACTATTCTGATAATTTCGAAAAGTCTAGTCAACTCGTCTTTATTTTTCAGATTCTGCTATAGTGGCTCCACTGTTTTACCAAACACTCTGCATCTTTTTTTTCAATTTTATGTCAGAATCCATTGCCATCACTTTCAACCTCGACCTCAACCTCTCTCTATCTCCCTCCTCAAGTTTTTCTCGGCCTCTCTCTCTTCGACTTCTCCTTGGCCTCTCTCCTGAAGTTTTTCCAACCTCTCTCTCTCTCTTCAAATTTTGTTAAAGAGAAGAGAAGAAAATAATAATAATAATAATAAAGAGCATTGCTATGCATCATCCTACACACCACACACTAATGTGTTTTTTATTTTTTTTTATTTTTTTTTTAATTTTTTTTAATTTTACTCTTCTTGAAATATTTATATTTTTTTATTCTTCATCCATATAATACACATGTAATAAGAAAAATAAATAAAAATAAATAAAAAAAATTATAGTCTATGGTGTGTAGGATGATGCAAAGATTAATTCAATAATAAAACCCCAAGCACATCAGGTGTGGGGTGTGGGATTTCAAATCCCAAAACATGTCATTCTCAGGTCTGCTTGAATTTTGGTTTGATTACTGCAAGTAGTTGAAATTATTATGTGACAACTATAATAAACCCATCTGCGCATCCGCTAGGAAATAAAGAAAGACCACGGAGAAACCCAGCAGCAAAGAAGCATCAATCTTAAACTGTCTCAAAGGGAAGGAATGCACATGGATCAAAAAAAGAAACGTATATTTCTGACCATGCTCCATTAAAGAGAAGGTCTTTCTTGGTCTAACCCGAAATGGAGAGCCACTGGGAGAACTCTTCCATGTTGTAGATGAACTGACATCCTGGTTGCCAGGGTAGACGGCATCCAAAGAGTCCACAGGTAAAAAAAACGAAGAAATGTAAAGACTACGATTACTTTTCCTTTATGAAGACTACAATTTTTTCTGAGTTTAAAATGTGAACATCGAGACTTTCAAAACCTTTCATTTTAAAAACCAATTTAATTGTTATTTTAATAAATAAAACTACATTCATACCCGATGGTAATTATAGGAGGGTGGTAAATGAGATCATATATTATATTGGAAGGAGAAATAGTTTATTAGTCCAATTAAATGTATCTGACTTCCTTTTAATCGTTTGCAAGCTTCTCATTATAACTGATGGTCCCTCGGTAGATGAGGGCAGCTCTAACTCATTCAATCCTATGTACCCTTCCAAATAGGTTTTTTTTTAGAGTTTTTTTTATTTACAAACAAGTTACTTATTAATGTTATTGCTTTCATATTCTAAATTCAAATTAACACTATTTTTAATAACATCTACTTTCTGACCAATCATATTAAATGATGAGTTTTGTTATATACAAATAAATTTATGTACCAATCTGCATACTAATGTTGTTGTCTTCATATTTTAAATTCAAATTAGCACTGTTTTCAATAAATTTTATTTTCTGACCAATCATATTGAATGAGTGTGCGTATTAATACGCAAAATTGCTT
>QEOT01004386.1:3015-27868 GCA_003123785.1 Pterocarya stenoptera
ACTTTCAGTCACATATATACGTATACATTCTTTTGCTTTAATATGTTGATGGCCAATAGACACTATTATCCCCATGTGTAAGTGTTAGTAATCCTTGTGATCTTGGCTCTTACTAGGAGTAATAGGCAAGAACCTTGTGTTTCTTTAGGATGGCCATTACTAGGTACACCGCCAGTGAGCCATTTTCGGTGTTGCAATCTGCCATTACTTTAAGTATCACAAATCTTTGTCATGGCCCGTTTTTTAAAAACATTTACCTCATGCAGTCATTTCCCATTTGTTCCTCATCTTCGTTCATTTAATATATAGTGATTCTATTTATATCTCTTGGCAAGCAGAAACATACGAATTCAGTCCATTGCATTCATCAACTTTATAATAGGGTGCATGTAACATGGGCTCTACCAATAAATAGTCTATACATTGTATATCATTGAAGCATGTGCATACAATATAGTTTTGTAAAAAGAGCACTTTTTTTATTTGCACAAATAGCAAGAAGGGTATGATCACAATTACTTACCTCTAGCCTTATGCAAACAATCACAGTCCTGTCAATAAGCACCTAGATAGTCACAATCATGTCAATTTCTATCTAAACATCATTCATTTGTTTTTGCGTGTGCAATGGTTCGTATTTGGGTTTAGAACTCATTGTCTAAGGCAAATATGTTGCTGTCAGAGACTTTGACAGAATCTGTATCATGAATTTCTATTATTTAAGTGTCATGCTATGCGTGGTTTTGGGATTTTGACCACCTATGACATGTAACATACTTTTGAACCTTAGGCTTTTGATGCAATGAACATATTTATGATGGTTTGAGAGGCTCAAACATAATAAATTATGCATGGAACTATAGGGCCAATTGGGGGTTGTTAACAGCTACCCTTTCCAAACTTAGGTGAGATTTTTTACAAACCTTTAGAGGATCATGCATGTCATGTTTTGGGTATGCAATCTGGTTCAAAGTTTCTCTTTTCTGGTCTCTTTGGTGCTGTGAGTATCATATGACAGTAACTAAATTGAAATATAACAATATGCAGGAAATCATGGTTTGATAGATATTTGTATATGCTCATGCCCTAAATGATGAAAGTTTTGACTTTTAGAAAATCACAGCAACTTGTACCAGATATTGATGAAACTCAGCATAGCTTTTCAAGATTTTCTTGATCTAGGGTTCTTGGGTATGCTAATAAACAATCTGTTCAGATTTGATTCGTGATTAAATGCTAAGTTGCTGCTCTGTACTTCGATTTGCAAGATATTGTGCTTTGACAAATTGATGAACTTTCTAACCTAGAATATTTTAACTCAATCTTTTTCCTGGAAGTGTTCTATATTTTGTTTTGAGTCCTGCATCTTGAAGTCCCCATTTCAAGCACACCCTACACACCTCTGACATGGTAGGTCGTCAACGGTGTGTCCAGTGGGTCTAGCCTCTGGCTTGCAATAAAAATTTTCTTATGTTTTGTGTCATTAGTAGGTAAGCTGTTGTTGTTATCTTGTTCATTATAGGCTGTGCTTAAGATGCTAAGCGAGATTGGAACCATTGAAAACATTCCAGAGTTCATTGAGGGTGTGAAAAACAGGTATTACTGTGAAATCCATTGTTTATGGTAGTTACAAGTGATAACAACATCCTTGCATTGAATGTGGCATTTGCTTATTTATTTGCTAAATCAAACCATTTCATTTCTCCAGGAAGCGCAAGATGTCAGGTTTTGGGCATCGTGTATACAAAAACTATGATCCAAGAGCAAAAGTGATAAAGAAACTTGCAGAGGAAGTATTCTCTATTGTTGGACGGGATCCTCTAATTGAGGTGTTTTTTCCCCTACTCTATGTTGTATTTCTTTATGAGGACAGAACATGTTGAAGAGGAAGTATTCTCTATTGTTCGTCATGCTCAATTTGTTATTATGAGCTACCGCATTTCTGATGTTAAAGATGATCAATAGGTTACGAGCACTGGCACATTTCTCACTTCATAGTTAATCACAAGTAGTTGACTCAATGTATGAGAACTGAACTATAAAATATAAACCTGTTTCATAAATTAATGGAACAAAGCTACGGTCTAGACTATATATGGCATTATCATGATGGCATAAGTTGTGCAAACTGGCTGATTATGCAAAAGGTGCAAGACGTAGCTTGGAAACTGGCTGATTATGCCATCTTTGGGAACATTAGAACTTCTTCTAGTAAGGTTTGAGTATGGCTTACTACACTCAATAGTTATCTCTCCGTACAATAAAAGTTCAATGGTGTCTGGGGGTGTTTAGCGGCGAGTTTCCTGTTACTTCAGAGTGGAATATGGGATTTCCGAAACAGTTAGTAGTTGAATCAAAAGCCTTTGTATTAATGAGGGATGGAAGTTATTTGCACATTATTGAGAGGAGCTGGAGAGTCGTGAAAGAAATGAGTCTGGGGATGTTCACGGTGCTATTGTTTGCCAAAGCATTGGAAGAATGTTTGAAGGGTGAAAGAAAATATTTTTATGATACTTCACGGGAGGTAGATAGAGGCTTTTTCGCTTAGAGATGCTCTAATGCTCATGGTCACTACATGGCATTAGTGGAGTATGAAGGTAGTGGCAGACAGAACTTCATCTTCATTCCGGAGGAGAGGGGCGGTAAGGGATGGAGGAAGTTGGCGGATGCACTAAGGGAGGCTGGAAGAAAGGTGGACATGTGGGCCGCAACAGAGGAGGGGCATTTCAGGTGCCGGCAGTGATGGTGAACCAACCGCAAACATGTTTGTACAAGGAGGTCCTTCAAAAGCCGATGGCACTGGTGCAGCTCTGTGAACAAAATAGGCCAGGAGGATGGTCTGACATGTCAGCTAGTCTAAAAGGAGCTGTTGGTGTAGGCCACGACTACTGATATGGTCGAGGGAGGGCTGGTTGTGCCGCTGGTACAATAGGTGCTCAGAGGCAAGGTGGTGGTGGCAGGTATGTTGTTGGCCTGACAGAGGATGGCGTATATAGTAATCTGTTGGACATGAAAAAGCAGTTGGGCGCATTGCAGGAGAGGATGGATAGTCTTTTACTGTGCGTTGAGGAGAAACAGGAGTTGGGCTTGGGCTTGGGCTTGGGCTTGGGCTTGGGCCTGGTAAAGAGAAGTCTAAGGTTGGTCTGGGCTTTAATGTGGCAGACGGGCCATTGAGCATGAATCAAAGAGGTGTGGGCCACTCCAATGGGCTTTAGTCCAAGAGCCAAGACAGGGAAGGCTTAGATGGATCTAGGCCGATTCAATGAGCCTCAACCCGTGGGCTAAGACAAAGGGATGAGAAAGGCTATCCCTGATAGACTCGTATGGAAGATCCGTGAAGTCTGTGATGCAGGATCCTCGACTAGGGGGAACCAGCCAATGTCGATAGTCTTGCGGCAGGCCGAGGTACCGTCGATGGCGGCTAAGATGGAGGATATAGTAGTGGTGGAATCAACAACAGTGACTGAATCAGTACTAGACACGGACTACCAACATCCTCCACTATTAGCCAGCAATTTTTCGGCATAGTATGGACATAAAAGGACAATGGGAAGCAGAGATGATGGGGATGTGGAGTTTTCGGTGGTACCCCCTTTGGCGAAGGCTTTTTAGATAGGGGGTATTGATAATGAGATGTGTACTGAGGTGGTGGGTGACGGGGACATCAATGAAGGGCTTCTATGGATGCTAGTTCCTATGAGTGACATTCCTAAATGGGAATGCAGGCCTCCCTTTGCCGAGGAGGAGACAAGGATGCTGATGGAATCGTAGTGGGTAACCAGGGAAGGGGTTGAGATGGACGGCGAGCCTATACCTCTGAAGTCTCTGCCACTGCATCAGCCTACTGCCTTTTGACTGGGTTATTCATAAGGTGCAGGAAATCCAACATTGTGTGAAGATTGAGTGTGAAGGTTTGAAGAACAGTTCATGGCTTTGCTTAATGCCATTGAAGTAGGAAATTCTTAGCTCAAGAAATCTAGTTGTAAAAATAAAGGGAGCTAAAGAGACTAACTTGGTTTATCAATTATGAGGGTAGCTCAAGCAGAGAAAGATCCAAAGGGAGGGGTTCGACATTTTCTTGATGAAGCTCAAGATTATATCCTAGAATGTCTGAGGGCTTAAGGAGGTTAATGAGCACCTGTGGATAAAAAATTTGCTCCGTGGGCGGAAGGTAGACATTGTGTGCTTTCAAGAAACTAAGATGAAAATTATTTCAAGAAGTACTGCTAGAAGTTTGTGGAGCTATTCATATGTCAACTAGGTTTTTCTTGCATTGGTTGGGGCCTTAGGTGGAGTACTTGTTATGTGGGATAGAAGGGTGGTAGATAAAATTGAGGAGTATACAGTGGCTTGTTCTATTCAGAATGTGGAGGATAATTTTAGGTGGGCTTTTGCTGGAATTTATGGGCTGATTTGGACAGCAGTAGAAACATTCTGTGGGAGGAGTTAGCTGGGTTGCATAGCTGGTGGGACCTACCTTGGTATATAGGAGGGGACTTTATGTTATAAGATTCCCAAGTGAAAGATCGGGAGAAAGCAGGTTGCAGCCAGCAATGATGAGTTTTGCAGAGTGTATTTTTGACTTGGGGTAGGTGGACATTCCTCTCATGGGTGGTGCATTCACATGGTCTAATAACCAAACGTGGTCTAGATTGGACAAATTCTTAGTTTCCTCGGAGTGGGAAACTCATTATCCGGATTTATGTTAGAAAAGACCACCTCGCCTATGTTCCGATCATTTCCCCATCTTGTTGGATTGTGGGGGTATTCAAGGAGGACGGAGATACTTAAGTTCGAGAATATGTGGCTAAAAATTGAAGGTTTGTGGAACTGTTCAGGCAATGGTGGTCCTCCTATCAGATCCAAGGCAACCCTAGCTTCATTTTTATAGGCAAATTGAAAGCTTTAAAGAAAGATTTAAAGCTTTGGAATGTGCAATCTTTTGGATATACAAGCAATTGCAAGAAGTCACCATTGGAGGAGCTTCATAAGGTAGAGAGGGCACGGGAGGGATGAGCCCTTTCTTTGGAGGAACTTTCTTGGAGGATAGAACTAGTTTCAGAACTAGAGAGAGTTACCCCATTGTAGGAGATCTCGTGGCAGCAAAAATCTTGAGTTTTGTGGTTGAAAGAGGGTGATTGAAGCATGAAGATTTTTCATAGAGTGGCCAACTCCCATAGGAGAATTAATGCCATTGAGATGATGAATATTGACGAAGCTGCTTGCATAGAGATTCTTGTGATTCAAGAACATGTCGCTGGTTTTTTTCAATAGATGCTTACTGAGCCAGCGGGATGGAGGCCAAAGATTGATGGGCGAGCTTTTGAGTCCATTGAGCAGCATAATGTGTCTTGGCTGGAGAGGTCATTTGAGGAGACTGAGGTTCATGAAGTGGTGAGGAAGATGGTCAAAGACAAAGCACCTGGTCTAGACGGACTTTCTATGGGTTTCTTTCAATCTTGTTGGGAAGTGGTGAAGGAGGACTTAATGAAGGTATTCCAAGAATTTTTTTTGGTTGTGAAATTTGAGAAAAGTCTCAATGCTACTTTTATTGCATTTATTCCCAAGAAGACTAGGGCATCGTAGGTTAAGGATTATTGACCCATTAGCCTTGTGAATGGGGTGTATAAGATTATCTCCAAGGTGCTTGCAAATCGTCTAGGAGAAGTTTTGGGCGAATCATTACGAAACCCCAAAATGCATTCATACGGGGAAGACAAAGTTTGGACTCAGTACTCATCGCCAATGAATGTCTAGATAGTAGATTAAAATCTGGCAATCTGAGTCTCTTATGCAAGTTGGATATGGGGAAGGCCTACAACCACGTTAACTGGGACTTCTTGTTGTACTTTCTTTGGAGGGGCGGTTTTGGGGAGAGGTGGTGCTCATGATTGGGTGGTGCATATCGATGGCAAGGTTCTCACTTTTGGTGAATGGTAGCCCAGTTGGCTTTTTTAATAGCTCTCGAGGACTAAGGCAAGGGAATCCCCTACTCGTTGTCATAGTCATGGAGGCATTTAGCAGAATGTTTTCATGGATTTTCAGTTGGTGATATAAATCGAGGTACTCTTAACATTTTCTCACTTATTGTTCGCAGATAACACCTTAATATTTTGTGAGGTAGAACAAAACCAGATTCAGGCACAAGTGTGGAAGGTTTATGGAAGTCGGTGATTGACTTCAAGTATGGAAGATGGGATGAAGCACTAGGGAGGTACGTGGGGTTATGGTATGGGAATATGGAAGTACATTAGACGAGGGTGGGGCATGTTTGTTCGCCATACTAGAATTGTGGTAGGAGACGGCTCAAGAACAGAATTCTGCCACGACATATGGTGTGGAGATAGCACAGATTTTTTGACACTTTGTGGTGGGTAGATGCCAGAAAAGGTATATTTTCAGTTCGTTCTTTCTACAAGTCCCTTATACAACCGTAGAACATTCACTGTCCATGGAGAAGGATTTACAGAAATAAGGCGCCTCCTAGGGCAGCATTTTTTCTTGGACAGCATCTCTGGGAAAGATTTTGATGATGGATAATCTATAGAAACATAGGGTGATTGTAGTGGACTGGTGCTATATGTGCAAAAAAAGTGGTGGGACTTTGGACCATCTTATACTACACTGTGAGGTTGCTAGAGCGTGATGGGAAGATGTATTCAGAAGGGTAGAGCTAGCCTGGGTTATGCTTGCTACGGTGGTCAAACTCCTAGATGTTGGACGAACCTTGGCAGTATTCCAGAAACTCAGCTGTGTGGAAGATGATTCCAATATGTATTCTTTGGTGCATTTGGCAAGAACGAAATGACCGAACGTTTAAAGACAGAGCGTTCATTGGAGGAGATTAGATTACTCTTTGTTAGAACTTTGTTTTTATGGGCCAAAGCTGTAGATTTCAATTGCCTCAAATTGTCATTATTTTCTTGTTTCCATTTCTTCTTCCTAAATAGGCGTTATCTCTTGTATACCCCTTTTTGTACTTAGGCTATGTCTATTCTTATTAATATAATCATTTACTTATCAACAAAAAAAAGTTGTGCAAACACTCATTAAGTTGCATGAGGAAAATAAATCTCTGTAGAAGCATGCACTTAATTGATTCTAGGCATGGTAAGATTCCGTTCTGGTCCAGTTCATTCTTGATATTATTTGGTACAGTTTTGAATTGGATGCATACCACAGCATGAGGATTTCTTGAATAAGATGATGTGAATGTATCTTTATCTTTATGCTGTTTGTAGGTTGCTGTTGCTCTGGAGAAGGCTGCACTATCTGATGAGTATTTTGTTAAGAGGAAGCTATATCCAAATGTTGATTTCTACTCGGGGTTAATATATAGGTACAATAAAATATCTTTGTTATTGTTAGAAGATAATTAAATGATTCAACACACCTCTTGTCCATTAAGATAAATTTTTAGAACAAGTGATGATTTAATTTGATATAAGAGTAGAAGTTTAAATTTTAAACCCCAACTCCATTATGTGAGGGGGAGTCTAACCTTCAAGTGAGGAGAACATTAGATTATAACTAAATGATAAAATTCACGTCTTCCAATCAGTTTGGGATGAGCAACAGTTTTCACATCTCTCATCATTATACAATATCTTCAATTTTCCCGAGCACATAATTGGTACATATGTATTAAATTCTCACTCATCAGGGCAATGGGATTTCCTACGGAGTTCTTCCCTGTTTTATTTGCAATCCCAAGAATGGCTGGGTATTTGGCACACTGGAGAGAGTCCCTGGATGATACTGATACAAAGATAATGAGGCCCCAACAGGTTAATACCTGTGTCTTAAATTTTTTTTTCCCCTTGAATTTTCTTCTTTTATCTCTTTTTGTGATGATGTAATGACTTCTGATCCTCTAACAAAATGACAGTATCTTGCTTTGCCATACATCTTTCTAAAGTTGTCGATTTGATTTTTTTTTTGTTTTTTTTTTTTTAACGCACCATAGGTTGCTTTTCTAGTGGATGAATTATTTTCCTCTTTACTCTTTAGTAGGAGGTGGAAACTCATGGATTTTGACTGCCTTTTTTTTTTTTTGAGCTTTCCAATCTGTTTTTGTTAGTTGCTTGGAGAACACAGGTTTAAACATTTCATTATATTTCTTGATATTCTTTTGCTGTTTCCTCATTTTCTTGATCTTTGTGATAATTCAGGTTTATACTGGGGAATGGCTGCGGCATTATATGCCGCTCAAAGAACGGATGATGCTGACAGAAGCAGATAGCCTTGGTCAGGTTTCCATTTCAAATGCCTCAAGACGGCGGTTGGCTGGATCTGGGATTTAGGCTTATTCTGGAATTCATACCAAACTCGACGAAAACAGGATTTCAAAAATAATTAGATAGAGAAATAAATGTCGGTCTCTGCAGCTTTCGTCTGGATGATATGGTTACGAGTGAGTAGAAGCGGAATGGTCTGTGGGTCGTCAGGATTAGCATGTATTGCAGCAACAATAAGAATAAGAATGTTGTTTGCAATCTCTGAATGTATTGCAAAAAATTTCAAATTATAAGCTTTCAAGCTTGGAAAGACTGAAAATAATGAGAAGCTTCTGCCCATTGCTGTATTTTTTTTTAGTATCATCTTTATAATCTATTAAGCCACCTGGCATTCACTTAATTAATTTTATTTTTTTATTATTCGTTCCCTTAAATATCGTTTAGTTTTCAGGTTCAATTAAAAGTCTTACACTTCCTCTTGTAACTCTGCAAACTTCGTGGTCTTCTATTTAATTAAGAAATTTTTTGTTTAGTTGTGATTTTGTGGTATGCCAAGATGTATATGAGAACTTGATCATCAACAAAACAATTGAAGTGCTCCAAACAATGCTGATGGGTATTTTTATGGCTTGTTAGGTAAGAGTTTTCCGGCAAGGCGCGTATTCCCTGTTGAATTGCATTTCTTATATGGTAAATATGAATTTTAAGATGCATATAAATTATAACAAGAAGTATGATAAATGTGAAAATAATCATAAATCTATCCAAACAAATTTTACCGGTGATTATAATTATAATTGAAAAAAATGAAGAAAACAGAATGTAAAATTATTGAACACGTGACAAATCAAATGTTTAGAACTCCCTATATTGAAATCATAGTAGGACATGCATTGTTCTACTTGTTATGAGACCACTTAGACATGTAGTAATAATCATAATAATAATAATAATAATATATTATATTACTATTATTATTGTTCTTAGAAATAAAAATAAATAAAAATGGTTATTTTTCTTATTTTAGAAAACTATTGGATATAATTGTTATTAGAATGATAAAATGTAAAAATAGACTATTCATTTGGCTAGAAACTGACTGCTGATAAATTATAACTTACGCAATTGCTCGATTCATGAGACATTTTTGGGGTTTTCATGACGTTCCTAAAGCCTAAAAAAATTCATCTACTGAATTTCTGGTGGGCTATTACATGAGTGATAATGTGGCGCCTCCAGATTTTCGCTTGAGATCGAACTGACTCTGAAGCGTTAGGACATGCAATACAAGATTACTTGCCCCCGTTCATGACAATTAAATATGCAATGCACCTAACATGCATATAAACAATATAATAGTGCAAAACATTAAAACATATCTCATAAACTGAAGATAATAGATGTTTAGGTTATAACGTAACTCCAAAAGGTCTACAACCATAAGAGTACTCGAGACAGAGCTTCTTTAGTACATGCAAAACTAAGGTAGCTATTAGGCTAATCCATCGAGTAGCTCGCGTAACTCAGTCAAGGACGTCATAATACTTTCGACGAAATGGAGCATCAAAGTGATGAGCTACGCGTTGTGTTGTTGCTGTCTAGTTGACCCCTTAAGTTGATCATTTGCCGCGTCTCCTGATTGGCACATGATCTACCATTCCGGGGGGAATGGTAGTTGAAACTACCACGGTAAGATTGAGTATAAATCTCAGCAAGTTAACAAAGAACTTAAAAAACAGTTTAAAGATGCATGCATGACAATAAAAGTATGAATGCATAACATAATAATCAATAAGCTTGGCGAGACTTGACAAATAGCATGACATGTGCTTACATGACTTGAACTGACATAAGAAGAACTTAAACATGGACTGAAATAAACATGAACTGAACGTGAACTTGAATTAAAATTGAACAAGAACTTGAATGTGAAATAACATGAGCTTGAACTGAAGCTAAACATGAAGTTGAAATAACAAAAAACTTGAACGTGAAATAACATGAACTTGAACTGTATTCTAGGGTTACCACAATGTCCTCGTCTCATGGGGTTACTATAATGATACTCTTGTTTCGTGGGGTTACCATGATAATGTTGTTTTATTTCATGGGATTTCCAAAATAGTGCAGTCTTGTTTCATGGGATTGCCACGATGTTTTAGAATAATAATCATTTGATCAATAACTTGACCATATGTGGACTTAACATAACTAGACTTGGAAAATACTATTTTGGAGGCATACTCCAAACTCGAGACATAACGTGATGTGAAATGAAATGACATATGAAATGACGTAATGTAATGTATGATTTTATGGTGCAATAAAAAGTTTCATAATTTTTTGGATGAATAGTAATACCCGAGAGAGCGCTATGTAGCTATTGGGTCAAACAATTGTTAAACCACCATATAGAATGTCCAAATCCACTTAGAATTACTAGGATTACTTTTCATTGGACATATGTCACAATCCTAGATATGATATGAATAGTGTTAGGACACTTGTCACGTGGAGATTGCAATGTGATGAAATGGAGGGTAAATCAAGTCATATGATCATGCCACCTAAGCCAAATACTATTCAGTCCAACAAAAATACTATTTGGTCAACAAAAAGAGGGTCTCAACCCTAATAAAATCTCAAACCATTGGAATCCAATGAAAACCCTAAACCCCATGTGATGTTTGAAACCCTAAACGTTTCTAAACCCTAAACCACCTAGTTTTTTTTAAGTGTTTAATCACATGATTAAATCACTTTCACATGCTATTAACTACTCAAGTATATTCTATTAATTACAATGGACTAAGAAAATTTTGATTTAGACTCACCCATAACTGAAATCCTAAATGAGATCCCATTGAGACCCCAAATTGAACCCACTCGATTAGGCTCATCTTTGGCCCACCGAAACCACCACCAAGCCCAATCTTCTTGTAATGACCTGGTCCAATAATTCTGAGGTTGGAATATTGATAATTTTTATTGGGTCTATATTATATTGAATGAGCTATATTAGATAAGTCCACAAGCGATAAATTATTGAAATTGATTAGGAATTTTAATTAGGCTAAATAACTAGGTTAAATCCTATTTATTATTTATTGAATGAGTTAGACTTCTTTTAGAATTTAAAGACCAGTCATTAGAGATTCATTTCAATTTAAAATCATCATTGATTGAAGTCTCATACGCAGTCTCAGTCACTGTTAATCCTACATTGAATGAACGCCTAGATCATGCTTTTAAATTCAAACTCTCTTCTTGAATGATCGCAACCGAGTCCAACTCGAACTCAAACTTGTCGGCATCTTATTCCAATAGGGATACAACTCTACAAGTCATTTTCACGTTAAAACTCTTTAACCCACTACCTTCTTACACTCTAAGTCATGCACGTCTCCACCTTTCACTAGGATTCATGCCCCAATAGAACTCTCTTACAATTCTACAAATCATCTTCACATTAAAACTCTTAAACTGACTCCTTATATATACGCTCAGTCCAATGCACTTTACATGTATCTCATTGCTCTTTAAGCCCCAGTGTAGTTCCCGCTTATCCAAAATCATGCAGAGCACCTCTAGTCCACCAGCATCCCTCACGTTTTCTCTTTTGTTCTAGTGCACGTGATTGATTTCATGCCAGATATTGGATTACTGCTACAAGATAAGTAACATGATTATATCCTTACACGTTTGTACAGTAAATGACATGTCTTTTATAAAAATATTATACATGTACGCCCTCCAATAGAAGCCCACTTTTATGTACCTGAGTCATAAATATCATGATTTTATGCATAAGTTTGTGTTAGTATCAAGACATGCATTAAATATTTTATGAAAATTCATGATTTATGTAAGGATTTATGTATTAAATTATTTATGAAAATTCATAATTTTATAAAAGGAGTTGTGCATTAAAATATTTATGAAAAATCATGATTTTACATGAGGAAATATGTTTACTAACATTTTATGAAAGAATGCAATTTTATTGGGAATTTATGATATGACAAGTATGTATGTATGATTATGATGAAGCATGTATGATAAGATACGTAACAACCTATGTTATGATATGAATATGAGTACCATATGTTATGGGTATATTGCATTACCAGGTTGTACATGCTGATAGTGCACCCAGTGTGTCTTCCTTGTGTATGGATTTCACAACCCGCAACCACAAAAGGAATTGGAATCTACTTAGATTCGCCAACCCTAACTTACAAAGGGTCAACAATGGGTATTGACGTATAATAAGTGAAAGATAAATTCATATTCATATTTTTTACGCCTGTATTTATGAGTATACATATTTTTCAAGAAACTTAATGTTTATTATGTTTATTGTATGATGTGTTGCTTATTGAGTATCCGACTAATTTTTTGTATGTTTTTATTTTTTAACCATCCCAGATGATTATATTTATGAGGATGGAACTGCAGGACAAGACTTGGCCAAGGAGGCAAGACAGAAGCCTAGATAGTTTATGTCATGCTCAGTTTTATGATTTAAAATTTAATAAGTTATTTTGATAAGCACATGATACTTTATTGAATTCAAATAAGTGCTTCCACGGACTCTTTTTTGAATTTTAAGTATTTAATAAGTATTGTATTTTAGGGAGTCTTTGTACTTGACACTTCGTTAAAAAGAAAATTTATTAAGTCAAGTTTAGTAGCATACCGGTTCCCCAAGATTTTTTAAAAAATGACTTTATGGGGAACAGGGTGTTACACTTCTTTAGCAAGCTTCTTCCTCCACCCAAGGCCATCCTATGGCTGACTTGATAGTCTCAAATAATGACTTAATAAAAATTAAAAAGGCTACAAAATCACTAACCATCCACTAGGCCAGGTGCAGCAGAAACCATGGGTTGTGCAACCCACGATTTTCACCCTCTTTTTGGCTGCCAACCTCCCATCACTTAGTCATTCAGCCACCCTCATGCCAACCCCTCTCTTATGTCACATGCCCCTCACATTTTATCCCAAACCTAGCACATTTCTCTCCACTTTTCTAGAGCAAAGCGAGAGAGAGAGTTCTTGAGATAGTTTCTGGTAGTTCTTACTCTAGCATTTTCAGCCCTTTTTAAGTTGATTTTTATGGCTCAATCATCTTGCATTGTGTTCCATTTTGAGTCTAGTTTACGTGAGCATATGTTGGAAAACTTTTCATGGAGTAATGATTTGTGAAAAGTTCAATTTGATGACAATAAGGTCTTGGTGGTGACAATTTTGATATTTGTGTGTAACTTTGAAAGTTTTGTGAACTTTTTGGTGAACTCTTGGGTAGATCTCACTATGGTGAAGTGTAACATGTTTATATGCAAATTAGTATTGGACTCATAGCATGTTTATATTGGTTGCATGACTTTCAAGTATTAGAAACTGGATGACTCAAAACAGTTTCTGTTTTGGTGAAGTTATGGTTTTTGGTAATAGAAACTAGATCTAATATTTTAATCTTCATATATGTTGTTCTTTAGACTTTGATCTATGCTTTAACAGTTTAGTTTTGGAGAATATTGGTTTAGATCTCTAATGGAATGTTGTTATACATGTAAGAGTTTGTTTAAAACTCAATCTAGAGGCTATGGGGTATGAGTTGTTATTTGGATGAAATTTTTGTCAAGTCATGCTATATTTAATGCTTCGACCAAGTTAGAACTTGAATGTAAGGTATATGGTTGTATTTCTTAAAACTTTATTGCATGAAAATCAAGGATCTTGTGATTTTGTTTCAAGTCCAAAGCATGCTATACTCGCTTTTGTTGTTTTTCATGCAATTCATTTATTTTAATAAGTGTTTTGTGATTTTTGGTTGTTTAATCAAGCATTATATTACTTAGTTTTGCAAGATGAACATATTAGGAGAGTATTTATGGACTTTTGGAATCCTTAGAGTTGATTGGGAGATTGTTAGACCAAGAATATCAATGATTGATTCTTTTTTTACATAAACTTGGTGTTTTGGTAGTTTTGTTGATATAGTGAGTTTTAAGATTTTTGTGAAATGTGTAAATTGGTGTCTTAGCATGATTTTAGAATTAAGGATGTGATTTTTGAGAGTTGATAAATTCGGTTTATGCATGTTAGTATGTTAGAAGGTCAAATTGCTACAAAAAGCATGTTTTTGCATATAACATGAACCGGCTAAGGAGTAGTTCTCATAGTTGTGTTTTGCTTAAAATATTTCTAAGTTGATATTTGGATTTCAGACAAAATTTACATAAGGTAAGCTTTGGAGTTGATATGCCAAATCTTTATTTTAGGGGCAAATTTATAATTTCTCTCGTGTAGAGGAATAACTTTACAAATTTAGCCCTAAGTTAGCAAATTTTATGTTACTAAGATTTTAGTGAGAAGTTCTGACCTTAGAAAATATCTCATTTCAGTTCACTCACTTTTACGCTCTCTTTTCATAATACTATCACTGTAAGTTGGCTCTAACTTACTTTTGAGATATTTGTATATGTACTAGTGGTAAGACTAACATTGATTTATATTCTTGCCACTTACTGTACTTGTTATAATATTATATGGCACGTCATCAGTTATCAACTACATGTTATCTGTCAAATGAATGCCAAGTCATCAGTTTTCTATTACACATATATTTATTACATATCACAAATGTAATGTCATATGCTACATGAGTATGTCATGAGTTAAGTCTAAGTCATGCATGAATCATTTATTTTATCACGACCCCAAGTGCTAGGATGGAGATTTATTCTAGTGGAACTCCTTTGTCCATGTTGGAGTGCTTAAACTAATTTTGTGGAATCTCCTAGGTTGACAAAGTACCGTCAACAAGTTTCAAATGAGATCTAAGTAACTAGTTGCTGGAATGAAGTCAAGCACCCAACGCCGATGGTGCCAACTACACATTTATTAATTTTAAATCAGTTCAGTTATCATAACGTACTCACAACTAGCTCAGATCTCTGTGATGTGATGTGGTACTGGCAGGAGCACACAACTATTGGGGAGTCATGGAGCATCTGCAGTTTCACATTTAAATAACCATGTATATGTAACAAGGTCATGTTCATGTCCAGTCATGCCACGTTCAAGTCAAGTCATGTCAGGTTTATGTTTAGTCACATTATTTATAAAGTTAGGATCATGTTATGCTATTTGCCAAGTCATGTCACACATGTTCACATCCATGTCATGATACATACGTGTCACTTTATTGTCATACATGCATATGTATAGTGTTGTAGCTTTGTAGCTCATTTGTTGAGATTTGTAAAAGTTTTACTTGGTAGTCCCTAAAACCATTCTCTCCCGAAATGGTAGATGATATGTTAGGATCTGGAGAACTCACGCCCAATCAATTGAAATAGGTCAAATAAGCGACAAAGAGATGAAGATGAGCAAATTGCATCGATGCTCCACTTACTAGATGTGATTGTAGATATTATAGCCAAGTTGTGGGAACGGCTCAATGGTTTAATCCAGTAGTTGTTTCCTACCTGTATTTATGGAGCGTTATCTCCAGTACTTATTTTGTTACAAACATGTTCGACATGAGTAGTAACATTTTGGTTATTTGTTTATTATGGATATATAAATCATGTTGATGCTTTTGGGATATAATACTTCTGGTACATTGAGTAATGCTCAAAGAAAAAAAAAATTATTTGCTATGAATACTACATACTGTTGCATACTAGGTGCACTAAATCTTTTACTGTCATGAACCGAGGTATGTGACTTTGTGTTACATGTCTCGACGTTTCAAATTTTGTCAAATTCCAAGAGGAACATGCGAGTGCAAAAACTAGGAGGGTGTCATCATGCAGGTACAACACCCCTTCACAATCTTCATGAATGAAGGATATAGGCACAATTTTCTTTGTTTTTGTTTGCTTCTGAGGACTCTCTACATTGAAAATGTCTTTATATCTGGCCCTTCTAGCGTGGACCTTCCTAGCAGATGATGATGCACTGCCCCCAACAAATCCTCCCATGATCATTCTAATCTCATTGAAAGGTTAGTGCGGCTAAGTTGGGTTGTCTCAAGGGGTGCCCCCTAACATTCCTTTCCCTTCCGGGGCTTTCACTCTGATATCTCCTAGCTAATATCTCCCTTCGCTTTCTTGATGCTCGCCTTTCAAGTAACAGTTCCCATCGAGCAATGATACCCTCTAATTTCTTGCTCTCTTACATACCCTCTATTATCTACCTAATGTTGCGGTAGTCTTTGGTGCTATGATTTCCTCTTCTATGGTAAGAGTAGCAGAGGTCGAACTTGCACTTGTTGCATTCCTTTCTTTGCCCCTTTTCTCCATTGATTCCTCGCTTCCCTATATATTCATACTCGAGTGCGCCACTCAGGAGCTTGGTTGGGTTGCATGTGAGTCGCTTCCTCTCTTCAGGTCATCATGCCTGCCACCTTCTCTCCTCCTTTACGCCCCTTACTGCCTTTGGCTACCCCTTTCACCTTTCTATCTGCATTGTTCACTTTCGCTTTTTGCGAATTCGTCAACGCTCTTAATGTGTCTTCTGCATTGACAAAGTAATATGTTCGGTCCATGAATTCTCACAAAGTTTTTGGCGTTTTCTTTGCTAATTCTATTATAAAGGGGCTTCTAGGCCATACTCCGCCTTGAAGTGTCACTAGCGTTGTCTTCTCATCTTGATAGTCAGTTGTCAGACGTTCTTTATTGGATTGGGTAAGATACCCTTTTAGGCTTTCATCCTCCTGCTCCTTCACTGTGATGAGGTAGGTTGTTGATCATCGTCTCCTCCTACTTGCCATGAGTTGTGTGAGGAATGTACAGAGTTTCTTGAAACTAGTCATTGAGTCTACCTTTAAACTTTCGAACCACCCTCTCGCCACACATTTTAGGGTTAACGGGAAAGTCTGGCATGCGATCGCTCTTGGAAACTCGTATAAGGTCATGTTGGCCTTAAAGGTTTCCAAATGTTCTACCAGGTCCTTAGACCAGTTGTAAATGTCTATTTGATAGCCTTTAAACATTGAAGGGAAGGGTACCGCCATGATCTTTGCACTAGATGGAAAGTTTGTGCTAGTGATCAGGTTGTCGACCGATGACTACGCTCCCACTCATTTTTCCATCTCCTCATATTTGTCCATGAGGTCTGGCAGGCTGTCACGCATCCTTTTCTTCTCTTCTTGGTCATTTGAGGTTGGTCCTCCTTCACTTTGAGACAATGCATCGCTCTGTTTGTTTTGATATTGGCTTCTGCTCCCTTTGAACCCTACATCCTTTCTCTTTAAGGTCTCATTCTCCCTATGCAGGGCCTCTATATCCAACGTCATCCTTTGTAATCTTTCCTCTATCTTTGCAAGTCTTCTCTCCGCTTTGTTGTTCATCTATTCTTCCATCATAGTAACTTCTTGGTCATAGATTGAATAAGAGCGTGTGGTTGCTGGCATCTAGATCTCACTTCACTAGTAAATTAATCAAAGATCCCACATACAACTCCAAACTGTTGATGCAATTTATGGCGATACCTTTCACATACTCTGTAACCTGCATCAAGATAAAGGCTTAGGGAACCTAGTGGGAGATGCTTCCGACAGTTAAGTTAGAAAGACAATTATTTCTCTTAGTAATCAAAAAATTAGAATCCCCTTAGAACATACCTAGTAGGATATTTATAGGGGTTGAGGTGTTTGCCAATGGCGTTACCCCTTCGAGAGCGCAATTCTCAATGCTCAGTTATGAATGCTTATGTCCTGATCTCAGTTTTACAACTGAAGACATCCTTCTAGTGCAAATATCTACCCACTGATTATATCCTTCTAGTGCGAGTATCTTGCCACCAATAGCATCCTTCCGGTGCGAGTATCTTATTACTAATAGCGTCCTTCTAGTGCGTGTATCTCGCTAGGACCTATCTCCGTAGATCCTAACCTCATAGAGATATGGTTACTTGGACATCTTCTTGGGCTTTACTTTTGGGCTTGTGCGGCATGTCCATCATCCTATCCTTTGCTAACTCGTAAGTCATGTGAATCCCACATGACTTCGCTTTTGCCAGCCAGCTAGGCTTTCCTCGTAGTCTACATATTCATCCATACCCAACAAAGATATAAAGAACTTTTTTCTTTTTCAGCCTTGTTATCTTTCCGTTACTGATTGCTCAAGTGCTCAACCATTCTCATTCATTTCGTCTTTTACTTTTTTTTAATTAATTTTTCATTTCTTATAACCATTTTACTTTTTAGTTATAGCAACCCTTTTTTATTTTTAGTTTTCATATCTCTTAATCCTCTGCTTCTCTCACTTTATACTAATAATTTATATTATTTCCTTTTTCATTCTTTTAACAGATTTTTATTTGAAAAATTCTATTTATCATATATTTTTTCATCATCTACTCAATAGTCTTTAATATGACCTTAAATAATTGATGATGGCAGCATTACTCTTTCTATTTCTATTAAATCTTTTACATCTCAAAAAGTTAGAAGAATAATTTTAAATGAATTTCAAAATTGTATATTTAGCGTAATAATTTATCCTATTATTATATTAAAAATAAAAAGTCTTTTAAATTTGTCGCTGCTCACGTGCTGTGTAGAAGACAATTAGATTTGAAAGCGGGTGGATTGGGAGGCTAAAACAGACATGGTGGTGTGCATGCAAACTGGCGGAGGGCATAGAGTGATGAATCTTGCTATCAACAAGTAACAGAACTGAGCGAGGAAAAAGGATGGAGAGAAGACAGAAACTCTTGCCTCCTTCTAGGAATACTCACAAAGGGGGAAGGAATGCACACACTGGAGTTAGGGAAGATGCACTCTCAATAGGATCTCGAGCTTTACTACTCATCATCTTCACACACCGCACACCACATTTTGTTTTTATTTTTATTTTTAAATTTCTTGGTTGTATTCTTCATAAACTAATTGATTTCATCTACGCATCATCCATAGATTAGGCATTTGGTATGAAAAAAAATAAAAAAATAAAAAATTTATGTGTGGTGTGAGGATGATGGGTAAAATTTTTTAAAAAGTAAAACAAATCATATTTTTTTAAACAAGGAGAAAGAAGGAATGCTAAAATTCCTTTTCGAAAAGTTTGGTGCAGATATTAAGCTAATGGTGAAACCTTACAAAGAAGTTGGAGGTGAGGAGATCAAAAGGAAAATGAGAGGAGCACAATTTTCTAAGTTATATCGGCTAACCTCAAAACCATGATCAATCTGTTAAATTGAGAGAAAAGGGTACTCATTTTGTAATTTAAATAGGTGAAAGAACAAAAATATTGTGATGGGTTTGATTTTCTTTGGCCACAGTATTAAGACTCAAGCCATTATCCTTACCCACTGACTTCCTACCACCATGTAATTTGGCGAGACTCAAAGCAACCGAACAAGCACGAATGTCACATGAATTAGCCTAAATAAATAGCTTTACCCTCTAGATTCCTCTTTCCCTGTTTAATTAAAAGGCAAGTAGGTCTGTTGAGATAGAAATGTACACATCACATGATTCATTTTCTTAGATTTCATAGAATAGGCAAGATATCCATCCACGTGTTTTTCTTCATTAGGATGAGAAGGCCGATGTTTATCCAACCTAGTTTATAAATTGTCTAATGTCCTTTGTAAGTATGTGAGAAACACATACCTTTTCGGTAGTCTAATCTAGAATATTGCTTCGTGTCCTTTGAACATGGGAGAGGATTACTTGACTTTCAATGATATTCAATAAAAAAAATAAAAAAATGTAACTCTCACATGCTCAAGGCGCGTATGACAAATAACGGTTTTGAAGGATACTCTATTCCACCCTTTACCCCTCCTCTACATTTGGGAGTATCTTTCCTTCATTATGATGATGATCTTTATTATTTCGGTTTTTAATTAGGATCCCCATGGAATTGAACCTGTAACCACTTGGAGACTGCAGTCAGGAAGTAATTTTAGAGGAATCACAGTTATGTGATATAAGGGGTAACTAGTTACTTACAACTTCGACTAGAAGAAAATATAGTGAAATAACCAAATCTTCATTATTGGGATGTAAGAAAGGGGGAAAAAATATAATGATCACCTGGCCAACAAGATTGGACGTATTGTTTAGAAATGGAGCTAAGTCGGAGTAGAAATGTTGCAAAGGTTAGCAAGGATACCATCCAAGATAGCACTCTCCATTGCAACGCCAGGACTCAGAAGACATGCTTCTAAATTCCTGTGTGTACAGGCTTGAAAAGTTTAGAAGTCGTAGCAGAATCTTTCCCAGAGAACTGAGCTGCTTTCATCATGAGAGATGCACTGAAAGGACAAGAAACAACAGAATGAATGAGTTGGAAATGCACATGCACAGTTTCTTAAATATTATTAAGATAAAGACAACTGAGAATCTTACCCATCGTTTCTCTGGTATGTGTTTTTCTTCATAGCTGCAAGATTCTTCACCTCACGACTGCTCAAAAAGAAGAGGAAGAAAATCTTAGGTATCCTGAAAACTTGGTTTAAATAAACTTATGATCCTACCAATAAACTTCATACTTAGCTGCGCTACCTATTCCTAAGTATCTTATGCTACTGCTTCCCAAGTAAATTACATTGATTGTAAGAGAATGCCCTTCAAGTTAACGTCAAAAAGGTGCCACGCCCCCCAAACTAAGATGTGGCAGATGCCCAGTTAAATACCTGAGAACCAGTGTTTGCTGTCCAGAGCAAGGACGTAATATTCTCTCTCAATAAGTAAACAATAAGTAAAAATGTAGCCTTTAGACTTTAGCAGAAGATCTCAGAAAATCAACTCAAATACTTTTTTTTTATTGATAGAAAATTAACTCAAATACTGTAGTAATGAAGTATTTATTTACCTTTCCCTGTTACGAGATTTAAAGAAGGATCATTCTCTACCTGTTAAGAAGGTCTATTTTTGACTTCTTCATCAAGTTGCTCCTAAGGTGTGAAACATTGTGGCCAGGTCCACTACCTACAAAGAAATATGCCAAAAGAAAATTTGTTAAAACCAAAATTAGGGTGCGCATCCTCTTCAGTGTGGGGCTCTGACCACCCCAAATTGAAATAAACAATTGCGCAGCTAACATCGATATCGCTAACTACAAAGCTTACCTCCGTAAAAGCTTCTTTTATTTTTTGAAGGTGGAACCTTGGCGCAAAGCTGCACTTGCCGACTCTGTTTTCCTACAAAAGTCTAACACCTTCTAAGAAAACTATATGGGAACAAATATTAGACTGTGCCTCTTGAAAACAGTGTATAAAAATCAGAGAATATATTATTTAAAGAATTTTAATATTTCACTTTCTATAAAGCAACATGGATGGAAGATAGATGGAGCCGAGAAAAAACTTCTCATTCAAAATAAGTGGATGGTTTGAAGAAACCGACCTGAACTTCTTTTAAGGACTAAGATTTTTCTAACCTTCCAAGACTACTACAACACTCTTCCACAGGTGAGCCATCATGCATAGCATCTACGTGGGATAGATAGGATTTCCTTATTGCCCTTATTGCCTCAAGGGCTCTAGGTTCAAGAGGGGATGTAAGAAAGACATTTCTTTGTAGTTTTTACAAAGAATCAGCAGGTTTCATCTTGCATCTGTCCATCTGTGACCAATATGCATGATTTAAGAATGAGTTCCATTTTATCAGTTGTATCAACCAAACATCAAGTGAATGAAGAAAAGGATGATCAGTTCAATGACATGCATATTTGTTAAAGGGACAGAAAACATCTTTTTAATTTCCAGAAAAAAATTTATCAATTTCATAGAGAACCCAAACAATGGAGTCAAGTATAATCAGTCTGAAATAAATTAAATAACCATAAGTTGAACTCTAAGAAGTCTTCTATTGCTCTCGAGAAGTCTTCAACTCAAAAATCAGCTCTGAGAAGTCTTCTTTGCTCTTGTCAACGTTGATGCCCCCTCGCTCTCACTAGGAAACCAAACAATGTTGAAATCACCACAAAAAATCCAAGGTAAATCCCATAAAGAGTGCAAACCCGACAATTCCTCCCACAGAGAGCTTCTTTCACCATCCACATTGGGCCCATACACCCCTGCAAAAGCCCACCTCCACCCATCCTCAATATTCCTAAAAGATACAGCCATAGAAAAAAACCCGATACAATCCTCTATCATCTCCACCACTCTCTTATCCCACATCACCAACACACCTCCCGAAGCCCCCGACAAAGCTAAATAGCAACACCCTACAAAGGAGAAACCCCACAAACTACGAATTATGTTTCTATTAACGCCACTCAACTTAGTCCCTTGTAAGCAAACAATATCAACTTTCCAACTACGGAGAAGGGATCTAATATGAAGACGTTTATTCACATCATTGATCTCTCTTACATTCCAAGACAGTATTTTAGGCTTCATTAACAAAAGAAGAATCTCTCCCTTTTGCTCTGTCTCTCCCCGAAGTTCCCTCCTTATGATCGTAGTTAATGGAGCATTGCCAACGTTTCAACTCTCTCTCCTTTCAAATAGTTGACTTCATGGCCGTGGCCCGACCAGCTTCAATAGCTACTAGGAGAGCCATGAATTGTTCTTCATAGCCATCACATGATATTCCCACCCAACCTTGAAGCTCCTCCACTTTTTTTAAGACCCATTCTGATGCTCTAGGTGCAATCTGTGGTGGGAGCATCTGTAAGGGTGATGGACCACCCATCTCCTCCTCATCACTACCCTCAAAATTCACAAAATAATTCAACAGACTGACGTTTCAACTCTCTCTCCTTTCTAATAGTTGACTTCATGGCCGTGGGCCAACCAGCTTCAATAGCTACTAGGAGAGCCATGAATTGTTCTTCATAGCCATCACAGGATATTCCCACCCAACCTTGAAGCTCCTCCACGTTTTATAAGACCCATTCTAATGCTCTAGGTCCAATCTATGGTGGGAGCATCTGTAAGGGTGATAGACTACCCATCTCCTCCTCATCACTGCCCTCAAAATTCACAAAATAATTCAACAGATTGGTAACCTCCCCCATTGGACTTATCTCCTTTCCCACAACTTGTTTTCCCACTTCATTTTCCACAATTTCCCCTTCCTCCACTACCGGCACAAAGGGCACCACCTTTAACCCTCCTGAAGCTTCCTCAGAAATTATCGGGACTTTTTGTACTTGGGTAGGAACCAACGCTGACAACAGTAGCCGAGACAGTGTCATGGGAACTGGATTGTCTATTGCCACTGCTTGCAGCCTTTCCACTGCTTGCAGACGTCTCCTCTGGCCTCACCGCAGTTGTCTGTGCAGTTATCAGGTCTTCGTGAGCAAGAGAGACGGAGGAAATCCCTCCTCTAAAGAATAGTAATGCAATAGTGAGAGATATGTGACTGTCAACTTGTTTAATCAAATGGAGATGTGAGGAACATTACATAGGTCAAATCTGAATCCACTAGGACAAAACAGCAATAGCATAGATTACATGCAGTGAGGCATTTATCACTTATATAATGTGCAATCACAGGGAAGAATTCAAATCTAAAAGTTATATAAGACAAAAAAGAAAAAGAACATACGTGCAGTTTCTTTATTGTATAGTTGCTTAATTCTGGCAGCTGCCTTCTTCTCATGCTCAGCAATGTCTTCTGATTTTGCCTGCAAGAAAATCACCCTATTTAATTGTTTTCATTTTATAACAGAAAAAATACTCCTGCACAAAAGTTGCATGTTTTAATTGCTTTGTCAGAAAAATAACTTACCCACGAAAGAATATTGCATCTAACAATTTTAACTATCAAATAGTAATTTGAAAGAGAATGGAGTTCAGAAAATCACCTCATACAAATGTATCCATTTATATGACTTTAAACTTTTGGCCATCCTCTCCACTACGTGCACAGTGTTTTTTGCACCAAACTGCTTTTCATAAAATTTCTTCCACAACTTGTCAGTAACTGGACTTAGATCTCTTCCCTACAATAATTAATTAAAATAAATTCTTCAACATTCCTGCTTAGGTATCACAAATATATGTGTAATTACAAATAAGGCAAGCCTTCTCACTTCTGAGCACTTCTCCACGTGCATCAATTGGTCAACTGTACAGTGTGGTAAAATTCGGTCAAGGAGGTCTAGATCTGTTTCACCAACATCCCCAAGGTACCTTACATTATCTATTGCCGTCTTAACACATAGATCCACTAATGACGGAGGCGTTTTCCTTCCATTCAACACGATCTCTATCTTAGGCATATCCTGGATCTCTCCTTGTCAGGATATGCGCCACTAAAGCTACAAGAAAAGGCAATACAATTAATTATCGTATTTCTTCATTAAATTCAATAAATCCACAACTAAAGACTTGCAATCAACTAACTGAATTCAACTAAAAGTGAAGATTTCTTCAAAAAAACGTTGAGACTGGGATACATACGGACATACGCGCGGGCGCGCACACACACATATATGTATATATAAAATATATCTAGCCCTTTTGATTCTTATAGATGAAGAACTCAATGGAAATCTATCATGACATCACTAAATTGAGACTTTTTTCCACGTTACTTTTTTTTCTCGGAACCCAATGTGAATGTAAATACAATGGTTCGATTTCTGCCTGGTTCCTGAGAATACCGACGAAAAAAGAAAAAAAAAAAAAAAAAA
>QEOT01004386.1:86416-112744 GCA_003123785.1 Pterocarya stenoptera
GGAATTGACGGCTGAAAATCCTGGATCAGAAAGTAGTTCTTGAACAGTAGTTCCACCTTCAAGCATGCTCACAACTTGGGACATCGTAGGCCTGAGGCTTGGGGATGCATTGGTGCAAAATAGAGCCACATTCAGCATTACCATGGCTTGCTCTGAAGAATATTCTGAACCCAACGCTGGATCAACTAACTCCAATAGACTTCCTCTCTCTTGCAGGACATAGGCCTAGAAGAAGCCAAAAAAGAAAAAAAAAACAAAGGTTACCAATGAAATAAGTAACGAATTCAACCCAGAACAAGATTCTGTCATCGCATCATTTATAGTTTAATAATTATAATGAATATGTTCTGAGAATATGGAAACAAGCAATAACAATGAAAACAAGCAACAAGAATTCTATGATCAGAGATTTAAGGGAGAAAAAGACAGAATAAACCATATCAATCACAACTTCTAAAGAATGCAATTGAGTATAAATTTGTGAATCAGTAATGCTAAGACTTGTGAGAAACATGGATATCATTTGTTCATTAGCTAATTATGGGTACAATTAGCAAACTATTTGAGAGTAAGAGAGAAAATCAAGTAGGGTATTGTTTAACAGGACACACGCGCGCATTGGTTTCTTATATTTGCAACACTGGTCCTGGTCTCAATGTTTAGACTGTTAAAAAAGCCTAAACTAAATTAAGACCTTGAAAGAATTAAAAAGATAGAAATTCTGAAGCGAGTTGAATGAATTACCCAATCTAGAAGGTAAACAAACTCTTCCATTGGGCGATAGTTTGTGTTGCTCTTTCCACTGACTATTTCTAAAGCAACGACTCCGAAGCTATAAACATCTGCTTTATTGGTCAAATAACCACGCATTGCATATTCGGGAGCCATATAACCGCTGCAAAATCAAACAGCATAAGAAGTTTCATACAAAACCTGTAGTTTGAATCTTAAACTGTGACATGCATGGCAATGAGTCAAAGATCTCAAGGGCCTTGTAATGAGGAATTGAAAGCTAAAGGTATAAACACCTTGAAATTCTCTATATTATTTTTAATGTCTAAGCAATTGGAGGAAACTCAACTAGTTAAGTGCCTGCTTAAGGATAATATTCCAGACAAGTTCTGAGCAGTATATAACTTTATACGAGTTTTCTCTGGAAAAAGACGAAAGTTAGCGTACTATGTTCTTAAGGAGGGCACTTACATGGTTCCAGCAACCCGGGTACTGATGTGGGTTTTGTCATCTTCACTTAACTTTGCCAAACCAAAATCAGAAATTTTAGCGTTGTAATCCTTATCAAGCAACACATTGCTTGTCTTTATATCCCTATGCACAATTTTTAACGTCGACTCCTCATGGAGGTAGACCAAACCTCTAGCAATACCTAAGCAAATTTTCTGCCTGGTAGGCCAGTCTAGTTTCAATCTGCAGAATGTGTCCTTCCCTGGTTAAAATGCAAGCAAAATCAAATTTTCAGGATCTTTAAAAACTAACAGCATGTGCTGCATGCGATATACACATCTTAGATGGTAGAAGGTACTCACCAAAAAGAGCATGAGATAGACAATTATTTTCCATATACTCATAAATCAGCGATAACTGGTTTCCTTCAATGCAGCATCCATACAGCTTTACAAGATTTGGATGTTGTAGTGCTGAAATCATTCCAATTTCATTTACAAATTCTCGATTTCCTTGCTTAGATTTCGATGAGAGTTGCTTCACAGCAATTACAGTGCCATCTGATAACATACCCTATTTCAAAAGGAGTCTGATAAGACTTAGCATAACCAAATGAAAAACATGCAACTATCATGCAAATTTTATACCATTTGACTATCATATGTCCACATCCCGCTTCTTTTTAATGAATTTAAACTCTTTTTGAGCATCAACTGTGCACCATCTTTTAGTGTCCAGAAATCTTGAGTGTTTATTGGAAGTCAATAAATAATTATGAATGCTCTTCGAATCTATTAATTATGTAAGTTTTGAAGCATGCTCTTTTGCTTCTATTGAGTCACCTCATCACTCAATCAATTTTATTCATTATATTTTTTTAAAAATATTGTTATTGAATAGTCATAAATTTGATAATTTAAGGTTAAAGTAATTTGAAAAGTCAGGTCAATAAATTTATGTAATTTAGAAGTTTAAAGATTGTAGACACTTCCACTTCTTTCTAATATAACTGTCTTCTTTCTTCTATATTTCATTTATTAAAATTAATCAAGAAAGACCACATTCGGTTTATTCCATAATTAGCCACTTATTGCAGCTCTAATGAACAGAACTTCTTGAAACATTTCAAAAGTTGAAGCTGAACCATGATGATCAAATCCTGGAATTAGTTAAAGATATTTTATGCATTTGAAGTCTAGTTCCCCTACAATTCCCTACAATTTCTTTTGTACAGTTTTTGGCATAAATTCTTAATTTGAAAAATAAGGAAGAAAACAGTTTAAAAATATTTACAATTGTTCATCTCATAAATATTAACGTGTCAATCATCTTATTTAACTTAGTTGCAATAGATTGGTTCTATACAATAGAATAAAAGAAATACCTTGTAAACACACCCAAAGCCACCTTCCCCAAGTTTGTTTGTTGGATCAAAGTTCTTGGTGGCGGCTCTGATCTGTCGTAATGTGAATAATCCTGTTTGCAGATCTATACCTCTAAGCTCTGGACAATACAGTACTGAGTGTCAATAGAGAGAAAATACTGTAAACAGTCTTCTATATAATCTTTTGCTAATTCTTAATCCGTAATCTAGAGAGTGAGAGAGATGATTTTGAAATCTCATAGAACACGGACACTTCCAAGCAGATACACAAGATAAATTATGCTGTTGATTTTTTTTCTTTCTCAAAAATATCATGGGAATAAAAATTGTTACTGACATTGTAAGCAATCTTCATAGTTCATACACAGGAAAGATGGACAAAAAATATTTTAATCTCTAAAACTAATTTTAATCAAAACGATACATTAAAACATGGATTATAAAGATTGTATAAGGTCTGGACTGTTTGGGCTTGACCTGATTGTGCTGGTAAGGGTTTAAGGAGAGATCCAAATTGTGTCAAATTTTGCAGGAAAAAGAAAAGAAAAAAAAAAAAAAAGAGTTATTGAAATCACAGAATATGTGGAATTGTGACATGATGCATTAGAAGGGGGAATAAATCATATTGTAGTTATGGGGTATGCAATTTTGGTTTCAGAGATGCCAATAAACAAAGATCTGAACTAGGATTAAATACAAATATTTCATACCTTTGTCAGTAGAGATTTTGCCTCCCAGCCAGCCTTTCTTCTTCATTATACATAGGGCAAGAAAGATTAAAAATACTACCGCAGCCACTGTCCCAACCACTATTTTTAAATACTTTTTGTTGTCACCATCTGACGGAGGTTTGAAATCTGGAAGAAGAGGAAAATTTTCCAATCAAGCAAATGAAAGGAACAACTAGATTCATTTAAAGGCAAACAGAAATGGTCTAGCCTCGTAAACAAATCCCAACCTTATTGGGCCTTTACTTTAGGTTTCAAAATTCATACTCACTAGTTGTACACCCGCACAATTCGCGAGAAATTATTAAGTTTTTAATTTTATTTTATTCCCTTACCTCTCTCATAGTCATGAGAACCTCGACATACTTGTCAATTTATACACAGAGAGGGGGGGTGGAGTTTAAAAGAGAAATGAGCCATCATGTAGCTTATCTATGTTGGTCATTGGACTTGGACCACTATAGCTCAGAAGAACAACCCAAAAGTCAAAGCTACAAGAGATGCATAGAAAGTGGGCACATAGATGACAGCTTCGAATGTTAGTCTTGGCACTGGAGTCTTCGAAGTAAGTGGTAAGGTAACGATGTAACCAGAAGAATTTAGATCTAAGAGTTACTTACTAGGGTCTACTGATATAGCTGATATGAGAGGACCATAAACTCCTCTAAGTGGAATGCCTGTTGTGCCTTTTCCAGCCCAGTAAAAGTGGATCTTTAGTGTCCGACTTGTAACAACCGCAGCAAATGGCTTTACAAGTGGCTTTCCAGCTCCACCTGCCTCATCTTCTATATTGAAATTTTCCAGTACCAACTTGTCCTTTATTAAAAAATATAGTAAGGATTGTACTTGTTTGTTTAAAATGCAGACAGGATAAAGTATCTTTCTCACTTGGTGCATAATCAAGCTTGCTTACCTGAATGTAGACATTAAATATACGTTTCCCAAGACTGTTAAAGGATCTGTCATTTGTGAAAATAATCTCTGCAAAGTGGAGTTTAACAGTGTAGTTGCCATTCATGAGACAGAGTCCATAGTATGTCAGGGAGAGAGGAGAAGCGCGTGCTGTTGTGTAAAGTTCTGAATCAAACATAGAGACATTGGACAGTGCAGAAGTATTGGTTTCAATGTAGATATCTGCATCCATGTCATTGTCCATGAAGTTCCCAGTGCTGCTGAAAGCCCAGTTCTGACCCCAGTAAAACATTGAATCACCTCTTTGTTCTCTGTCTGCTTCGTATCTGTTACCATTGACATTTGCTTCCTTACCACCACAATTAATGTGTAAGGAGTAAAGATCTGTTTAGTTTGGATAATTCAAGAAAAAATGTCAGAAAGAACATCTTCTTAAACATCCCATCGGTGAACATTGGAAGATAGACTTGGATTAGTACAACATATCATTGTGCAGCAACAGCTCTCTATTCAGGCAGAATAAATGCGTGTTTCTAAATTTGTTGATTGAATCAACACTAAGGATCCAAACATTTACTCCATTTTAATACAATAAAAACCAGATCTAGCTCATACCATTCATAATAAAATCATACATAATCCAAAAAGTGAAATCTGAATCTTTTGTGATTGTTTGTTACAATGAGTGTATATGTAGTGTCAAGTGGAGGATGCTTTTTGTTAAGACATTAATATAAATAATAAAATCTACCTATTCCCATCAGCTTAAGCTTTTGGGACAAATGGTAATTTCAAATAGTATCAAAGCAGGGGTCCTGAGTTTGAATCCTAACTCCACACTTCACCCATTTAATTAAATATTTCACGTGTTGAGCCCACTTAAGGGAGAGTATGGCCCACATGTGAATGAGAGTATTAAGACATAAATATAAATAATAAAATCTACCTTTTCCCATCAATTTAAGCTTTTGGGACAAGTGGTGTTTTCACACTTTTGGGGCTATAATTGAGGATTAGGTGTCCCTTAACTTGGGGTTTAGATTACATATCTAGTTCATGCTTCTTTGGAATATATCATTGTCTAGTATTAAGTTGAGCGAATATATTTTGATTGGTTAATGCAAGAAATAGAGAATATAGGTAGAGTAGGAGGTCATTTGAGATCATTCAATCATTGAAAGTCATTATTTATTTAGATAGTAGAAATTTGGTTGAGCTTTGCTGCATCTTTTTCTCCTCTTTGTTGTGAACCATAGTTCATCTTTTCCCTTTATTCTTCCATCCAACCCTCATTACTATAGGCTGAAATATAAACTTCCTTTTTCATTTACTGCTCATTGCACCTTTATACTGCTCTTCAACTTTCTAAGAAACACTCCATTCTTTTTTCTTAAATATCATTTTTCAAATTTCCTGCAGCATAGGACGTCTAAGAAGGAACAAATTGGCATACACACTGTCAAATACAGTTTTCTTCCAAATAGTTACATTCTTTATTGCTACACCAGGCCTCTTCCTTACTACCATGACAAAAACAGAGAAGCTAAAATCCTAAAATTCTTCCTCTTCTTCTTGGGAGAGGCGTTTGGTTGAGGGTTTATTTATTAAATCCGTATTATTAAGTTCGTACAGAGAATAAATGTTACTCAAAACAACTTCTGGAAGAAAAGTGAAACAAATCTTGGTCCAGATTGAAAAACTCACGCTCATTATTCTGAGACGGGCATGGGAAACTCCTTTTTAGGCATGGATGAATTCGACTTCTGCAATAGATGATAGAGATGTTTGCAATTACATCTTAAATAAAAACACATCAAGACTGAAGCTATTATTCATAAATCACAAGCATTGAAGAATTCATACTGTTAGTAAGTGATTATATTATCCGGGAAAGAATCTTACAATTTATCTCCAGATGGGGAGTAGCTCTCCACCAAGTTTCTGCAAAAATTGATCAAATGGTTGTTGTTTTTGTCACTTTATTCATTGTAATTGGTCAAAGAGAAACATAATAGATAACACTCACACACTCCCACGTGGACATTCTGCTGGACCGGAGGTTTCCCAAGTGAAGTTATTGTAAGAAACATCCCTGTATATCAAATACCAATGAATGAGAGAATAACCCAACTTTTCAATATATACTACGACAGTTGTTGCAAGCCTTTTTTTCTTCAAGTTGGATTCAGAGGAATCAAAGTTCTTGAAGAAAATGTATTATTTGATTCGCATGGTAAAACGTACTTTTCACTTCTAAATATTACAAGCTACTCCAAACGCAACCAGATCGAGCTGGAATGAAACAACTACCAAAATGGTATTATCATTATATCTTAAGGCATACAAATGGGAGGTGGAAATGTGAGAAGAAGTGTCAAGGGAGTACATACACATTCTTGTTTCTTCCTAGGAGCCATTCAGGTATACTTCCAGTGAGCTTGTTTCCTGTTAAATACCTAGGACAAAGCAACATTCACATCTTATATGCAGTGTTAATGATATTGTGAACAGATAAAGAATTTTGTTGATTGGACATTCACTCACATGAAATCTACTTTTTCAAGTTGGACGAAGGAGACTGGAATTCCACCAGTCAAGTCATTAAAGCTGAGGTCTCTACATTAATAAAGTAAAGTGGACATTAGTTTCTACCAGAAAGAGAAATATCCAACCTTTATATAGATGTCTGAAGAATAATACTAGACGAATGGAGGGTGGGAAATTTAACAAGAACAATCTTGTAATTGTACCTAACTTAACCAATGGAAGAAAGTCTTAGTACTGGAACCAGAAAGCTTTAATGAGAATCATACAAATTCAAGATCGATACCATGTCAGATTCAATTATTTCAAGAGGAAAGCACAATCAATAAGAAAACTACTACATTATTTTAGCTTAGCCAGAAAAACTCATTTGTATTTTTATATTTCCACCTCTTCAGGACAGAAGAAGTTCTAATACTCTTGAAATGATAGAAATTGTTTGAGAAATACAGCACAGGATACAGGAGCATCTGAAATCCCTATTACATGATGAAAAAGGGCATAACCTACAGAAGGAAATTCTGGCAGTGTATGCTTATCACAAATAACCTAAATTATATACAACTTTTCCAAAATCAAATAAAAGATATCATTTGTCCCTTGAATTTTCGTCTGGGTGCTTCTCTCGGGGATAACACAATTGGACAAGTAGGGCATCCTGCATGTCTATTATTGCATTTAATATTTTGGAAAGCAACCTGAACATCTACATCTTGCAATCCATGAGTTGTTCTCTTTCTGAAAGAGATCGAACATCTTGTTCAAGGTGATCCACCCGTCCCTCCATTCCCACTTGTCTTCTTGCTTGGGAAACTGCTCTAGTAACCAATTATTGGATGAAAGAAATATCAGGATGAGCGGTGGTTTTTTTTCTTGACAGCCCTCCATTGCAAAGACGAGATCAAGAAAAAATTTGAAATGATTTAATTTGAAGAAAACTGGACCTCCAAAAATTCTCTGTCATTGGGTTTGAGACTAATTGTTAAGAGCCCAAAATATTTTATACGATTCCTTTGGACCTCCAACAATTCTTTGTTTCCATAGGCTCTAAGACCAATTGCTAAGAACATGAAATATTTTTATCAGATTCTTAGTACAGAATCTTGACAATAAAGAGGAAATTAAATTTCTTGTCTTCGAGGAGTCTACACTCCTTAATACAATAGCACTGTATTTTCTGAATGATAATGATATGTACTTTTATCGAAAAAAAAAAAAAATCTAATAAGCCCCCAGTGCTTCTTCCTGATAAATAACAGGACCCAATCAAAGAACAGTTCCCGACTTGTTAGCATTAAATACTCATTACAGTTACTCAATTGATAACAACATGCCATGTCGATGTATTGACAGACTATAACAATGTTGTGTAGCATGGATCCAAGTAATATGAATGATAAAAAACCAATACCATAATCACCTTTCTCTGAACTATAATGTTCTAACTTCTATGAAATCTTGACAGATTATGGTTTTAAAAAAGAAATATGACTATTCAGAAGCTCATTAGAGTCATCTCTTGAAGTACTTACAAACTTTTAAGTTTTTGCATATCCCCAATATATCTTGGGATCTCTCCATAAATTTGGCACTTCCGCAGTATCCTGTATTGCAATATTGGAGTTACTAAAAGAGCCTTAATTTTATGGTAGGAGATGAAGAAAATAGGGTGGGAATTCAACTCACAACATCTTGATGGATTCTATATTACTCAATGGTGGGAAAGTAGACCCTCTGCCTTTTAAGTCAGTTATCCTCCTAAAAATCATAGAAGAATATAAACCGCCACTCGTATATATCTTTTTTTTCATGTTTTTAAGCAAATAAATGAAAAAGTAGTACAATTCTTACAGATCACTTAAGCTTGTTAAGGCAGAAATGGTAGAAGGTATTGGCCCCTCAAGAGAGCAACCTTCAAAATGCCTGTGACATATATTAGACTTCTTTGTTATCAATAGGAGCATGCTATGAATGCAGGAGAAGGCTACATTATGGACGCTTACAGTTTTTCAATCTTTGTCCAGTTACTAATGAAATCAGGTATCTTTCCAGAGAAGTTATTGTCGCTTACCCTCCTAAAATGTGTCATAGAAACAAACATTAGAAGTCACTGGGGAAACATCATTGTTTAATGCACCTATTACATGGTAAACTTTAGCAAGAAGAGCTTAAAAAGAATTAAATCAAAAATTCCAATAAAAATGTATGTTATGGAATGGTTGGAGCCTCAAACAGAGATTTATATTTAGCATAAGATAATAATCATATATTTTTTTTCTCATCTTTGATTTTCTTTTCTTTTCGTATTATGAAAATTTTATAACGCAGTGCTAAAAGAGCTGGCTGTTCATATATATATGGCCCAGCTGTCTATTCCAGCTGGGTTTTATCACACTGGGTTAAAAAATATCATGAATTGAATGGAGGTGCTCACTTACATATCAGTCAAGTAGGTTAACTTGGCAAGCTCATTTGGCAATTCTCCTGAGAAAGCATTTGAGGACAGGACACTGCAAAAAGATAATGATGAAGTCCAAAATATAAGTTACATGGATATCGCTAATGATCCATTTTATAGATTAATCTAGTGAAGAGGGCAAGTAAGATTTACAGTTTTTGTAAATTGATCAACTTTCCAATTTTAGGTGGAATGGGTCCTGAAAATCTGTTTCCTTCGATGCTCCTGTAATATGTATAAGTTATTATAACTTTAGAAAAAGTGTATGAAGATGGTTTGAAGCCATTCATAGAACTGGAAATATAAAAGTAGCCATGTGAAGCCCCCGTGACAAAGTTGGTTAACCGGTTCCACATGTGGATTAGATTCACCTGTACAGCTCAAGTCTCTTATATTATACAAGAGTCTTGTTTTGCTCTAGATTCCATACCAAGAATTCTGATATCATAATCTCCTAAAAAACTGTATCAATTAGAAATGGATTTGATGTATTGTTTCACATTAGCCTCAATTGATATAGAAAGGTCACAAAGAGTTTAAGGCGGTTCAACTTAGAGGCCTGAGTCCACAGCACACAAACCCAAAGCGGCCATACCTTAACTATAGTGACTAGAATAATTGTACAGTACAAGCAAGGTTTATCGGAGTAACAAAACTATTCTGGCACATGATATTTTATAAAACCACACACTACCTTGTTTTATCTGAAAAAGTTTAAAAAATTATAATTCAACAATATTTAACAGATATGATCATAAGCAGTTTGCCCCTTTTTGTTGTGAAATGATGCAAGTCTGACCTGAACCATCAGCATCTAACTTATCATAGCTGTGGCATACATTGATTATGAATGCGAAAACAAACAAAGAAGGATTCCAACATACAAGTTTGTGAGGGTGGTGATGTTGGTAAGAACTGTTGGGAAGGGACCTGACAAGCTGTTCCCCATCAAAGAGCTGCATATGAAATTAACATAAAGCATAACCTGTTGATATACTTTTTGAGTAGTAATAGAAGGAAATGTAGGAGAAGCTACTTACAGCCCGACCAAGTGCATTATACCCCATTGGGAAGGTATGGAACCAGTAAGGTAGTTCCGGCTGAGATCCCTGCATGAAAGGAAGTGTTTGGAAGATTACCCAGTTGGCTATCGCCTTCTAATATCGATGCAATCATAGAAAAAATGGATATGGAAAGTCATTATTTGGTTCACATATTTTTTATAAGTAAATGTGTTTGCTATGTAATTGGTTCAAATTAGAGGAAAATACTGTTTTTTTGCTTACAGTTGATTGAGGTACCGAAGCTTGGAAAACTCCGGTGGCACAGTACTCGATAGATTTTGTGCCTTCAAAGCTCTGCATATATCTCAAAAGTAAATAAGACGAGCATCGCATGTATATCTAAAAAAACTATTTCACACAATCCAGAGAGTGCCGCTAAAATGTCATTAAAAATCTCTCGCATAGGTTGAAATTTGGTTTTGAATTTAATAAAGCGGGAAAAGCTTCAAGGTATTTTGTGCATATGCTTCAACACTTCTTAGAAAGGAAGAAAACCATTACTGAATTAAAAAGAAGAATTACTCTTTGCTATACACCACGCACTATAATTTTTTTTATTTTTTTTATTTGTTTCTCTTATTAAATGTGTATTATATGGATGATGAATAAAAAAATATAAATGTTTCAAGAAGAGTAAAATAAAAAAAAATTGAAAAAAAAAATAAAAAATAAAAATAAAAAACACATTGATGTGTGGTGTGTAGGCTATGCATAGCAATGCTCTAAAAAGAAAACTTAGGTTAGGTATGGGTGGCAGAGTATTCTCGTTACACTCTATTACTATTTATTATTTTATTATTATCTTTTACCTATTTTTTACTATTATTTATTACTTTTTACTTAGGCATCACCATTTTTCTTTTAAAAAATACTATTTTGCCCACTCAATTTGTCCCCTCATTTTAGCATCTCATGTATTTTAATATATTTATTTTTACTTAATAGTTAAGGAAGTAACTATTAGTGCATTGATACTTTTTTTGATATTTTTTTAAAATGTTTTAAAATGATAAAAAAATTTTGAAAAAAAAAAATTTAGCCTAGCGGTCTACTCTAAGGAGCAGAGTAGCACCGCTCTTTTCTTTCGAGAACCGTGATACAAATTGTGATACAAATTGGATAGGTACATACTATCACATCAGTTTCTCAAATATATATAAATACTAGTAGAAGGGTGCCCACTCCTCCTATAAAAATTATTTGAAATTTGAAGAAATAAAAAATAAAAAAATAAGTGATTTTTCAAAGACTATGGGAGTCAAGTACTCGGAATTGGAGGCAAGCAAAGAATGCTTGCACCTCGGGGCGAAATTGTTGGAACCTCAAGGTGAGCAAATAGAGCTCAAACTTGGGGTGAGCAACAACAACTCGCACATACGGCAAGCAAAAGTGCTCACACTTGAGGCGAGCACCATGAAGAGCAACAAAGTATATCCCTTAAAAAGCAACAGTGCTCATCCCATCGGCAAGCACCATGAAAGAGTGAGCATAAAGGTTCAGCCAAGGACAAATAAAAGTGTTCACTCCTGTCAATGGGCAAAAGTGCTCACAACTAAGAGGGTGAGCAAAAATGCCTGCCACCACAAATATCGGGGCAAGCAAAGAATGCTCAGACCTGGGGTGAGCAAAAGTGAAGGACATGTTCCGTGAAAGAGCGTGAAGCTTCACCTAAGGGTGAGCAAAAGTGCTCACCACCAAGGCAAGCACTAGATGGCAAAGTGCTTACTGCTTCCCTAATGTGAGTACTTTGGCTTATACTCATATTTGTTATTATATAGTTTGTAATATTGGTTTTATTATATGTTAAAATTTAAAAAATATTGATATTTTTTTAGTAGGTTGTTTTATATTTTTTTAAGATATTGTGGTTATTTATTTAAAAAAAAAAAAAAGATATTATGGTTACTAATAAATATATATTTTAACTTTTATGTAAAATTATGTTAAGTAAATCAAATAGGTTATGCATGGTAGTTTAACCCATTTACATAAAATGAGTTTAAAATTTAAATGAATTGTATCATGTTGACTTATTTCTAATTAATTATTAAATAGATGACACGATACAATTTATTATCTAAATGGATCAGATTAATTTATTTAATCGAATATTCATGATTTGATACGACATGAATATGATCTGAAAATACGAATTTTTACTCTAAAAAAACAGTAGCTAATACTAGGCCCATTGATCCAAGAAAATAAAAAACTGAAAATAAAAAGGAAAACAAAGTGTGGATACAACCTATCAAGATGACAGCAGAAAACAGATATACGATCTATCTTCTCTTCCTAAGAATAGCGTAAACAGAGGAAAATGTCCAGAAAACACTTTGACCAGCAACTGCATGGTTTCACCAAGTTTCGACCTTTTTTTCCAGTAGTTTTTTATATAAACCCATAAGTACAAATATTTTTAAGGCCACCATCGTAAGGCTGAAATTTTGTTTCTAGATGGAGAAGCAGCTTCTCCGAAGACTTTTGAGCTCCAATAATTATCAACTTTTCAAAACAATAATATAAATTTTAAATTTTAAATAGATAAATCTCGAATAAGTTTTAAAATAAATTTATAAAATTCCTTGACCAGAAAAACTAAACTGAAAATTCTCGGCCTAACCCGACAACCTTATCCAAAGTCAATCGACCCAAACCCGATTCAAACACATAAACCCATAAGCTGAAATTTTGTTTCTAGATGGAGAAGCAGCTTCTCCGAAGACTTTAGAACGCTAATAATAATTAAATTTTTTTAAAAAATAATGGAGGTAGAAGTTTTAAATAGATAAATATCGTATAAGTTCTTCGTAAAAGAGTAGATTATATTAATAAAAATCATTTCTTTTATATTTTTTTAAGGTTGAGTATATTTTTTTATAATGACTTGTATGAAATTTATCTATTTAAAATTTATATAAATTATTATTTTTTTTTTTTAAATATGGTATGCATAAAAAAATATTTTAAAAATAAATTTATAAACTTTCTTGAGCAGAAAAAACTCAACTGAAAATTCTCAGCCTAACCCGACAACCTAATCCAAAGTCAATCGACCCAAACCCGATTTGTGGATTGCAAGGTTCGGACTTTCGTTGACCTGTGGATTGTAAAAACCACTCCTCTTACGACGAAGGAAATACTTCAGCGCCGAGTCCGAGTAAAAATAAGATAGAAAAGCTCACCGACATGCTGCTCCACCCACTCAATAGTCAACATTTTGTGCGCAACAAGCCACGCATGTGACAACTTATAATCGTGATATAATCTAAGATTAGAGAATATATTTGTAAAAGGAAAACAAAATTAGCTATAAACAAAGAAGAGAATTAGTGATATACATCCTTACGACATGGCAGGAGCTGTTGTTCAAGGTGCAGTCACATGTCACAGTGCTCTCGAAGCCTTTCCTACCATTCTCCAATACCCACCAATTCCCTTCTCGACTGCAGGGATCTATCCCAAAATCCCAATCTTTCTTCCCCAGTTTCTTCCCTATCTCTCTCAGTATCTCCACTGCTCCATACAAACAAACCCAGAAAGAACAAGTATTAATCACCTGCTTAGTTGCTAATAAAGAAACAATCTTTTGGCACAAAAAGAAAAATGATGAAGATTTTAAGAGCTCAATCTAGCTAGAACTGATTTTTCAAGCATAGCCACAGGCTGTTATCTTCATTATTTGGAACAGAGATTTGGTAGAACTGAGCTGATTCTGCAATAACAAAATGAATCGCCAACTTCTGCTTTCTTTTCTTTGATATATATAAATATATATATATATATATATATAACTAATAGATCGATAGGGTGTGAAGAAGTTGACAAACTTTGATACCTTCATCACTCTGAAGCTTTGCAGTGGCAGCCAATCCAAATGTTGCAAATGAAAACATCAATGCAGTGGAGAAGATAACAAGTGCAAGAAACAGCTTTGGAGTTGCAAAATCAGCCTCCATTTGGATATTGAATTGTGCTGAAGCTCAGCTATTGAACTCTAGGGAGGGAGAGAGTTACAAGATGCTGGACGACAATATATGGAGATACAGATAATATTGACATTGATCATTCACTGTTTCTGTACTGTGGACTTTATTGTGTCGTTCACTATCTTTTGCAATTTGTCTTCTCCAAAAGATCCGCGTGGAAAATGTTGACCGGTTGAGCTTGTTTCATATTTTTTGGTAATTACAGGATTCAATATTTCGACTAGGACAGTTTGGATCTTGAATTCTGAGTTTAATATTTAAATAATCAACTTTTAAATAATTAAATTCATCTCAACTCAAAACTTTTTTATTCGTGAGATCCATAATCTTTTTACACGCAAGACTCACAACTTTTTCGACTTTCCATAAATACATTAAACTCATCTTAACATCCAAACACATCTAAATTTATTTTAGGTAAATTTTATAAAACTTACTCTACCATCTCAACTAACTACTATTCAAAAGTTTGTAAGATCAAAAAAAAACCCAATGCGTAACAATAAATATTTAAGGAAATAAATAAGTTTATATATATATTTTAAAGGAAATAAATAAGTATGTGTTCGGTCAAAATTTGATCTAACCATTTTTCTTATAATAGATATTTTTATTATATTTTTGTTCTTATTAATTCTTTATTCAGATCTGATTGAAATAGATCTTGTCCATTACAATAGAGCCATATTTCTATAATTATAATATATTAAATATTGAAAGAAATTTACAAGATATATTAAACTATATATCCCTCGTGTTCAGAAAAATTAAATAATTTATAAGCAATCTACTTTATCCTTTAAATTATCATTTAATTATTACCAATTATTAATTAAAACTATTGAGAAAACTATTAATTTGGCCCAAATAAATACTAAAGAAGCTATTACTTTGATTAAGTAAAGAACCTACTAAGCAACGTAGTGACTATACTTGTTAAGATATAATTTTAAATTATTAAATTTATAAATATCTTAAAATTTTGAAATAAGTAGTAATTTAACGTGATATCGAAATGAAAATTCTTGACTATTCTCTTTACTTTTTTCGATTATAATTAAAATATTTTACTTATTAGATCCACACTTGAAGAAGAGTAGTTAGTCATCAGTACTAAGAAGTTCCAGGTTTAGATATAAAATTTATATCAACTCATCTCAATTTAATTATTATAATTTTTTTAAATTTTTATACAAAATATAATAAATAATTTAATTTTTTTAAATTTTAAAATAATAAAAATATTAAAAAATAATATTCTAATAATATTTTATTCAACTTTTAATTTTTATCTTATCTCAATTTATTATTCAAACCGCACTAGCTTATAGATATTTCAGCTATATTGCTCAACTCAAATAAGAAGTTCACTAAAATTATTATATAATAAGAAAAGAAAAGAGACAAATAAAACTCTTGAAAAAAACATGTGAACACCTTATAGAGTACAGCCTAGCTATTCCAGTAGGTAAACTTTAGTTAATTGGCTAATATCTCACATTTTGCCTTTTGACAGTCCCTTGTGGCGCCCTGTTCCACGGGAAAAAGGCCTGGCGAAAATTTGGGGTGCTAAGAGTAACAGCCGGTCGGCAACACCTAGAGTTTAAATTAGGAATGAGTGTGCATTAATCACATGGAAGTGGTGCATGTGTCAGTAACTATTCAATTATACCGTAACAGAATAAGTAAAGATTAATTTAGACCAAAACATCATTTATACTGAGGTCTAAATCATAAATGGTTCATTCATTAACTTCACAAATACCTATATGTTACTTCACTTCCCAAATAACATTATACAGTACCATCCATTTCATTTCCTACATCCAGGTACAAAAAGCCTTGCAAATACTAATAATGGAGACAGGCCCATATTGCTATTCCTTAGGCGTGGGTTTGGTCCTTCTTTCTCAAGTACCTCTCTTGGAACTAACTCTCCATCAAAGTTTACAGTTCGGATAAATGAAATTATATGTAGGTTAAACAGCAATTGCAAGACCGCTAATGAGAAACAATGCACATGAAGATGTAATACACATTTCATGTTCAAATCTGTGAGCACATGTATTTGTGTGTGGTGAGGAATCCCCCTCTAAGTAAAACACATACATCCGTAGTCATGACAAGAAATCACCATTTGAGTAAAGCACAAATATATAAGCATGACGAGAAATCACCATTTGAGGAATTGCCCTCTATGCAAAACTCAAGTATATGTATATATACGTATCACTGAGGTGATGAATCACCATCTTCTCAAACATGTAAAACTCATCTCATCACATCACATAAATCTTATTTCGTAAAGTCTTATCTTATAAAATGTTGAGCAGATGAATCACTTCACTGTTCGACTTGTGGACTCACTCCCCCCCGATCAATTTGCAAGCTAATTTGCCTATTTCAAATCATCCAATACACATATCGAAGTATACTTGTTGCATCAGAGACACATTCTACCCTACCAACCAACTCGAAAACACCACACATGATATGAATAGTGAATCTCTGGGTCCGTCTATCAAGTGAGGCCAATACGAAAATGTTCCACCGCGATCATCATGAGGACATACTTTTTACCCACATGAAACTCGTAATAACGTGTTGTAGGAATGGCTCGAGAAATCCTTGATATGTCCATGATGATCGACTCATGGTAAGACCCATGCACCCGAAATTACCACATCACCAATCTGAACCATTCAAACGTCAAGATTTAAAAATCACAATGTAAAGACATTGGTAAACATGTCTGGTTTGGTTTCACAAACCTTTTAAACTATTTCATCTCAACATCTAAATACCATTCAAAAACAAGTTTTTTTTTTTTAATTTCAAATTTTCAACTTTTTCATCTAATTATTACAACTTTCTCAAACTTCTAAAAAAAAAAAAAATTCAACTTTTTCAAACTTCAAAATAAAAATAATATTAAAAAGTTATATTCTAATCCTTTTTTAATTTTAAAATCTTTTTATTCAACTTTTTCTTTTTCATTTCCTAAAACTCCATAAAAATATTAATTCAAATTATTTCATTACTATTTACAAATTATCTCATTACTATTTTCAGATTTCTCATCTCATCTAATTTGTATGACCAAACGGGAACTATAATAAAGAAAAATATTTATTAATTAATGAATAGAAAGTGGAAAGATAGAAAATATGTAATGTTAGAACTCACAACATATCCACGACATTTACTCACAACATAAAAAAGGTCCTTTTCCTCTTCGACTGTCGTTGGAGTGAACCCAACCTGGGCAAAATTAATTCTAATTTTAATGAGATTAAAAAAATGTATCACAAGAACCTTTTGTGTTCCCGTAAGTAAAGAATAAGCAAACCTTTATTGATCATTAAAATGAAATCGCATATTCTAATAAGAAAATCAGCAAGAAACAAGTGAAATTAAAAACACAATGTAATAAGTAAAATCAAATAATCAATGTTGGCTGAGAAAAAAAAAAAAATAATAAGCTGATTGAGCTACAGTGCTTTTCAATTATGTTGAACTAAGTTAGTTTAAGTAGATAGAAGCTTGGATGACTTTATCATGACTACGCCAATGGGAATACTCTTAGGTATGCTTATGCATAATATTAGTATTAAAATGGCTACTGAAAGAGCTCGGTGGTGGTAGCCCAGACAATGGAGGAACATACAGGATCTGTGTCCGAGGAGCGCCTGTTATATTTTCAACGGACGGACTCGCTGCATATCTCAGTATTCCTAGGCTGATCGATGCCTATCTGAACCTGCCGCTTAGAGAGTCTGATCCTTCACGTGATGCAGAGATGTCTCAGGACGATCTACCAGTTTACACATATGAGATCGATACACTTGCTGATCACGAGGTCAGAGACTTGATTGTTGGTCTAGATGCTCCAGTGTATGATGAGACGAAGAGCATTAAGCAGACAGATTTATCTTCTTTTTTCAAGATCATGAATTTGATCATCGCCAACAATATTGACCCTCGGCAGCACAAGACCAAGGTTGGCATGGATCAAGCAAAATTCATGATACGGGTCACTCATGGCATTCTGATCGACCTCGTGGGGTATATATTTGAGAGGATCCAATCAGAGCTTGGTACATTACGACAGATATACTACCGTTTGGGATCCTAATCATTCGATTTTTGCTACATTCCAGAGTTGTGCCAGGAGTTGTCGAGTGTTCTCGCTAGCCGATGGGACCGATCAACAGCATCATCTTGTCATGGAGCATGGGACACTCGAGATTTCGTTTTCGTGGACCTATTCCTGACGACAGGGCTGATATTCAGAGAGATGCACAGTCGAGAGATACCGGAGTATCAACTGGTGAGCATCTACACAGGCTGAGGCATCACGCACATCTACTCGCGAGCAGATGACCGACATACTGCGTGCTGAGATCGGCATACACACATCAGCAGTGATTGATGCGGTGCATAGTGCCATGACTGAGTTGCGTACAGAGATTATGGCTAGCGTATTTGAGTTACGTACAGGGGTTAATGAGTTATGTACAAATGTTAATGCCAATAATGCAACTCAGGTCATACTTAGTACTCGACTGGCACAGGTAGAGAGACAATTATCTGTAATCAAGGATGTATGCAGAGACCTCACATCATAGTCATAGATTCTATTTTATATATATATAGTTATGGACAATATATATGGTCTTTTGATAATTTATTTTAATTGTAAATTAAATATTTTGTCTTTTGTGGAGTAATTATTGATTTATATTATGTGGTAATATTTATTTAATTAAAAATCTAATTTAACATAAAAGAAATCATTAAAATATTTTTAAATTAATTACATAAAATTAATTAATGAATTTGTAATATATATATTATATGGCTAATATATATATTTTTAATATTTTGAATTACGTACCGAGATTAATATTATACGTTCGAATGTATAAATGTGGTGCTTGAATATGTTCGTATTAAATATATTCCGTTCAAATGGTTTAAAAACCTTCCAGCCAGATTTTGGCCCCAAATATTATCCATTCAAACACATATAATTATCGGTCGAACGATTTTGAACTTTTCCTGCCATAATAAAATACTTCTCTGCCAAGATTTTTCTGTTCAAACATATATTTTTCCGTTCGAATGGAAAAAACTTTTTGAGACGTTTTAATTCGTCACAGAAAATACTATTCGAATGGATATTTTTACGTTCGAACAATTTTGTAAAGTCATCAGTTTTTTGGGATGTCGTCCCAAAAAATAACTTTTAGGGACGAAATAAATTTTGTCCCTAAATATTTTCATTCCAAACAATCGATTTTGTTGTAATGAATGTTGGTTGAGGAAAAAAAAAAAATTAAGATGACTGAACTACAGTGCTTTTCAATTATGTTGAACTAAGTTAGTTTAAGTTGGATAGAAGCTTGGATGACTTTATGATGACTAGGCCAATGGGAATACTCTTAGGTATGCTTATGCATAATATTAGTATTAAAATGGCTACTTAAAGAAAGCTGCAATATGGTGGCCAGATAGCAGAAATGTGAGAATTAACATTGAAAAATTGGTTTTCAGATTGTAAGCTGCTATTTTCATTGAATTTTTTGTTTTTTTGAAGTAATAGGCAAACAGAGAATTAGCCTTTTACATTGTACAATAATACTAGAGATCGTTGTTCCAAGATGATCTTTCTTTTATGTTATTATTGAATTAAGCATTAAGAAAAGAGATGGGTGGGGAACAGACTTCACTTGTGCCATGCCAAAATCATACCAAAATCAAAATCACAATCTAAACATAAAGAAAACCATTTGGATCAAACCGTATATAAGAGCTGGAGTCATGAAGATGACACTAAAAGAAAATTGATTATTTACGATCAGTTATTTTCAGAAAAATGATTATTTCCAGTTAAAATGAATTTGTTTTGATTATAAATAATCACAAATATTCATTTTTCTTGTAATGTGACAAAAGCCAAATCATAGAGGGAAGAACATAAGCTTTGGAAGTGCAGAAGAAAAGTCGTTGAAGTGTGAAGAGAGGAGTAGGCGTGTAGTTTGTGTGTAATTGACGGTGTCGTACGTTTAGAATAAGTTTTGCGATGTTGTTTTATTGTTGTACGTTGTAATGCCTTTTAAGTACGAAGCTAATACGCTGACGTTTTTGTCTTTTAAACTCTAAACGTACACAATACGATGTCGTTGATGGGAAGTGTATAGTTGGAGAGAAAAGGAGGGAATGAAATCATCGAAGCTCAATCAGTTTTTTCTTCTATTCCTCCTCTGTTATTCTTTTATCTCTCTGATCTTCTTCTACATTCTGGAGAGTGACTATCTTGAACTAAGTCAAGCGAAGTGGGTCCATTACAAAAGGAAGAACGCGAGAAGGAGGAGGAGGAACTAGGAAGGATGGATAAGGGAAAGGAGTGTAGATCAATAGGAGAAAAGACAGGCAAAAAGTAGAGACAAAAAAGGAAAAGAAAACAGTGTGTAAAAATGTATAGAAAGGTAGGGCATGCATAGCTTAGAGACTATATATGTACTAGGCCAGTGAGTAGACTGGTAATGCATATCTCATTTATTATTATTTTACTATTTAGTTATTTTTATTTTCTATTTTACTAATTGGGTCAGAACTAATTTCTAAAATATGATCTTTTTGTATAATCTAAAAAAAAAAAAATTTAATCAACCAATACGATCATATAAATTAATTCAAAACAAATTCAATTTATTTATTTTTAAATTATGCAAGAAGAATATATTTTGAAAATTTTAATTTAGATTTAAATATAAAAAAAAATAGTGAAGTAGTAGTAAATGAAGTGTAAGGATATCGGCTAAATCTTACCCATAACTTGTCATTGTTTGCAAGTATTGAATAAGTAATATTTTTTTTAAATAGTATTGTTTAAAAGCTTTTACATTATACATTATTTATGTAGTATAAATTGATTTATAAAATTTAAAATTTAAAATTTAAAATTTGTTTTATAAATTAAATTATAAAATAAAAATAATTTATAATATAAAAACTTTCAAATATAAATGCTCTACCTACTTGTCGAAAACGACGCAGCTCAGTCCTATCCTTGTTTCCCTAAATTATTATTATTATTATTATTCTCTGTTCAAGTGTGAACGGACCACCCCGTCGACTTTCCACATTCAAAGTCTCCATTTGATATCTTCTGTTCCATTGATTAGCTGTCAAAAAAAAAAAAAAACAAAAAACAAAATTGTCTGCCGAGAAGTGATGGCAAGGCCAGCGGGCAGTGTGGACTGGACTCTGGAGCAATCCAATGATCCTACCATACGCGTTTTAATCAAAGCAGTTCATTAAACGTGCGGTGCTACTCTGCCACATGAGTCACCGTTTTAGTGTTGTCGTTTTTATTTTTTTAATATTTTATTTTTATATTTCTATTTTTATTTTGTTAATATTTTTTAATATTTTTAAAAATTAAAAAAAATTATATCAATACCCTTAAAATCACTTCCTTCATTATTAAATAAAAAAAAAAAAACAATTACATTAAACAGTCAAATAGAGTGATCATTTTGAAGAGACATAATAATATTTTTCTTATTATTATATATTCACATCTTCTCTTCTCTTCTCTTCTCTTCTAAGTTCAATCCATCTAACATATATCTGCTGCCTTCCCTTTTTAAAATTCTTATCAAAGGCCCACCATGTCTGAAAGGGCTGTTCTCTATTATTTTTGGTACGGTAGAGTATTCCCCCTTTCTCTACCAAAATTAATTTGGAAATTAACATCAACTCTATCGGGAAAAAAAAAAAATATATAATTCAAGATCTCTGATTTTTGTCATTTAATATAAGATCTCTATGAGCAAAATCTTTCTTTAATGTTAGTTGATTGCTAAATATTGACTCACTTGGTTGAAAATCATGCTTTCTTTTGAGAAAAACCATAGCTTATTTTTTAAAATTAAACTATAACTTATTTTAAAATGAGTAATGTTACTATGTTTTCTAATTATATAGTTTATATTGCAATTTTAAGCTCAGTTTGAATACAAAAATAATCTTATCTTATCTCATCTCATCTCATCTATAATTATATTTAAAGTATAAATGTGTAAATTTTTTACTCTAATTACTTGAAAAAGAAAAGTTAACGTAGACAGATGTCCCATCTTTCTACACTCGTGCATGCATGGATCCAAAAAAGTTGCAAGTTGTGAAGCACTTACGAAGATGGTACGGCCCATTGACCCAAGAAGGACCCGAAAAACAGTATACACAAGCTGAGTAATATTAGATGGAGTAACGATAGACACAATACTTTTTATAATATATGATATAGAGAGTATTTTTATAAATTAGTATTATTTTTTATTGTATTTTATAATAATACCCTTTATTTTAAATATGATTGTGAAATATATTATGAAAAGTATTATGTATTTATCATTTTTCATATTAGATATAGTTATGATTTGTGAAAGCGCCGCATACATTTTTTGAAAAAATATAAGGTTTATTATTAAAAAATTAAATTTTTTATATGAGTCTTATATTTACTTATTTATTTAAAAAAAATGCGCAACGTTTATTCACTCTATAATTACAAATATCATTTATCATACAAGTTATGCTTCCCATAATATTTCCGACCCACCAACTTAACATTTAATTGGATAAAATATCTAAAATTTCCTCAACTTATTGTCTAATTTATAATAAAGAAGTTATAGAGACGAAAACTTCTATAATTTTCTTTATAATATTTTTAAATGAAGGACATTTTTAAAGTAATAATATTTCTATAACTATTTTATAGGTTATTTTATAAAAATACTATCCGTTTATGACAAAATTGTAAAACATATTGTGTCTATATCATTACTCAATTTTAATTACTCTTAAGAATAATGCTACTTGGTTATTTAAAACTTACCACTCAGATAGTCATCTTGACACGGCATGCCACATGGTTTATTAAAAGAATTAAAAACATAAACAGGAATTGGATAGAGGGAACCTATAGTTTCAATCTTCTTCTTTTTATATTTTCAAATACCATTTTGGTTTGAATAATTTTTTTATATATATATTTTGGCTTTTAATAAACCACGTGGCTCTATGGGGTGGTGCAATGTCAAGAGAGTCATTTAAACAATAAGTTTCAAATGACCTAGTAGTAATACTGTACTTTCAAAGTATCAATTCGGCAATCACTTCTTTTAAGTTCTAAACTACAAAAAATTACATTATACCCCATTTTTCCTTCAGAAAGATAAAATCACCCCTAAAAATCTTAAAAATTACAAAGTACACTATAAAAATTACATTATACCCCATTTTTCATCGTTAACTAATAAAATTTTATAGTCATAATGGATTCTACAATAAGTATTTTGTTATACACTAGGCTTGTATATAGCAAAATTTCTTTCAAAAAATAAAGTCTTATATGTTTTCCAGATTTCTTTTTTATTTTCAAAGTAATTTTTTTTTTTAATTTTTAGAGGTTTAAAAACTTATTTATCAATTTTAACTTTTCTATCAAGGGTAATTATGTCCAATTTTTAATAGAGAGGTTGCGTTGCAAATTTTTGCTAGTCAAAATTGATACTTTGGGGCAATTATAAATTGAAAAGGCTTCGTATATTTATCCCAAACTAATAAAAATTGAAACGACCTACAAACTTTTAAAAACAACTTAAAATAGATATATTTTTACATGCAATTATTTTAATCAACTAATGTGATAATGCAATATTATTTTGCACTCAACTAATAAAATAGTGTTACTCCATCTAAAATAGTAAATATTTTTATTTAAATTTTAAATTATGCATAGTTTATCTATTTACAATAGAATTGTCATCACTCTTTAATATAACATAGGCACAATATTAATTTTATAATTAATGTAAAAAATCTACGTCCAATCACTTTTATGTTTTTTTACACATTTCATTAATGTGATTGATTGTGACATTTTTTTTAATATAAAATAATTGATTTTGTCAATCAAATTAGTGGAATGAGCAAGGATTAGACAAAAATGATTGTAAATAGTAGAATTCTAATAAATGTGATAAATGGATCAAGAGCCGAGCTATTTTGCCGCCTGCTCAAGTTGACCGCTTTTGTTTTTTGGATTTTTTTTCTTTCATTTTCCTTTCCACATTTTTTTAATATATTTAAATATTTAAAAAAAATAAAAAAAAATCTCAATACACTTAAAATTATTTTTTTAATCACTAAGGAATTTTTTCCATAGATCAATAGTATTATGTGGATATATCAATTAAGGAATTTAAACTTATATAAAAGATTATTAAATAAGAAATATTTAATCACAATTTTTTTTACCAAAACAAACCTACGAATTTACGTATTAAATAGCAGAAAGAAAGGCAGGAGCCGACAAATTGCGTGGGCCGACTAATGGAGGCGGTTGCCGGTTGGTGCTGAGAAAGCGCGTAAACGGGTCCTCTTTGTACTGATTACGTAGAGTCGTGAGGAAAGGATTCTTTTTGCGCCAATGAAACCCATGAAATTGATGGATGAAAAGGCTGCTCTTTCTTTTGTCACCATTTCACTTTTTTTTTTAAATATTTTTTTTACGCGTCATAACCGTTGACTTGTCCTTGTAATCTTTAACAATTTCCTCACTTTTGGATTCTTAAGTCTCCTCAATCTATTTCATATTTATTATTATAATTTTTTTTAAATTTTTATATAAAATATAATAATTTTTTTTTAAAAATTTTAAAATAATTTTTTTAAATTCTTACATAAAATATAATAAACAATTTAATTTTTTCAAATATTAAAATAATAATAATATTAAAAATAATATTCTAAAAATATTTTATTATACTAATCACAAACCATCTCAACTCATCTCTAAATACAAACCATCCTCAAAAGAATCACTCGCTACAGCAATCATTACCAGCGACCTTTAACTTGTCTTGGATTTCAACCTCGTTTCTTTTGTAATTTTTGGTAATGTCGAAATCTACTAAAAGAGTAATGATGTCTTTATTGTTTCATACTGTTAGGAGGTTTTCTCCACTTCACAAAGCTCATTGGATCTCGACCCAATACTTAGCCATAGGGTCCCCAGAACCACACTTGAAGCAAGGTGCCTACCAAGGAAAGGAATGATCAAGTGATTGATAAGACAGATCATCCTGACATCGCTTGGCCACGTTCCGGACCTCGGAACTTGTACGAAACATAGCGGGAAATGCGGAGAACCCTTAATCCGCTGACATGGGAACATCGACTGCTCACAACGGATAAAAGCAAGGCCAGGGAACTACGCCGCATTAATGACACTACTACCCGAGCTACACGCCAAATTGATGGTGCTGTCATAGAGCCACACCGCATTAAATGACTCTGACAAAAGGAACAGTATGAAGGGTATGGACTCCATAGGGACAGACACGATCTGTTCCCCCCCAGACTCATGGTATAAATAGCAAGCCCCAGGTAAGAGAAATTCTCTAATTCTTAGATTCTCTCACTTATTTACAAACTTCTAAGAGAATTTACTAACTTCGGCATCGGAGACTCCCCAGCCCCAAGGCTGCCCTCTCCTAGTCGCCTCTTCCTATCTTTTGTAGGTTCAAGTTCTGAAGACCTGAGTTTCCAAAACGTGGCCTAAAGGCGTGTGAAATACAACGTTAACAGTAGCACTGTCTGTGGGATGCTATAGATCTTACGTGTACTTTATATGCCTACAACAACCCGTTCCAGACAACTCGGAAGCTCGATAGAAGTGCTAGTGACATGAAAGTGGACCAACGAAAGAACCAAATTCCTGGGGTCAATGGCAGGGTAAGCAAGGTGTGCCTTGTGGTGGATGATTGCACCTTGTCACTACTTGTCGACTATACGCTTGCTGAAAGCGAGGTTCGAGATAAGCAGAGGCTCATAAAGGCAAAACCAAGCTAGCCATAGGAGCTTGTCCCACTCAACCCGAATCGACCAGAAGCCGTGGTGAGAATTGGTAGCAAAATGACATTTGAAGCTCAGAGCGCCATGCAACAACTTCTCGCCGAGCACCAAAACGTATTTACCTGTAGCCACG
>QEOT01004387.1:1595-56686 GCA_003123785.1 Pterocarya stenoptera
ATGAAATCCTCTAACTCAAGCGCTACACACTCATATCAAATTGGAGGTTCATCTAACCATCACCCTTTGCCAAATCTCGAGCCACAAAATCTTCCAATGGCTGATCCGGCCAGCTTTGGCCTCAAGCTCAGGTACAAGTTAATCTTTGCCCATACCTCCTCCAGCTCATGAAGCTCGGTTGTTATTGCTCAAAACCATGAAATCACATAAAATTTAGGTTGAAGCAAAACAGCAAAAGAACATAGATCTGACACAAAATCACAAAGAAAACGAGATGGACATGGAACCAAACGAATTCCTGAAATCTCTTTGAGACTCTGAGAGCATGGGAGAGAGATGCTACTACTAGCAGAGCCAACCCAAAGATTTTATTTTCTATATATTCAAATTAGGAGGGAGAAAAAATATCTTATAAAATCATAGACGGATTGAAGAAGAGATTATGTGTGTGAACATGGTCATGTTGGTGAGATGGCTTGCCATTCTTCTTCTTCTCCCTCCTCAAAAATTTGTTTCCGTACAAAATGGAGGAACTCCTGCTTTCAAATGAAATCCCCTCCGCTGAGTTTCATTTCATATTCATTTCTTTACTGTTATTTAAAATAACTATGCAACGTGGGGAAGAACATTATGAAAATGTTCAAAGAGTTAAACATTACAGCGGCATAGTTATTAAAAATGGAGGGAAAACTTTTCTTACACAAACTTGAAAACTGTAAGGCCTTCTTTGTTTTCGTGACTGAAATCTAACATTTAAAAAATTTTGAAAACTTTCTATCTCATCATTACAATTTTTTCAAATCTCCATATAAAATAAAATAAACAATTCAATTTTTTTAAATTCTAAAACAAATATAATATTAAAAAATATATTCTAACAATACTTTATTCAACTTTTTAACTTTAATTTTAATTGATCTAATCTCATCCTCAAAAACAAACAAAGTGTCACGTACGTAGCATATAATATACCAATTTTCACTTAAGAAAAATAAGTTTAATATTAATACTCGATACAGTTTTAAGATTTCAAAACCGCACACTTTTTTTAAAAAGTAGTGAAATTTATTATCAAAAAAATTATAAATTTTATGTCAGTTTTATATTTGCTAACTTTTTTTGAAAAATAAATACGGAACTTACAATATATCCTAAAATTATTAATATTTTTTTAATGTAACTCAATTGAAGCTTGAAAGCCCGTCCTCAAGAAATTTTCGTTCCATAAATCAGCAACGATATTAGTCATAAACTGTGTAATCGATGGTGCAGATTGACATCATCGAACCCATTAATTGGATGTTACAAATATTCATGTAATGGAATCAAATCGTTATAAACTTGTGTCCCATCCACAATCCATAATTAATTATGATTGGTTTCTAACCATAATGGGAAGTTGCCAGTTGGCCGTTGAATGTCATGTATTAATCCATTTATGATCTAATTTATTCAGACTCACTAGTTCTTCTCATACTTGGGCTTTTGACTTGACCGTTGCAGACCTAGGCTGTTTATCAAACTTGGAGACACNCACTAGTTCTTCTCATACTTGGGCTTTTGACTTGACCGTTGCAGACCTAGGCTGTTTATCAAACTTGGAGACACCATGGTGGGGTCGCCTAAAGAATACGCGGAGCCGGAGGGCTTCCACGCCACGAGTTTCTTCAAAACGTAGGTGGAGGGAAGATGTCCATTACTTTCTATGAAATACGTGCAAATTTTGAATAGATAAATCCGGTGGGAGTTTTTATAAAAAAAAAAAAATTATATTAAAATATTTTTAAAAAATTATTATTGATTACTAGACTTTATTTTTTTATAAAAAATTTATACAAAATTTATCTATTTAAAATTTTTACTTAGCATTACTCAATTATAAAATACTCTATTAGATTTTTGTATAATTTGCTGTTAAAAAGAAGAGATGCTATTGCACTATTTTCATCATATTATGTTGATATCATTATTTAACAGTCATTAATATAGTTTTATTTTTTAATATAATAAATCCAAATATTATTAATAATATCATCAAAGTATAATATGATAGGAATGAAAAACAGATCATGAATAAGATAGGGGATATATAAGCTACTAAGCTAGCACTACTCTTTGTAGCTGTTACGTACACTTCAAAAAGGAAAACACTATGCCGACGATCCTCTACCGAAATCTTATTTAATTTTGTTTTACTTAATCAAATGAATATATATATATTTTTAAGAAATATCTAAATAATTTAAAAAAATGGTGTAAGAAAAAGTAATAAAAAAAAATGGTTTAAGTGATCGGTAAAGAATTTTGGTAGAAAACTCTCTATGAACCTGGCAACACCGACCCTTCTAAAAAGGCTGCAGCTATTATATCGTCTCAACTTTACCTCTGACTTATCGCTTATTGTAAATTTTTTTTTTCTTCACATTTTTCTAATACATTTAAAGATTTAAAAAAAATTCAATACATTTAAAATTATTTTCTTAATCATTAAGTAAAAAAATGAGAGAACAAAGTAATATTTTCCTTAATTTAATCCATGATACATATATTTCTACCTATATTTTATTTTATATTTTTTTGTTGAGATTTTTTTATTTATTTTCACAACCTATTTCAATTTATATCATCTCATTTTATCTTATTTAATCATTATAAATTTTTTAAATGTTCATATAAATTAAAATAAATAATTTAATTTTTTTAATTTTTAAAATAAAAATAATATTAAAAAAATATATAATAATAATATTTTATTTAATATTTACAAGATTTCACCTGTTCCAACAAACAGGATATTTCAATGCTTTAAGTCTGTACCGTCTGTACCGCCACAGATAAAAAGGGGCTTTAGCATTCGCATGAAGTGAAAGAGAGATACTGTTTAAACTCCCTTTTTTTTTTTTTTTTAATTTTTTCCCACTATTTTTGCTACAACTGAAAGCCGTACAAGCTTAATTATCAGCTCGAGAAACTCCACAACGAAAACTCAGCCTCACTTCCCATGTCATCCCATTGCATTTTTTCGTCTAGACAAGGAGGTGGAGACAGTAGAAGCCCTTCGGCCATATTCACTAGCAAGCCTCGCGTGTCGAACAGGGCCTCCTCGTCCAAGTAAATCGCATTTTCCTGCACAGCCTTCTCCTCCTCGGCCTCCACCCTGTGATCATGAAGACTCCCTGAAATCTCTTTACAATCCTTCACGAGCACTTTCCCGGCTTCTTCGCCGCAATCCCCACCGAACTCATGATCTCTCGGTGGAAACAACTCTGCTGCCTCCTTCGCTGCCCTCCTTATGTCATTCGCGTCCGTCGAACTCGGCATAGGCAACCGCCATCCCGAGTCGGCGAAGTTGAGACACGCCGACCGTCCCCTGAGCGCCAAAGCGGCCACGTCGTGTGCCCGCGCTGCCATCTCCGGGGTAGGGTACGTCCCGAGCCATATCCTCGATGTCTTGTTGGGTTCGCGCACTTCGCAGACCCATTTGTTCTTGTTCCTCCTCCTGACTCCGCGATACACCGGGTGTCGCGTCTCTTTGAATATCCTCCTTCCCGCACGCTTCTTGGGCGTGCTCGAAGCTAGTACTCTAACCTCTTCGTCTGAGTGACCGCTTCGGCGCTCGAAAGTGCCGGCATCAGATAACGAGGAAATCTCTGGATTGTCGTTTAAACCTGGGTCCCGCCGAAATGGACTGGGGTCTGAGTATTGGCGGAAAATATCCATTGGAGGGTGACTGCCGCACAATGTACGAAATTTTCAAGTGTTTTTGGTGGCTGTAAATGATGTTGGATTTGTTTGGTCTTTAAGCCGCATAAGTGATCAGAGGGAAAAACTCTTTTATAGATAGCGTCGAAGGTAATTCCGACACGTGGGCGCGTCTTGGACACGGACGCGGTGTTTGCTCAGTTGGAGCCCAACCGAAAGCTAAAAAAGATATTTTTTTCTGACATAGTACTGACCATTCTCGCCAGCTTGCTTAAACTAATGGCTAATGCTAACCAAGTGTAGAGAACGTGTTGGAAGGTGATGACCTGGCACATAGTTTAGTACTTAAAAATAGCACGTTTATTTAGTTACTTACTTTCCAAGTAATATTGTGGAGGCCAGTTCAAATACTACTTGTTGCATAACTTGCATTGCATTATTCAAAGCAGCACCACGCACGTAAAACCAGCAAATATATATATAAGTAAATGATGACCAGGTCATGAGAGATCATTTCAATGTATAAACAGAGAATCTGTAGATTTTATTGCAATATCGAGATCCACACTCTTTATAAATTATATTTACGATTGGATAAACACTTTAAACACAATTTTTTTTTTCTAAGAATGAATTTATAAATTGATGTGTTTATATAAAAAATTTAATAGATCACATTAAATTACATTAATTTTGGAGTTCATTGCATTTTTTTTCCCATTTTTATTGGTAATATGTTTTAAATGCAAAATATATCGCAATTCTAAAAGCTGAGAGAAAATTACAAAGACGAATGTAGAACCAGAAGCAGCCAGATTTCACTAGAATAGTAGAATGGCTCACAGTTCGATGCTCCCAAATCATGTCACAGTAGTCTTCACTAGTTACTAGAACAATGCGAGGAGCCCCCTTCGAGTTCCACGACGTCGCTTTCGATCGTGAACCGGTGACGTAGTAGTTAATGCGCATCAAATCCATTCCACGCCACGTACACAAAAAATCTGTTGACGGCCGACTTTTTGTTTCAGACAAGATGTACGAGGTTTTCCTTTGTTCACACTTCACATATGTACATTCACACGGACCACGTGGCTAACATCGAACGAGAGTTTCTGTATGTGCCACGACTCTTGTACCATTTTATGTGTAATCCCCGTGTCACCGTCACGCCTTATCCCTCACGCTGATAGCGATTAAAAGGCCGTTCCAATATTAAGTAGGAAACTGGGCTAGCTACTTAAGCAAAGTTCAGCCTATGATTAAGAAAACTGGCCCATCCTTTGGGCTCATAGCCCATTTTCTTGTCAAAAAGTACTATTTTGTTTTCTCTTCTTGTTGGCAATGTCAACTATTTTTCGGCCTAGTTTGAGATTGAGAATATTTTAGGTCTGCTTATAATATCTCATTATTATTTATTATTTATTTATTATTTTTAATTTTTTTTTATTATTATTCACTAATATTAAATATTATATTATTATTTTTTTTATTACTATTCACAGAATACTTGATAATATCTCGCTACCTAAACACAACCTTCATCTTTAAACTGTTAGCTAGCTAGACACTTCGAGTAATCATTTGGGTTCATGCCACATACTTCTACACTCAATTTTAGGTAATTCCCTTCCTTCAAAATATGCAAAAGTAGTTAATTTGGGGGTCCAAAACAATCTCTAAAAGAATTACAAATCCATAGATTTAAGAATACCATTGTCACTGTTGTTTATAACTAAAGTCATGCATGCCTGCCCACCAATCCACAACTCATGTGTATAATCACAATCGAGGAAACACCATCACCATCATCTCTCTTTGCTACTATACATCTTCAATCTTCATCACCACGGCCATTATATTTATTGTATCATAATCACTGTTAATCAATACCATGATCGCCAACATGACTACCATGACATTGATGAACAAAAGTTTTACTATATACCAATACAATACATATGCAAGTAATAATAATTTCAATGCATGTATTAAACAATTCTCGAAGTGTTTGTTCAAGCTCTTCCATATGCGAGCTGTGTTAATAGGCATTAGCTAGGATGGCAGGAGTTCCATGAGCAGTAGTACTACTTCTACAATTTATACAATTAAAAAATATATATTTATAATTTTATAAGTCAGTGTAAATGACATATTCTAATACAAGAGGGTCCGAATCATATGATGCTGAATTGCCAGATTGCACATTGACTGCGTTGAAATACTTTGAGGTGGCAGATCAGCGTAAAGATAGCAGGAAATTGTGATATTTCATTAATTGAGACAGTTTTGGTCACGTTTTGTTATTTTGGTCATAACTTTGATTACGGGTATCAGAATCGCACATATGACCTCAATTCGGAAAGCTATTTTCGGCGTCCACGTTGTGGTCACACAACTATTCTAGGTGTGCATATTTTTCGAGGCTAAAATCCATTGTTTTCCTCTCTGAATTCTTATTTTTTGTTATTTTTTACCTTTTATGGTAATATTTTATTTATCGTTTAGGAAGTGATTCTGAACCCGATTTAGGTTAGATTTTTGACAAATTACTTCTTTTATTATATATTTATTTTTGGTGTGATTATTGAGATTTTATTATTTTTGGTAAAATTTTGATATGGTCGATTTTCAGCTATTACAGCTCGACTTATGGGTTGATTTGGCTATTCTTGGATTTTGATAGTTTTGAATTGAACATCAAAGTCATTTTCTTTGTGTTTGGAGCGATCCTCTTGTCTCTATTCCCTACGAATTATCTGTTGAAATTAGCATGCAAAATAATCATTATTATGTCCGACTTCACATTCTTTAATCTTCATACTGCTAACACGACATATAAATTCTTTCATATCAATAATGTTAAGACCTCTATACAAACTTGCAAGCAATTTAATAAAACTTATTCAAAATGCTACAATATGTAATTAGAGAACTGCATGAAAAATGGAACAAATAATCAGTCAGGCCAACGATTGATAATTGATGATTAGAACCCGCGTAGAAGAAGAAGGAAAGAGAGAGTCATATCGAACAAACCATGAATGATCATAATTGGGTAGACATATCTTTGGTGGATCACTAGCTAATTCCCAAGTTTGAGATGTCCCCACACGTACGTACCTGGCCTATTGCAGGGGGGCCGTGAGAGAAAAGATTTCTTTAATCAGGACGAAAAGAGATGTATTTAACTCTGTCAACCTCATTGGATGCTTGTTCCCTCTTCTTCTTAGACGTTTTGAGAACCAAATCATCAAATAACTGCACCTACCTTCCTTTTCGTTCTTTTACTCACTGTGTTATCATTTTGTTATCTTTAAAGAAAGATTTTCTTATATATGGTCGTGTATATATATTCTTCTCTCTCTTCTTGGTAGGGTCTTAATTAATTGGGAACAAAACCATCCAATAAGTACTATACTTCACCTACCTTCTTTCTCCTTTCTTATTTGCTAGAAAAAGTTTTCTAGCTTTTCATTCTTGTCATTAAAGAAATATTTTTTTTGTGGTTCATACGTAGCAAAGTGTCCCAAAGCCTACTCGAATTGGAATGTCTTATAAACAAATCTCCCCTTTTCATACTCAAATTATTTCAAATCTAATCCGGATTGAAACACATATATATATAAGACAACATAAGAAAATTGATTATTTTGTGACGAAAATAACTATTTGCAATGAGAATGTACTTATTTTGATAAGAAATTGTCATTTTTGTTTCAAATAATTATTGGCTACATATAAGCGTTTTTCTTGGAATGAAATTCAACTAATAGTTCATTTGAACTTCAAAAAAAGAAATGGAAAGAATATATATTAACTTTTTGATCTTAACCTCTAAATTAGCTACTATTTCTGATCGATCACATCGATCAGGTTGATTAAATTAACTGTTTTTGGACATGGACATAGTATCATATATATTTCCAAGTGGGAAGGAAATGATGGTTGAGATCACTTGAACATCCATACTGTTTAGTGCAAACAGGATGGCTCAATTCGATGTTAATTGGCCGAAGACAAGAAGCTGTAAAATCACAGGTGTTGTCCAGCTAATTAGTACGTACGTCAATGGATAGTCTAATTGGCCCTATTGAAATTGCGGGTGTAAGTCATGAAGACCTAATCCTAAGTTATAGAGATAAAAACATGACTATCTTGGTTATAAGAGCGACAATAACAATTAGAATTACAGTGATCGATCATGTTGATCATATAATCTAGCCGATATTCGGGATTTCCCATCTGAAAGGTGGGTGGGGAACCATGGCTGCAAAGTGGATTAGATGAAGATATGATAACTTAGTCAAGTCGGCCACAACATGTTAATTAATTAATTAATAATACCAATTTATTTATTTATTTATTTATTTTTGAAGGGCGAAAATTAAAAATATCAAAAGATGTCAGCTTCGTGCTGGGGGATGATCATGAATTATAAGCAGCAGTACTATTAGTAGTAGTAGTACGTCTTCAGTGATGATCTTGCTCAAGGAGAGAGAGACGCATCACCAACTTGAGAAGGTAGTGAAGATAAAAAGCATTGTAGGCGATGTCGGCCATGCTGGTCCCATAGTCAAACCTTTTTTGAGCTCATTCAAAGTTAAATGGATTTTGGCTTCTTTGTTTTGCATCAGACATAACCCCACAAACATCATTTCCTTTTTGATTTTACGGATAAAAAAAGTATCCAAAAAGACTTAACAGAAACTTTTTTTCAACATTGAAGGCCTCCCCAACTTTCAGAGTTCATGGCCGACTTGCAACCACACTATCAATATTTCTGCCGAAATTTGCAGGGAAGACCCACCTAAATTAGGGGTATCTTTAGAAAAAAAAATATTATTAATTATCTTCAATTATGTCGTTTTGTTGATGCGACACATTTTAAGTAGTTATCATTTGAGTATTTGATATATGGAGTCATATTTTAAAATATGTAACAGTACTAATGAGTATAAAGCGAATAGTTTGAGATCTATTACGAAGAGTTGCTTTGTTCCAATATTAAAAAATATTAATCCTTTTTAAGCTTTGGGTAATAAGTGTTTGGCCGGCCGGAATATATATATATATATATATGTATATGTCTGTGTCACTTGAGCCTTGATGGAAGCTTAATTTTCATTAATTTTAAATTGAAGTGGATCGTTTTGTTTTGATGTTGAAGAAGTAAAGCATGCATGCATGAATGATAAACATGATATTAATGAGTTATTTATTAAATGTTATATAATTATGATGAGATATGATTATCTAATAATTACTTCTGATCTAGAGCATCTTCTCCTGTTTTTTTACCGTTGCTTTGAGTGGAGGTTGCCGGCCTGGCTTAGCGGTAACCGAAAGCATGCTTTAAAACTTATAAACTGCTTATTTGTGTTAGTTATTTTTTTGTTAAAATTACTATTTTCTATTAAAATGAGTTTGTTTGTATTTCTCGTCTTAAATGATCCGTCACAAATATAATTCATTTTTCTTGTAATGACCTACTACTCATCTTGTACTATCTAAACATTTTCATCTTGTTCTATCATAAACATTTAAGTTCTTTACTTTGACCAGCAAAAGATCAATATCTTTTGGAGATGGAAAATTAAAAGAGAATTCTTTGAACAAATTAATTTTTTTCAATTCCGAGGAGAAGAGGTCCAGCATCAGATAGCTATCATGGCTCGCTGGTGTCTCGCTGTACCTCTGACTTCGGTTTGAAGTAGCGAAGTTATTAAGTAATTGTCTCTTGTTGTGTCGTGGCCATTACAATTGGCAATATATGTAGGCATATACATTTTGTCTCGCAAAACACATGCTGCCAATTGGATCTGCCGTGAGTGCTGCGCACATACCATCTGGCCCTACAAGATATGGCACGAGATGCTTGTCTCCTTAAAGAATAGAAAAAGTCATGCAGGCCGTCTTCATCTGCTGTGCTCACTAGACATTATTCTAAATAATTAGCACCTAATTTCAAATAATCTTAAATTAATAGAGCTACATATATGTACTTACTATTTTACTTACAAAATTCATTTTATTAATTTTCTTTTAAGATTCAAATAATATCATGATTTTTCAACATATCAATAATTGACATGTGGAGAAATAAGCTTTTTTGTAAGTTTTTCTTATTAGCATTTTCCATCCTAAATTCATCCTTTTATAGTCATCTCAAATTCGGATTGCTCTTTATTCATCCGCAGGAAGCAAGCAATTGTCTCCTAAATTACTTTGAGAATATTAATGCCTATATATAATTAAGTTGCACTCTGTGATCACGAGATCATGATCCTTTTATTACATGAACATGAGCCCTTGCATCATGTGTAATGTAAGTGTGGATGTATTAGAGAGATAATTAAGAACACGTACGTACGAGAGGATCCTTGTCCTATATTTACGTGATTACTGATCTTTTTACGACATACCTGCAACCCTATATATTCCTGCAACCCTAAGTGCACTTTGGCTCGAAATACCTGATATATTATGCCACGCAATTGATTACTTCAACATACTAATATATACTGAGAGAGAGAGAGAGAGAGAGAGAGAGAGAGAGAGAGAGAGAGAGAGAGAGAGAGAGAGAGAGAGCTGTTCATGGTAGGTAACATGACGATCATTATTAATTCCCCGACAAATGAACAGTTTAATCATGCATAGAGATCACATTCTCTATTCTCATGATCATACTCGAAACCAATTTATGTAGCTTTAAATCTTTCGTCAAAAAAAGATATTGACATTGAAAAAGGAACCATTAGGTCTTGACTCATGATAATCTAAAATAACGAAAGTGTGACTGATATCATTATTAATCAAAGTTTGTTTTCCCATTTAATTGACTTTAATTTTTCCGAACTTCTTTCACAATTAGGAGAGATTTGCGTTCGACGTCGACAGAGAGTACAAAATACTAACTCGTTTTCTTACTCCAAATTTGGTTTTCAAATTTCATGTAGCTGCCATATATATATATATATAGTTTTCTCTCTGCTCTCTTACTGCTGATTATACGGACCCAATTTGCGCCCTGATCAAAACCAGCTCATGAAGCTCATATTTTACAGCCGAGATCGATCAAGAAAACATGACTCACGGCAGCCCTTATTTATTCCCACAGAGGCAAACAATTATGTCATCAAAAATTTTTGCCACAATATTGAGAGAACATAATAATCTCACAACGATGCAAATTCACACAACTTTATCTGTAAGTACATACACACAGAAACAAAAACAAGCAAAACAAAATTCTAATTCTACGGCGCCCAATATCGTCCCAAAACTCTATATATTAACGTACGTGTTCGAAAATCACTGTGCTGATTATATTTATTTATCTGTAACCTTGTGATCATGTTTTCCATCGACCTAATCCTATTACTTCATTTATATTTGATGACAGGCACGTTAATGCAAAGGCATTTTCGTAGTTTCTATTCCCTTTTCTATTATATTTCTACTTTCGAATTTTGCATAACGTTTACTCGAATGTCGACTCTGGATCATTCTCAAAAATAGTTCCATAAACTCTCTCCTCCATCTGAACCTCCCGGCGAGTCATCCGATGAATTTATTCGCGGCGGGGACACCAACATTCCCTCAGCCATGTCCACCAGCAGATTTGGCATGCCAAATATGGCCTCCTCATCCAAAAACTCGTCCCCAGATGTTAAACCAGATTCATGCGTAGTATTCCCATCGCTACGTGAGTACTGCTGCCCGAGTCTCAGATTGTCACTCGATTCAGCCTTTTTCAATGCGGCTGCTGCTGCAGCGGCGTTACGTATGTCAACGGGCGATGTAGAGGCCGGAACTGGGTACGAACCAAGTGACCCAGGGAAATTGAGAACTGCATCGCCACCTTTTAGTGCTAGCGCCGCCACGTCATAGGCAGCAGCCGCCATCTCCGGGGTGGGGAACGTGCCCAGCCATATTCGTGTGGTCTTGCGTGGCTCTCGGATTTCCGAGACCCACTTGCCGCTCCGGCACCGAATTCCACGATACATTGGGTGTCTGCTTGAAGAACTCGAGGCCATGGCGGGCTTTGGAGATTGAAGTGGCTTAGCTGAGGGAGATTCACACGTGTGAATTGGGTGCGAATGTTGGACTTGGTCCAATGAGTGGTACTGCTCGGTGGGAGGATGGGGAGGGTCAAGGGCTGGCACTGGTGGCTGAAAGGGTTGGTCTAGTCGACGACGTTGCATAGGTGAGTTGTTATGGTCAGCCATATTATATATATATATATATAGGTAAGCTAGAATGTGGAGATTTTAAGGTCTAAGAAGGGTGGAGACACTGATATAGAGAGGATGTGGTTGAGATTGTAGATGTGGGTCAGTTTAGATGTATACGTGCCAAGAAAAAGTTGAAAGCGTGGGGATATCGCGGAGAGGCCAGGGGATGATCAGAGACTCAAAATCGTGGCACCAACTTGGTATTAGTAATTACTTGTGCTTTAGACGAAAAAGTGGAAAAAAAATGATACATGACATAGGGCAGCTGGGATCACTTCTTTGGTGTGTAAGACTGTATATACGCTGATTACACGCATTTATGCACAGGCTAGCAATTAGCTGTTATCTACCTTCTCTCTAGTACTACTGCATCAAGCTTCGTCTCCACTCCCTCTCTTCCCCTTTAATTTGCAGTTAAATGTTCATATTTTCTGGAGCTGAGAACTAGGGTATAACTGTGGCCTGCATGCGTAACCCAGATTAGAGTCTATATATATATTTATATATATATCATAGGATCATTGGAATGAGCATATAATACATGTATTGATTCGCCGTTTACCGGGGCTTCCATTCAAAGCTTATAACACTTATCGAGCATATGATCCTGTTTACCACAAAAAGGCATGCAATTTTGAGGACCGTGGAATTGATTAATTGGGCCAGAAAAAGATTAATTAACCTGATCATGATCATCACTCTCCTTAATTATCTTTCTTATCGATCAGGGGTTTGTGCAAGATGTTTGTATACATACAATATTTCATGTTCGTAAAGCAAGCCCTCCATTGCTGAAAATCGGTGCCAAGAAGAGAGAGAGAGCAGAGCAGAGCAGGAAGAAAGAAAGTTGGAATTAAGCCTTTTGCCTTCAACTTAAGATCATATGTAAAAGTTCCATGTGCTCAATAAATCAGTCTGACATGACAGATGAGTACTGATATCTAATGATTTTGGTTTTGTTAACAGTCTTAGGTACCTTTACGCGCGTACGTTGGACCCAGCTCCTCTTCTCTGGATGGTTTTTGGACCGTCCAGGTTCTTCCAAACAGCCGTCCACCTCAGAACATCTCCAGTATCGGTTTTATTTGCCCCCCCCCCTATTCTGGGTCTGTCACGTCTCTCTCTCTCTCTCTACTTCACCACCGACTGGTGACTGCTGCTATGTCTATTTCATCCCAGAAATCTCCCGGGTCTCTTCATCTATAAGGTATGCTGATTTGTACAGAATTTGGTTGTTGCTCAGTCAAGTTCTCCACGTTATATATCTTAATCATAGTGCTAAAAAAAGTTACAAGAAAAATTATTTTTATTTTTAAAATATTGCATAAGTTAGGACTGTATCTAACATATTTTTCGTGTTAATCAATACTTCTCCAAAATGTATCCTACATGCATGCATGTCCCTAGTACGTTGAACTATATATATCTTACATCATGGATATTGGTTATTGTTGATGTTGTGTTTTGCATACTTGGGCCACATCTTTCAGTATGCACTTGGGCTGACTGTCTACAGTTCCTGAAACATGAAAGGAGAAGTACTAGAAGGGGGACCACGGGGTCCGTTGATCCTCCAATGCTTAAGTCAGTGTTTTGAAGGTAAGAAGGGGAAGAAGATTGCAATATGATAAATTAGATTACCTGTTTCTTGATGCCGACTATTTTATTTATAGGGGCCGGCCGGGTCCTTCATATTATGGTGCTCCATATTCGTAGGAGATCAGGCTTCTCAAATATTCCTGATACCAAGCCGATTAATCTGACACGTTCTACCGGGCCAGTTTGTACTTGTAGCCCCCGCGAGCCATTCGGAATCACGTGCCTTAAAGATGATTGGTTGTTTATCCTGAATGGCTTTAAATGTTGGCCGCCCTCCCTTTGGGTTGTATTTAATGCGGCGTTCTTTCTGCCGAGCAAACATTAAATGCAGCAATCATTTTGGCTTAACCGTACTTAAGTGGCTTAATCTCTCATCACTGCAGGATTAGCATGTCTTGTCACACACTTGCTAGACTGGCTGTCGATACTGCTCTAAGAATGGATTAGTCAGGGCTTTGGGCCTCTGTAAGTATTGATAACTGTACCTGAGCTTAGGCCCATTTCAACAATCGGTTTGGCTTTGGGCCTTACTTGCTGGGTCCTTATTTATGGTGTTTTTCTCTCCCCACAGTTATATATATGTTTGCTTTGTAAATATTTTGGTTGTTCAGTCAAGTTCTCTTCGTGTATATATCTTAATAGTTTTATTAGTGTTAAAATAAAGTTCAAACATTTGCAGATCATTTATATTTAGAGACGGTCATTTAAGTATATCGCATCAATAAATATGATTCAAATAATCAAATAAATAGGATTCAAATTTAAGATATATCATATCAATAATTAGTAGGAGTTGAGATGAGATGAAATGAGTTAAAATAAATTGAGGTGAGTTTTGAATTCAAACGATTATCACAATTATTTCTGTCTTTGCTTTTCCCTTGGGGCACCACTTTCACGATTTCTTCCAAACCATTCAGCGGAAGCTGGGAACTCCAGATAAAGCAGAAATATGTCTCTTTCACTCTTTAGAAAAGCAAAAGAAAAAGAAAAAGAAATAAAGAGACTCAAGACGTGTGGTTGTCGCAGTAGTAGTCAGACTGTTTAATTATTTTTTGGGAATAGTGACAAATAAATGTATGTTTCTGGGTGTGGTGGCTAATTCTAATTCCTTGAATAGTATTTTGCCAACGAGGTGCCCTTATGTCACCTACGACCAAGTCCCCACCATGGACCTCATTGTGGGTTGCACATGGTTTTAATGTCTGTGTTGAGTGATTTAATTCATAGAATCCATAACAAAATCGTATTCTCGCCCCTTTTTCAGATTGTACATTATGCGACGTGAAGAAATTCGACAATTAAAGCTTTTTGGCCGGAACCTTTTAGATGTATGTACCGGCCATGACAGTCTTTTTGTGGGTTCAAAAAAAAAAAAAAAAAAAAAAAACATATTTTTCCTGGGCCAGCAAACTACAAACCGTTCGTATGCAGGAGAAAGATGAGAATATTGTTATTAAGAAAGTTCACGATTGCAAAGGCATAAGATCATCAATTGTTGATCTTATTTCATCAGTTTGCATCTTAACTAATTAGCTCTTTCTAATTTTCTTTTAATAATGGGAAAATCACACTATTTTTGGTACAAAAGAAAAATCAAGTCTTTACACTTGATCCAAAAAAGTCGAGCAACAGGCTGCAGCTTGGAATGAGCCCACTGATTTGGATTAGGAAGCACGATAAAATCTAGATCATGCTCGAGACTAAAGAAAGTGAACACAAACTGTTTGATAAAATCGCTCAGATATAATCGTGAGAGTCCAGTACTGTTAGTGTTTATAATGTACAATACATCAGTATTCTCTACTGTTGGTCACATGTAATTGTACAAGGAAGTGCCGAAATTGAAAGATGCATATTTGATACAAAAGGCAACTAGCCGTTGAAAGGGTTGATGTTGCCATATGTGTGAGCGGGAAGATCTTCATGATGGTGGTGGTAGTACTGTTGACGTCGTGGTAATTGTTTCCATAAGAGGTATTGGATCTTCAATAGGTAAGTCTTCAATTCCGTTCATAACCGTTGTAGATCGTCATTTGTGTTATTCGAGATCTATTGGTCAATGATCTCTATCACCTCCACTTTTTTAAAAAAGAATGTTGGAGCTTGAACAACGTTACTCTTTATTAAACTTATTATCTTTTCACTTATTATCTAAATCTAATTTGGGATGTCGACTTATTATTATATATATATCAACAGCCCAATACTACATACATATTTGGATTCACAAAAGAGATCTCATAAAAATAATTTCACTGTAAAAAATAATTAACATATTAAAACTAGAAGTATCAATTTTTGAATTTTACTTTTATGAAACTTGGATTTATCTAAATTAAATAAATAATATCCATTTGAAGTGTCATGGAGAGGATTTAATTTTTCAGTTGCGCACATTTGAATAAATGTACTTAATTGTTTTTCAAGACAACTATCATCATTCATTCATTCATTGAGAAAAACTTACTGCTACTGATACTGGACTGATTTGGACTTTACTGTTGCTGATACTCTCTACAGATAAAAGTTTGAGAGACAACACTATGTCTAAACAGAGACTCAACCTCACCCTTCATAGAAAGGGAGGACTGGACAAACCGTCCAAAAGACGAACTCTTTTTTTTTTTTTAAATTTTTACTATACAATAAAAAAAAAACGAAAAATGATGAATTATAGTTTGGATTAACTTTGGTAGACTTTGACGGTGTATGAAGGCAACAAGTTTGTCTTTTTTTAACCACAAAAGTCAGATATGAAAGATCTGATGGTGGCGATTCCGGTGATCTGGCGCGTATGGTGAGAAGAGTTGTTAGAATGAATGGCGCGTGAGGACCATGCAGTGTGATTTATGCAAATCGTAACTATCATCTGAACGATTTGCAGTTTGAGAGTTTTCTTGTGATACATGTGTCTCTCTAGAGTTACAGAAAAACTGTAGATCTGACTTTTTTGGTATTGAATGAAGAAAAATAAATTAAGAAATGAGGAAAAGAGATGGAGAAGGAGGAAGAGAAATGAGAAAGGAGGAAAGGAGAGAGGGAAGGGCCTCCTCAGATCATAAATTTTTTTCTATTTTTTATTTTTGAGTGAGAGAGAGGGTTTTTTTTTTTTGTGATATATAAAATATTACATTTAAGTAATAAATGTACTTAATTTGAACTTTAACTACGTAGTGTAATCATCTCTCCTTCTCTTCGTTCTCTGGCCAGCTACTATGCAAGGCGCATTTATAATAAATTAATTAATATTTTATGAACTAATGGCGAAGTCTTATAATTTGCATTAATAGCAATTTAAAACTCTTATGATTTTACCAAATCACAGCACTTCCTCGAAACTATTAATATCTAAATTAATGAAAGCTGTGAACCAATTATAGTCGCTACTTTAATCTCTAAAACTAATATATAATTTTAACAGGTGATTATGATTGAAATTACCCACGTATCCATGTATTGTAATACAACGATCAATCAAATCACTCAACAAATTAGTTAGTGATTAATAATGCAATAATTTGATAATCAATCATATTCATAAAATAAATAAAGTACATTACACCAAATTTAGTTACGAAATGAAACTTTTTAAAGATCTTTTTGAAACCAAATCACTTGCCTAAATGCATCCAATGTCCAAGCACAATGTACCAATCACAGAACTACATGGAGGAGGTTCAAACTCTCTTCTTTGAAATAAAGACCCAAAAAAAAAGAACAAGTGTAGACACACCACAAAGTCTTTGTGGGGGTGTGAGTGAGGCAACTTATTAGCTACCACATCAAATATTTAAATATTTAATATATATTTTTATTTTGCCCACTTATTTATTTATTTCTTTCACATAGATACTTCCAAATGTGTTATTTTTGACTCCAAAAGTCAAACTTTGTGCTAGGACTTAGATACTTGAAAGAGTATCTCCTTTGTACACAAGGTTGCACAACTCATGATATGACCATTTTATTGCTCATATTTTTCCGCAATGAATAGAGGAGCAACGATTTTTTGTTATAAGTACTTAAGGAACAAGATCCATGTAGGGTGTTTGCCTTTTTTTGCAATGAAAAAACACCGACTTTTGAATAGGGATCAAACCTTTATGTCTGGTAAGAAAATACCTCTTGACTTTTTAATACTAGGTTCAACTAGTATTCGTCAATTTAAGGTTAGGACTCCCCCTTTGAATAGCATCTATAAGACTTTATGGAACATATATAATGAATAAAATGTGAAAAATAAGTTCCTCACAATGCATTAAAAGTTAACTTTGGCAAAATGAGCCATGGGGTCTACACTCACATTGTAGACTACAAAAAAAAAAATAGAGAGATGTTCCAACTCCAAGTATGGGAAGTGTGAGGGTCCGAGTACTCTTGACTTGGCTAGGCAAAAATGATCTATTCCTTTTTCATTTTTCATTTTTATTTTATTTTATAGAACAAACCAGAAAAATAGAAGATAACTCAACCAAACCAAATACAAACATAAAAATAGAAGACGACTCAACCAAAAAGAGATGCAAACAAATAAAAGAATGTGAAACACATGTCCTAAACTAATGATATACAAGGAATGCAAGGACATTCAAGTGGTCCTATCAATTAATGTCACACGGCATCTTCTTTAACCACCCATTTTGCTTTGAGTTTTGACCTATATTTTTCATCAACGCCACTTTGTATAACCTTTTCATTGTTGTGAAGACAAAATTTTGCCAGTTCACCAAGTTTGAAACTTATAGAGGATATTTGATGACTCAACTCTTCGACCTTATTTTCTAAATTCTTCTCCTTATTGTATATTTTTTTCTCATTCTTTTTTCTGCACTTTACTCAAGTTAAAATAACGTGACCTTATATGGCCAAATATACCATAATGATGACAAGTAGGAACAAACTTACTTTCAAACTTATCTTGTTTAAGCTTTTTTGACATTGATCTTTCATGAAAGGCTTTATTTAGAGTATCCACACATTGGCTTCCTTTAACAAAGATAATACATTCAAAAGTAGTGGCAATGGATGATATCATTATAAGCTTTGGGAAGTTGTGCACCCCAAACCCATGTGATCACAACTGTACTTTTGAATGCTCAACATCTCATCCAATTTTTGAGATGCAGATTTTTGCTTGTATTCTTGAGCTTTCCAATTGCTTCTCAAATGCTCATCTTTGAGTATTCAACCTTGATATTTCAACTTCAAAAATTTTCAGTGCTTCTAAAAGATTGTTTTTTTCATTCTCAACTATTGTAAGTTTGTTATATAGATTCTTGTTTAATTTTTTCAGGTTGACCTCTTCTTAACATAAATCATTATAAACTTCCTCTATACTCAATTCATGGTCACCATCAACAAGAGCTACATCCGAGTCATTGTCATCATATTTACTTCCAAATTTTGTTAGCATAATTTGAGGAAAATATCAACAATAGTGGTACAAGCTATAAAGAAATTTTCATCATCAGACGATGAACCAGAATTTTTAGATTTTGAATTGTCACTAAGTGTGACATTTAGTACTTTTCCCTAATTTTTCTTAAAGTTTGGACAGTCCACTCTAATGTGACCATAGTCTGAGCATTCATGATACTGTACTTTGTCATTTTTTTTTCAAATTTTTCTCAATTCCATTTTTCTTTATAACATTTCTTTGCAAGAAATTTTCACCTCGTTTTTGCTTTCCACTAACTTTCTTGTTAAACAAGAATTTTCTCAATTTGCTTGCAATGAGATCTATTTCTTAATCGTTCAGATTTTCTTTATTAGAAAAATCATCCCGATCTTCTTCCACAGTTTTTAAAGCAATGCACTTATATTTTCTTGAATGACTCATATGTTTATAAGGAGCCGACCAGTTCTTCAACCTTAATAGTATCCAAACCCTTGCTTTCCTCAATGACTGTAACTTTTGGGTGAAATCTTTAAGCAAAGACTTTAAAATCTTTCTCACGACCTTTGAATCCTTCACCTTATCATTGAGATTGAACCTGGAATTCATAATATCATTAAGTTTAGCATAAAAATCATTAAAACTCTCATCTTTCAGCATTTTAATCTCTTCAAATGTTGAAGTTAGCATATGAAATTTCAAATTTTTTACAATTCTTGTGCCTTCGTGTGTAACTTCCAAAATATCCCATGTTTTTTTGGCAATTTCACAATTTGAGATTCTTTTAAATTGTCAGGAGATACGACCATGAAGATAGAGTTAAGTTATTTGTTATTCCAATTGTAGTTGTTACTCTCATCTCTAGTCCAAGCATCAATAAATTTGTCGAGCTTAGTCCATTCTCGTTTAACTACATACCACACACGTTCATCCAAAGACTTGAGGAAAGCCCTTATACAAGCTTTTCATAAGCATAGTTTTTCACATCTACAGAGGGACACATATTACATTCGATGAGTGAACCATGCTTTGATGTCAATTGAAATTAGGGGTGTACATTGATGGTGTCGGCATCGGTTTCGGAGCCAAACCGAAACCACACCAACGTTTGCCATGAGAGCTCATCACCGGCCAAAACCACTTGACTGGGGAGAGAAAACCGATATTATCGGTCTTGACGCGGCACCGTTTGGTTCATCGGTCTGTCGTCAGCATCTTTGTGACGGAGGAGGGATGCGGCATTCATTGTCTAGTGAGAGTAGAAGCTAGGGTTTAGTTGCAGAGGAAGAAGAAGATGCGAGAAAGAAGATGAAGAGATGGGAGAAATTCAAAATGGCGCCGTTAGGTTTAAAGACAAACGACGCCATTCTAAATTTTTTTTTTTTTAGCTTCCACTTGTAAAAACGACGGTGCCGTTTTATAATACATATATTCAGAAGAAGAAGGGATAGGCCGGTTTAGCGGTTTCCTAGGGGTTCAAACCGGCGTCGAACTTCCCACGTTGGTTTTCTCTCAAATCCTCTTGCCCGCCAACTGGTTCTTCATCGGTTTTGGCTGGTTCCTGAATCCGGCAGCTGGTCCGCGTCGAAGACGGTCGGTCCGGTCGGTTCCTATACAGGCCTAATTGAAATTACGCACGTACCCCTTTATTGTAATATAATGATCTACCAAATCACTCAATAAATTGGTTAGTAATCAATAATACAATATAAATTTGATAACCAATCATATTCATAAAGTAAATAAAATGTGTTACACCAAATTTAGTTATGAATGAAAATCTTTTAAAGAACTATTCCAAATATTAACTTCTCTCATGGAACTCTAGTGGCTGAACTCGATTAATCAAACTCCAATATGGAGTAAGCACGCACTCAATGAGAGAATAATAACTCGAAAATTCTTAAGAATTTTTTCACACATAAGCACTCAGAAAGACTCTCCAAAATCTCCAAGGCCAAAATCTTTACTGATACTAACCAATATGATCCATTAAATAAACAATCTGATAGGAATTTGACTCGTAGCAGAACTCTGCTGACGGAACAAATCTGATAAGAGTTTGAGTCATAGTGAAACTTTGCTGACGAATTCTATTGATAGATTTTGCTGGCACCTGATACTTATCTTCTTAGTATTGGCAGTTTCATATTCAAATTCTTCTCTTGATAAGATCTATCTATTAGAACTTGGCTTCTACACTTTTGACTTATCTATTAACAACCTCTAGATAAAATCAAAATTGCCATAGATAAAGTTAAAGTGTTTTATATTCATCCAAATTACAAAACCAAAGATAAGATAAACTCTATCATATTATTCACTTAATCATATCTAAACTTATCAACTTAGTTACCTAGTTCTTGTTAAACTTTTACATTTATAATGATCTCTAGTGCTGGTTTGGATTTGAATTTGGAAGTTTAAAAAATGTTTTTAACAACCTAAAAGCTTTTTTGAAGAAAATAATTATGTTTGGTAAATTTATAAAAAAAAAATTAAGAACTAAAAAAAAAATGAAAATCCACTTTTTAAAAGAGCACCAAATTGAAGTTTTTGTTAAAAAAACTCCCACAGATAATGCTAGATTTAAAAAAAAATCACGGTAACTAACTTTAAAAGGGTTTTAAGTTCTTGTTTATCGTAACTAACTTTAGAGTCCCTTTTAAGTACATGTTTACCAAACAATAAACAACTTGTTAATAGAGGAATTTTGAAATAAACCTATACAATTAAAAGCACTGCTAAAAAAAAAAAAAACCCATATATATATGTATTTGCCATCCCAAACAGGCCAGGAGTACTACCAACGCATGAGTTAAACTCCAATATTTTAATTAATTAGTTATGTGCTTATCTTTTATAATCCAAAATCTCAGGGTCTCTTTTTGTCAAAACACAAGTAACTGATCATTTCATCTGCATTTGATTTTAACAAAAAAAAAAAAAACAGAGTATGATTCCCTACCAAACTCTAACATGCACGTTACGATTTCTTCTCCCTAAAACTCAGTCCTCGCGCATGCATAAATCGATTGAGAAGGATATATACGATATTTAGAGATTTTCTGTTGAGACATCTACGTGATACGTACGCTTCAATCGGATAATTCATTATGGATGAACAATCATTATCCAATTCCAATAATATATATATATATATTTTTATATATATAAATCCTGGCATATGACCTGATCTATAAATATCACGCCCTCTTTTCTAATTTTATTTTCAAACTCCTCCTGGCTCGTGGACCTCCGTTTCCAGTACACCAGGCGGACTCCTTTCTCTGCTAGGGAAGTGATAAATTAGCTAGGTCAAAATGGCTGGAGGTGCCATCGCTGCGTCGGATGGACGGGACTATCCGGGCAAACTCACTTTCAAGGTCTTTGTGACGTGCGTAGTCGCAGCCACCGGCGGATTAATTTTTGGTTATGATCTTGGAATTTCAGGTAACGATTTTTAAGTTCAAACACTTTCGTTTTGAAATTATTTCCTTGCGCGCAATCCGTTTTTAACATAGTGTTTTCTATATCTTTTATGTATTCGAATTAAATCACCAATTAATGTTGGTTTTTGGTGATCATTTATTTAGGCGGAGTTACATCCATGGATTCCTTCTTGGAAAAGTTTTTTCCCGCTGTATACGAAAAGGAGACATCGATCAGACCTTCTGATAACCAGTACTGCAAATTTGACAGCCAGACATTGACGTTGTTTACTTCGTCCCTGTATGTTGCTGCTTTGGTCGCATCCATTTTTGCAGCAACAATAACGAGACATTTTGGGAGGCGAACTACGATGCTTTGGGGTGGAATACTTTTCTGTGTTGGTGCGCTTTTCAATGGCTTCGCTGAAAGGATCTGGATGCTTATTGTTGGCCGAATGCTACTAGGTTTTGGTATTGGATGTGCTAATCAGGTAACTAAATAAGATTCATATATATATATATATATCCATCTCTTTAATTATCATACATATATATATATAAAAAAAAAAAAGACTTCGTTTTGGGGAGTAATTAAGTTGTAACTGATCAGTTTCACATACAGTCATACTAGGAGAAAATAAATGCCACTAAATTAATTTTTCTTTTTTCTCCATTAATATTGATGATTATAAATATATAGAAAATGCTATATATATATAAATATATATGTATATACTTAGAATTTTATAAGCAGCATAATCATATGTGTTGCGTGTCAGCTATTGATGAAATGAAACGGTAAAAATTTTAAAAGTCGAAATTCGAATGAAAAAAAAAAAATTAAAGTGATAAAATGGGATCGAGGGATACTCAATATATATGTAAGACTATTCTCAATACGTAGCCTGAGCTCCTATATATACTTTTGTTTGCAGTCAGTGCCAATCTACGTTTCTGAGATGGCGCCGTATAGATTCCGAGGTGCTCTCAACATGATGTTCCAGTTGGCAATTACTATTGGCATCCTCGTTGCCAATCTGCTGAACTATTTCTTCGCTCAGATTGAGGGAGGTTGGGGATGGCGCTTGAGCTTGGGGGGTGCCATGGTTCCTGCTCTGATAATCATTGCAGGTTCGTTTTGTCTTGCTGACACACCAAACTCCCTGATCGAGCGTAACCATTTTAAGGAAGCCAAGGAACAACTCGTGAAAATCCGTGGCGTTCCTAACGTAGACGAGGAATTCAACGATCTGGTGTCGGCCAGTGAAGCCTCGAAATTAGTAAAACACCCTTGGGTTACTATTTTCCAGAGAAAGTATAGGCCCCAACTCACCATGGCCATCTGCATTCCCTTCTTCCAACAACTCACTGGCATGAACGTGATCACATTTTATGCCCCTGTTTTGTTCAAAACCATTGGTTTTGGAAGCAGCGCGTCGCTCATGTCTGCAGTGATCACCGGCACCGTCAATTCTCTCGCAACCCTCGTTTCGATTTTCAGTGTTGATAAGTTTGGAAGAAGAACCCTTTTCCTAGAGGGTGGTGCTCAAATGTTCATTTGTCAGGTACGTACGCTATAAATCTAAAGCGACTCTATCTTCTTGGTTCCTTTTTTCTTTTGTTGTAGAAGTGTACGTCTGATTTTCATGTATCATGTGTACGTTTATGGATATAATATGCAGGTTATAATTACAATAGCAATTGCTTTTAAATTTGGAACGACTGGAAATCCTGGAGAATTGCCTAAATGGTATGCATATGGAGTGGTTTTCTTCATCTGCTTATACGTAGCTGGATTTGCTTGGTCCTGGGGTCCTCTGGGATGGTTGGTTCCCAGTGAGATTTTCCCACTTGAAATCAGGTCAGCTGCTCAGAGTATCAATGTCTCCGTCAACATGATCTGCACCTTCGCCATTGCGCAAGTCTTCACGTCGATGTTGTGCCATTTGAAATTTGGGCTGTTCATCTTCTTTGCATGCTGGGTGGTGATAATGAGCCTCTTCATTCACAAGTTCTTGCCAGAGACAAAGGGCATTCCCATTGAAGAAATGACGATTGTGTGGCGAAATCATCCTTACTGGCGCAAGTTTGTTTCCTCCGAAGGAGACGCTTCTGGCCCTGGAGGAGATATTCAGTTGGAAAAAGGAGGAGAACAAAAAGTTTGATTATCATTTGCAAGTTTGTTAAAGCCCTTTCACTTTATCATCCTATTTTTTTCCCGATAAATCTGACGTTTGATAGAGCAAGATTTTGCGAGTATTTTTTTTCTGCTTGCGGGTTTTTTGACAATTATGTTTATTATTTCGTCTGCTATTCTGCTTTGATTATCATGGACGGGGGGATTGTCTGCACCAGCCTTTTGAGTGTTTAAATGGTCTCACCCCATTTCGACATCCAGGCCTGTAGGTGAAGGCCCCTTCAAACTGGGCCTCGTTGGGACAAGTTTGACCAACACTCTCAGTTGTTTAGGCCTTCTAGGAGATGGTTCCGGACTTATCCGTGTCGTAGTGCATGGAAAACTAGTTGGGCTTTTACACTTTAATCCATTATATGTAATTATCTTTGCGTGGACCAATAACAATTCTATTTTGAAAATCTTTAAATCATATACTATTTATGCATGCGATATAATTTAATTTGAAAAATAAATTTTAAATTTTAAATGTTATAAATTAAATTATGTCATATGGATTGTGTGTAGTATAAAAAATTTCAAATAATACTATTCTTAGGGCACATTTGGATACAGAAATCATATCACCTCATCTCATGTCATCTATCTTATCATTATAATTTTTTCAAATTCTTACGTAAAATATAAGAAACAATTCAACTTTTTCAAATCTTAAAATAATAATAATATTTTATTCAACTCATCTAAAATCATCTTATCTCATCTTACATCTTACTATCCCTAACTATGCTGATCATCCCCGAGGCTTCTTTCCTTGAACAATCCCTCCCAGTCCAATAAAAAAGCCGTCCTGATCTAATTGTTCGAAACTATCGTCAAAAAACGCCTAATTCGGAAAATAACGAGGAGCTAGGTAGAAAAGTCAGTTAGTAAATTAAAATTCTAGAATGATATTTTTCTTCTTGAATTTGGCAAATTAGCTAGCTGTTGATTTTTATATTAAAAGACAGTTACAGTTACCTGTAAATCTTCGAACTAAGACGTTAATCACACGTTTAATTGGTTGACTCACTTCCTCTCAAAAGCAAGCTTTTTCACTAGATTATAACAGACTCATGTTGACTAGACTTCTACGTACGTACGAATGTGTCAACATACAGCACACTGCATTTTTCTAGAAAATAAGAAAACCATTCCTGGGTTCACATTCGTGGAACTTACGAGACATGGTTTGCAGAAACTAATGTCTCCACGTTAAGAACAATGCAAAAGTAGTACTACTCGAGACGCCGACACGGAATTAGAACATCTGGATATACTAGCTAGGATTCTAAGGATCATAGTGTTTTGACTGAGTTAGGGTTCTTAATTCTCCCCGTAAACGTCTCTTCATGCAAAAATGACGTGAAGACTTTTCTTTACGCGTTCGTACGACTAGTTTTTCGAAAGTCCTCCTAAAAGAGTTTTGGAGTCAATAAGGTTACCATTTTAATTGGTCTATTCAGCCATTATCACAGAGAGTTTGAGAAGTTTGACCAAGTTAATTAAGCAAGCTGCATGGCACTTGCCTCGTGTCGTGCTCGGATTGCCCTGGCTGGCAAATTTCATTAGATTTCACACCACTCAAATATTAAAGTTGCCTTTAGATAGTTACGTATTCTCCTGTAAATAATAGTAAAAATTAATAATAAATAATAATAAGATATTTTCAATACTCAATACGCAAGATCCTAGCTAGACGTTGATATGTACGCTAAAAATAGCTTTTGCACCAACTTTTTCTGGTCTCCAAAGCAACCGAATGGAATGGAAGTACTGTGAAATCACCGTTTATTTTTAACGCCTTAAAAAAAATATAAAATTATAATAATATTTTTTTTAAAATAATATTTTTTTTAAAAATAATATTTTTTTAAAATTTTTATTTATCAATATTACTGCACATACAATCTCCAGCTCAAGATTGCAAATAAAATTTCTCTTATTTGAAAACATTAAGTCGACGATGTTTAGATATTGTTGAGGTGTTGAGGTGAGATCTTAATATTTAAATTTTTTTTAAGTTTTTTTTATCTAATTATTATCTAATTATTATAATTTTCTTAAATTTTTAAATAAAATCTAAAAAATAATTTAATTTTTTTAAATCTCAAACTAGAAATAATATTAAGAAAATATATTATATTAATATTTTAATTTTATAATATTTTTATTCAACTTTTTTTCTCTAATTTTCAAATCTACATAAAATATCTTAACTCAAATAATTTTACTATCACGAATTATTTCACTACTATTCACAAATTTTTCAATTCATCTTAACTAATCTCAATATCTAAACAAGGCATAAGCTGAAAATGTAGATTTAATTATTTATATACTTTAACATTCCTTCGAGTGTAGGCTATACTTTCATTCAATAATTAATAAGTTCATCACATGAAATATTTAATTAATTAAATGAAGTATAGAATTTGGATTCCATCTGAAATCACAAATTAAAAACTAAAAACTTAAAACTCATATAAAGAGTTACAGTTAATTATTTTTATCTTTTAACAAGTATGGTTACCTGTTTTATTTTTTATACCTTCCTGTGGAAGGAAAAAAAAAAAAAATTACTTCAAGATGATCATGGAATATATATAAGGCCGTCATGAACAGGGATCCACAATCCACACGGGACAATGTCATGTATATACGTGGGTCCCCTCTAGCACATGCCATTCACAACCTTTTAACTCTTGAATAATTCCTTTTGATTTCTCAGAAAAAAGAAAAAAAAGAAAAAAAGAAAAAAAAAAAGAGAACTTGGCAGTTAGTTTCCTGTACTTGTTGATCTTCTTCTTATTCTTTTGTTTCCACAATCAAGTTTGAATCCTTGATATGGCTGCATACCAAAGTTTGTCCTCAATCGGATCGACAAGCGAAGACGATGGTGAGGACAAGAAGATTAGTCGTATACGAATGTTGGCCGCCAATGGCACACCCTTGCCACCGCCCCAATTCATGCAGCTGGGACCGGTTAGTTTTTATCATCCTTAATTTTCTCTTTGATGCATGTTTAAGCCGACCTACTGCATCAAGACAAAAAAAAAAAAAATTCAAAGGGCCGGGGGAATGCCCTACCCTCATATTACTAACACATTTTTAAATGGCGTAATTATCCACCTCCCATATATATATATATCATGCTAATATTAGTCATAATTAAATATATATATATATATCTATATAAGTCGTCCGAGGCAGCATGGACGATTAGGCTTAATTTGATGCTCGGTGCTTATCCTTTTTTTGTCACTTTGTTCATTTTTTTAGTCAGCTTTAACCGTGCACATTGCTAAAAGGATAAGATTGGAACCCACTTACCCCTGAGAATTACTTCATGCATGACTTAAATCAAGTGCCAAGTAGATGATATTGATTTAAAACTAAAACTTAAAAAAGTTCCATATAGAATTTTCTTTCTATCCCTATTATATTATTAATTAATGTGAATACTCTATGCTGGATGCATAATAAGACTATCAGGTGGCGTATGGCCGAATCACACGTTGTTTGGAAACGAGAAATTCTTATTCTTTATTATGATTTTAAAGGGATTCTGATATTTATATCAATTTATTTTAAAATATAGGTCCAGATCTAACAGCTTACATCTTCCTTAAAGCGTTAATTATAAGGATACTATTTATTTTCTCTGGAAGATTTGTGGTAAANCTTAAAGCGTTAATTATAAGGATACTATTTATTTTCTCTGGAAGAGTTGTGGTAATTTGAATTGGGTAAGAAAAGAAATAAGTTTGAGCTTGTAACATCATGCTCTCGTTTTATGACATGAATTATAAAAAAATTCAACCTTCTTTTGACTTAAGAACTTTAATTGGGTGGGATTTGAAAATTTGAACCGAGTGGATTAATTCAAAGTAAACAAACAGAAACCGACAAGGAATTTAATTAATTTTAATGGTACTGCATGACTAACAAACTGTAACTAGGCAAGTCAAGCTATCTAATTCTCAGAATGGAAACCGTCCACACCTTTATTTTGCCTCCCTTAGCTTGACAGAACACCAACCACAAAACGTATTCATACCTCCGACATGGTCATAAATTAAATATTTAAGGATAATATTTTCCATAAATAAATGTATACGCAATTTACTTCTAGAGGTTATAAACTTGTTATCGACAAATACGAGCCTACCATAGGCCCTTTTCATGAATTTTGGCCATATCAAGGTTCAGACAAACAAACATGTAAATACAAACTCTCTCTCTCTCTCTCTCTCTCTCTGGCTTTACGTGTAATTTGGGTTGCGGACTTGCAGGCGCCAACAGTCATATGTGTGGTCGATCGGGTCATAAAAGGACGCTTGAAAAATCGGAAGGCTTCCAAGAATGTCACGACTCACTCCCAACTAATTTAAGTTCAATTCTCTCTCCCCCTCTCTCCCTCTAAAGGCTAAAAAGGCCGTCCAAAGGACCTGAATTAAATTCCATTCCTGTCCAGACATTCCAAGAGAGCCCCCCCAAATCTCACCTTTAAATCCCCAGTACAGACCACTTTAAAATTCCCAAGATCTTTTTCTCTCTCGCTCTCAGAAGGCCCTAAATCATGTGCCAGTTATCTTCCCCTCCTCCAAGTTCTTCTGGCGGATGCAATTCAGACCAACCAAACCTCCTTCCCTCAACCAAACCACAAGAGCTCGACATGTTCACCCCTTTGATACCCCAAAGCCCAACACTTCTACATCAAAACCAACAATATCCCCAGAAAACCCATCTCTCTCTTGCTGTCACCGAAGCCAAATGCATATCCAAGATTGTTTTTCCAATGGTACTGACTGGTCTTTTGCTCTACTTCCGCTCCATGGTCTCCATGCTCTTCCTTGGCCATCTCAACGACCTTGCCTTGGCCGGCGGTTCCCTCGCAATCGGATTCGCTAACATCACTGGTTATTCTGTTCTCTCTGGCCTCGCCATGGGTATGGAACCCATTTGTGGCCAGGCCTTTGGAGCCAAAAGATTCAAACTTCTTGGCCTCACCCTGCAAAGAACAGTGATTCTACTTCTGTTTACTTCAATTCCCATATCATTTTTATGGTTCAATATGAAGAAAATTCTGCTCTTTTGTGGTCAGAATGCCGATATTGCAACCGAAGCTCAGACCTACATTCTCTATTCCCTCCCGGACCTCGCTGCACAATCTCTTCTGCACCCCATTCGAATATATCTACGATCGCAATCCATAACTCTGCCTCTGACATTGTGTGCGGCTTTTTCTATTGTTCTCCACGTTCCCATCAATTACTTTCTTGTTTATGTGCTGAAACTTGGAATCAAAGGCGTTGCCTTAAGCGGCGTCTGGACTAATTTCAGTCTGGTAGGATCGTTGATGGTCTATATTGCAATCTCCGGTGTGTACGAGAAAACATGGGGTGGAATTTCCTTCGAGTGCTTCAAAGGATGGAGAGCTCTCCTGAATTTAGCCATTCCAAGCTGCATTTCAGTTTGCCTGGAATGGTGGTGGTACGAAATCATGATTTTACTCTGCGGGCTGTTACTCAATCCCCAAGCGACCGTTGCTTCAATGGGAATTCTGATTCAAACCACGGCTTTGATGTACATTTTCCCATCTTCTTTAAGCTTTGGCGTGTCAACAAGGGTTGGAAACGAACTAGGTGCTAACAATCCAAAGAAAGCAAAACTTGCCGCGAGTGTCGGCCTCTCTTTCAGCTTCGTGTTGGGATTCTCGGCATTGCTTTTTGCAGTAATGGTTAGGAAGATATGGGCAAACATGTTCACCCAAGACACAGAGATTATAACCTTAACATCTATGGTCTTGCCCATTATCGGACTCTGCGAGCTCGGAAACTGTCCACAAACCACAGGTTGCGGTGTTCTTCGAGGAACAGCTCGGCCAAAACTGGGAGCCAATATCAATCTCAGTTGCTTTTATCTTGTGGGAATGCCGGTTGCTGTGTGGTTGAGCTTTTACGCAGGGTTTGATTTCAGAGGACTATGGCTCGGTCTTTTGGCAGCGCAGGGCGCGTGCGTTGTGACCATGTTGTTCGTTTTGGCTCGAACCGATTGGGAGCGTCAAGCCCTGAGAGCCAAGGAGCTTACCGGAGATATTACCACCACCACTGATGATAATAACCATGAAGACGAGGGATTAAAGGATGAAACTCAGGACTTTTCCAGTTCACTGGATAAAGTAGAGAGCAGCCATAATTCACTAGTTTGAGTTCTCCACCGAATCCTACAATTTTTTGTACAAATCTTGGGCACTCACGACAAGGCACGAGAGGACCCAACATTTTTTACGTTAACATTCACAACAATTAGTATAAATAGCATTTTTCTTGTTTCTTTTTTTTTTTTTTTTCTTCTCTTTCTTTTTCTATATGCGGAATTTTTTATGTAACTTTTAAATGAAATTTCATTTTCTATTGAGTTTTTGTTCATTTTGTAGTTCAAAAGGTCCCTTTTTTTGGCTAAATTATAACGTGGACAGCTTCCCCCAATACTAAAGTATATTATCCAAGTTCTGATCTCGAGATGATTCCTAGCTAGCAGAACAAGAAATTGTAAATAAATCAAAAAAAAAAAAAAAAACATAAGGGAGATAGCAAACGCCGCTAATGCTTGTTGGGTTAGCTCCATGGTCCACCTGTATGAATTAAAAGAAAAAAGAATTAATATTGTGTGAAACAACAGACCACATAGAGTTGTACTAATTAAGGAAAATTATATATACCATAATACAATTTTATTTTCATCCCATTAAGTAAGATGTGACATATTTATCATCATTAAATAATTATTTATTGCATGTTTCTTTATCATCTAATAGTATCAAATGTGAGTATGATTAAAATAGAATGAGATTAGTGTGGTGTATAGCAGTACTTTGTAATTAATATAGTAAAAATGCTATATACAAAACTCTCATCTTATTTTGATCATACTAAATAGTATGTGGTATATTCATCATCATTAGATGATAAAGAAACATGTAATAAATAATATTTTATGGTGATAAATGTAACACATCTTACTTAGTGGGATGAAAATAAGATTGTATTATGGTGTATAGAATTTTCCATAATGATGTGTTACACTTGCACTGCTTTAGAACTGCTTTAGAACATGCATTCAATAAAACTTTTTAAGAGGAAAGTCTTAATTAGATATGAAATGAAGTAAGGTACCGTCCAACTTCTGATCAAAGCATATTGTTTGGAATAAAAGAAACAGAAGAAGAGATAAAGATCCAAAAAGTTGACCAACAAAATTAATACAAGTAGGACTCAGCTATTTCAAATAATAAAGAAAATCAGGGGGAAAGCTTTACAAATCAAGGAAAATCATCGGCTCTCCCTCAATCTTCTACAAGGACATGGTAGATTTTGCTCCAAAAAAATTCGTAGATATAAGCTTTTATGCCGAATAATGTAAATTTATATATTTCTCAATTTATTTATAGTTTATATGCTTTTATGTATTATTCATTTTATAGATGAATATCCGAGCAAAATATCACTACTCAAACCATCATCATGGACCTTCCAAGCAACCCGCCGCATACTGTTGGGTTTGCATAAAGAGAAAGCAAGAATTGCGTTTGGATGTTAAGATGATCTTAGATTATTTGGATTGATTTTTCATTAGTAATATTTTGTGAGTGTTATTGATATATGTTTGAATATAAATATGTTAAGGTATGTGTTTAAATGTATAAAGTAGGTAGGTTGAGATGGATTTAACTTTTTTATGAGAAGTTGAAAAATTAATAAGTCTCATCAATTATTTATTTGAGATTAGTTGAGATGATTTCAACAACCAAACATAGTAGATCTCTCAGAGGTGGTGAAGAAAAAAAAAGAAGAAGCATGAAATGCCTTCAGATGAAGAAGTGTGCATGGGTCATTCATGTGACGGCGCCTGGACCACATGCACGGCTTGCATCATTTGATTTGGCGGAGCAAATTAAATGACTAACACGCGAATGATCAAACCAACAAGGGGGCGTATGATGGTGGTGAGTGGGCGGATGAAGACAGATCAATAGTTTGTAATTTCTTATAAAAATGGATCAGAAGAAAATCAATGGAAAACACATGAAGGAAAAAGAGATAGCTAGAAAACATGTCTGCGACCAGCTAACAAGTATTGAAGGTGTAAAATCCAATCATGGCAAGGTGAAGGTGAGGTCCACAATGAGGCGTGGAGTACTGTCAGCAAACACCCTGTGATGGTAATGCAGAAGGTGGCGATTCTAGTGGCAAGTCACGCGTTGGTTGACTGGAACTAAATGACAAAAAACTATCAAAAATGAGGAGAAACTATTTATAATAATAATAATAATAATAATAACAGTGAGGGGAGAAAGGAGAAAGAAATGTTAGGAAATTAAAGTTTGAGAGACGAGAGAGAGAGAGAGAGAGAGAGAGAGCAGAGCTTCACCATTCCTTCCACCTTTTTTACGTTGGAAACGGTAGTTTAGGGTTTTTGAGAAAGACCCTACAAAGACCTGCAACTCCATAATTGACATATATGACTTTTAATACTCATTCTTTTTAACATGGTATCTAATATTACACTTTTAATACTGAGAAAAGATGTAGGCCGGAGGGAGCCTAGCTATATATTGACCTCACGTCTCATTCTATATATCCTTATAATTCTCTTCGATATCTCAAAATCAGCCGGCCATGCATTACCAGCTTGGGCAATGGCAAAGGGCGCGGTCCAAATCTCAGTGGACAACCCCATGATCGACTTGAGAACTGAGATTCCTTCTTATCGACGTACGTAGTAGTACTTCATGTCCCGATCAACCTCGATCGTCAAAATGGCCAACTTTCAATTTCTAGCGCGGGAAGTGCACGTTTTTATATCTAGTACTACTTAAGAGTCTGATCAGACTATATATGATCCCATGCATGAATTCTTTTCTAATCGATCGCCACTAATTTATAAGCCCGGCCCTTGCATGATAAATGCCTGTCGGTCGAGCTTTAATTAGTACACGCAAGTAATATTCCAACAGCTTGCTCAACTTGCAAATAATTAATTACCATACTCATGAATCTACTAAATTAACCACGTGCATGCACCAATCTTTCTAATATTTCTGCTTTTGTTTTTTTTTTTTATAAAATATTATGACTTTCATTTTTTTATGTGAAAAATATAAAATTCCTCGGAAAATAATAGTTATATATAATTGTCGATCTGTTTCTTTATGATGTTCAACGTGTGGAAAATTATAAATTAGCCTATAAATTATTTGATCTGACTAGCTAGCTGCAGCATGTAACGATGAATTTGACTTTTCTTTCTTACTTACTAATTTATTGTCCTGATCTAATGGCTGACGCCCTTATTCTCTCTTTTTTGTTTGAATAAAAAAAAAACAATGGATGGGAGGATTAATGCACCTCGAGAAAAACAAGTGTACATTCGCCGGCTAGCTACTTAGCTATATCTAATAGCTAGTGAATGCCGCCGGAAATTGTTTAATCTGTAATCATAAATTTATCTGAATTTTATAGTGAAAAAATTTAATTATAAATAACTCTGAATATTAATATGAATATTTATTTATTATGATTAATTAGAAAATAAATTTTATTAAAAATAGTGTTAATTTAAATTTAAAATATAAAAAAAATAATATTAATATATAGATTAATACGTAAACTTGATTGCACATGACAAAAACTCTTTTTTACAAAACAGTAGTAGTCGGAAGCTGTCGGCTTACCCAAAATTCTACAATATTATCTAATTGCACGGCCCACTCCATTGATTGAAGATTGTCATTGTTTTTTTAAACCAATTGATCGATTGTCAAAAGCTATATATGAGAAAACAAAAACAAGTTCAGATAAATGTGAATTGTGTGCATGGGATTCATTATACGTACATATATCATTCATGTACTATGTATCATGTTTTAGCACATAATTGTCAAAAACTATGATAATAATTTCATGCATTGATGATACCATCGAGGAAATATACATATATAAAAATATATATGTTACACGAAAAACATGTTTCGATCCTCTAGATCATTGTACGTGTTTTGATCTTATACGTACAACGAAATTAATGATCATGAGCTAGCTAGCTAGTTAGCATCTTAATTGCATTGTAATTGGAGCAGCTTCTAATTGTCCGGACATTAGTGCTAGCTTGAATTCGTAGGAACAAAGCCGGCACCGGCCATGTGAATTATTGCTCATATATTCATGCACGTTAAATATTACCTGGCCTTTTTGAGGTCGCGAACGAGGGAAGTGATCTAATAGTCCGCCCCTATTATATAAATACACATAGCTGGCCAAATAATATTAATTATATGATGATCTAATATATATATATATATATATCTTATAATTAAAAAACGCATGATTGCTGTTTAATTATAATTAAAAATGACCGACGAGTTTTGACCAATAATATTCCTTTTGCTGATCAAAATCAATTTGCATTTTGTAATTTTAAGTCCATGCATTGATGCCCAAGTTTACCTCAAATATTTAAACAAATGCCAAAAAGGCATATAAAAGGTTGACATGCATTATTATTAGGAAAGATTCGACGTTATAGTACGTACGTACGTAAACTCATGATCTAATGCATTTTTTAACCAATTAAGAGCCAAGACATGATCAATTAATTAGATCTTTAAAAAGCTCGGAAAAGTTAGAAGAAAACCAGATATCAGAGAGAGATTGAACTTGTGTAGTCACATACGCTCGTTATAAGAAATCTGCTTATTGTGATTAGTTATTTATAGTAAAAATAATTATTAATTATTAAAATGAGTCTATTTTTATCGTAAATAGTTATTATTATTATAAATAATCCGTCACAAATTCTTATTTTTCTTATAGTCATGTGTATATCAATAATTCAATTTTTGTGTTGACTATTTCTTGAATCAGTGGACATCCCTTTTTTTTTTGTGAATAATTGACATCAATTCGAGTTTTGTTAATAATATTATCACAACTGGACCATAAGGATACCCATAAAATTAAATATATTAACTTTAAATACGCGCGCCCATGCATGCGTGGGACTTAATTCAAATATAAAACAAATTAAATTTCGGATCGCGCGAGGATGCATGCTAATGTCATCCTCGACAGATCGAACACATGACCTAATCCTAGAGGTAGCTGGCGATTCGATGGAGGGGTGAAAGCTAGCAAAAGATGCATCAATTTAGAAACTGCCCTCCCCCTCGCATGCAGGCCCCCATATATATTTGATCTCTAGCTGGCTAGCAAAGTCATCAATTTCTGCTAGCTGAAAGATATATACTACGTACAGGGCAACCACAGCTAGCCATCGTTCACGTGCCCAAATTAATTTTCTAGGGTTTCATGATCATATCCATGACCTAATTTTTCAATAAATTAATCATTTTCCCCGTCCATTACTTAATTAATATTTTAATTCATTTGGGGATCATCATAAAGGATAACTAGTTGCTTTCTCTTTCAAAAACAATAAATAATAAATAAATATATAATCTCCCATGCAATCACATGCCCTTTTTTTTTTTTTTTTTTGCAGAGTTATATATAAATAAATATTTATATTTATATTTCCTGGATGGACGATAAAATAAATAAATATAAGCGGTATAATAATTGAACAATCATGCATGAAGCCATGCTTCCGTTTCAAAATGCGACCCTTCAACTCTCCTAAAAGACAATAGAAAAGTTGAAATTGTTAATCCAAACATGCATTAATTGTTGATGTATATTTTATTTTAAAATGCATGCATTGTTTTTCTTTGTTTCTATTATTTAGTTTATTGCAGCACATTTAATTTCCAAAATAAAATATCCTTCTTTTTTTTTCTAAAATAATACTAAAAAAAAGTACTGCTTTATTATTTTTATTATCCTTGCGTTTCATCTATAATTGGAGCCCACTAGGGATATTGCACAGGCAAATCTTATCTTGTCCATGTATTGGACAGTTGTAGACTATAGTTGGTGGGACCAAAATCATAATTCTGGGCTCTGGACCCCTTGATTGTCATCTGTTGGGCCATACTGAGCCCGAAGTAACTAAGAGAAAGTTGGGCTTTATTGATATACGTTAATCAATACGCTATTCCGAGGTTCGAGGAACAAGACAAACCCATTAGGCTCGAGCTTTAGAGAGGCCCAATCAATGGCCGTTTTATATTTTGGATGTTGATTTCCTCTTTCATGAGAAAGGTATTCAAATTATATATTATAGAAATTAGAAAATGGCTTAATGAAATTTTGAATTATTAGTTTTATAATCGTTTATATGTTATCACCATAGCCTACCCTTCTACAAAATTTTCAATTTTCTTTTTCGAAATCCATTGCATCTGACAAGGAAGTAAGAGACAATCGTCCTCAAGTGAAGTGTCCTGGCCGGGCAGTCGGTACCTATTCAATAGGACAACTAAAAAGTATTCCTTTCTATATCCATTCAATACATAGTGCGTGTGTATTCATATTAAAAGATGGTTTTTATACCAGGCGGGCCGAGTTTGGGCGACTCAACTAATGTCCGTGACCCATGACTTGGAGGGTCAAGAGATGACATGGAAGAAGCCCAAGCCAGCCTAAGAAGGGAGAGACACAACTTCCTCAAACTCGGCATATTAACAAAGGAAAGACCGATCGGAATCTTTTTCCTGTAGGATTAATTGTATTAAATGCGACGTCGAATAGCGGGCACGAAGGTCGAGTTCCTGCTATTGATAGGAGCAGCCGCATTAAATGCTATGCCATCCATCCAGAATAGGAAATGATCCTTACAGCTACAGAAGCGTTGGAAATCCGTCTAGGAATTTCGTATAAATAGAAAATTTCTGGTAACAAAAGAGGTTAATCACTTTCTGTCTTTTAAACTCTCTCTCTTTTCTCCATCAAAAATACGCTTTGACTTTGGCATCGAGAAATATTACGGACACATGACCCATGTTCCCCGATCCCTTACATACACGTGGAGCGTCGCCAAAACTGGTGATTACAAAATACGCCTTAACACATATAAAAAGTGATGGTTCATGCTACAGCAGATCGGGCTTTTTGCAAAGAAAAAAAAAAAATCGTTGCGACTCTATGACATCCCTTTGAGTATTGGGCAGGCCTTAGTTATAAGCATTGCTATGCATCATCCTACACACTACATATTAATGTATTTTTTATTTTTTTTTAATTTTTTTTTTATTTTACTCTTCTTGAAACATTTATATTTTTTTATTCATCATCCATATAATACACATTTAATAAGAGAAACAAATAAAAAAAAATAAAAAAAGTTATGGTGTGTGGTGTGTAGGATGATGCAAAGATTAATTCCTTAGTTATATACCAGCTAGTGCGGTGGGAAGATTGATGCATACAGACAATATTACCGTGTCAAGATGCAAAATCCGCTATACTAGCATTTGTGTGGAGGTAAATGCGGCGGAGAGTTCAACTTGATGCAGCGTGAGAATGGAGATTGATTATCTATTTTTTGTCGTAAAAGACTCCTTGTAACGATTTTGATTAGTTGATTTGTTATCGCAAATACCGCATGGGCAAAGGTTAATCTAGGGATGTCAAATCGTATTAATGGGTCGTGTTTATGTCGTGTCAAGATATGTATATTATACTATATATGTAAACCCTAACCCGACCCGTTAATCTTATCGTGTCAAAATCTCAAATCCTAATACGGGTCGGGTCGGGTCAACCCGTTTTGATCCGTTTATGTAAATCGGTTGAACATACCTGAAATTAATCATTTTGACCTAGTTAAGTTTAGCATAATTTTATATAACTGTTAAAATTATAATATCTATAAAAAAATATAAAACTAACTACAAGTCTAAAATTATAATCCAAACAATAAAAATATCGAAATTAAAATCTTAATAATTTTTTTTTAGGTATAAGGGTATAATTGTAACTTTAACTTTCTTAACGGGTCATAACGGTGTAACAAGTCAAAACGTGTTGACCTGTTATCAACCCATTAAGTAATTATATCTTAACGAATCAATCCGTTTTAACCCAAACCCGTTAAGATTAAACCCTAATCCGCTTTTATCGTATTGTGTTCGTGTTGGATTAATGGGTCGTATCACATATTGCCACCCCTAGGTTAATCTCAAAAAAATATTTTCTCAGTTGCAATTAGATAATATATTCTCAACGATAACCCCCCATATATTTTATTTGCAACTAAATTATATATGGTCTATACAAATTAGATGCTTATAATTAGCGATGATATGCTTTTCGTGACAAACAAATATATATTTGCAACAAAAATAAAACATCTAATTACCCTTAAAATGGTGTTTAAAGTCGCTTCTTCAGACATCTAACCTGTTACGTGAATAAACCTGTATATACATGTAAAAGGGATGCTCAAATTCCTTCTCGCCGAAAACATGGGAACAAACAAGACGTTGTTTCTGGGTGCTTCTTTTCCGTGGGACTTGCTGGCCTGACCACTACGTACTACAGACATCATGCATGTGCTTGCCACTTGAATATATATAAATTAAAAGATAATTTATTCACGACACCTCCATGTTAGATACCAGATTAGTCCAAAACTCACTGATAATGGGAATGCATTATGTGCTACGTCTCTATGTTGCATAAGCAAGGCTGTCTTTTTGGTTAATCGGTCCCATATGGCGTGTACATGTTGGCCTGGTGTTGTCATGGCTGCATGCCCCTGTCTGCCCGTAAGGTCCGTTTCATTAGCATTACTAGTCTCTGATAAGAACTTCCTGCACCTTGCGTTGAATCTTAATTTCCATATTCAGGTACATGAGGCACAGAGTTTCCACTTCTGGCCTGCCGTTTCCATATTTACTTCGAAACTTTCATCTGAATTGCATTGTTTTTTATCAAAGCATTCTGCAGTGGCTAACAGCTGTGCAGCTGGAGATATAAATGGAGAAGGAGGGCGATTAGCAAAGTGCGTAGTATGTATGGATGAACAGTAATCAACATTTAAGATAGTAAAGTGTGTCATTGACATTTAATATTAACCATACAAGATTGTTATCTAGAAACTAACTAAATTATTAAAGCCACCTATCTAAACCTCTCACTTGAGCTCCATCAGACTTAAGTGAAAGATAAAAATTAAGATAGAAATAGTCATGTAAGATTTTTTGAAGCAAATAATAAAAATTAAGTAAACAAAAATAAACTTTTTTGTTGAATCTAAGATTGAATATTGTAAAATCTCTATAATATAGATAGAAATAGCTATGTGAGATTTGTTGCATTCACTCATAATTGTTAACTCAATAGTAGTATATATATACTTACTAACAAAACTAATCTAAACAAACTAGCTAGTGGAAGACTTAAAATGAAAAGTGTAAATAAAGAGAAAAAATGAGGTTGTAAGTTTACCAAATAGCTTATATATGAGCATTGGTAGTGGCTTCTCTATCTTCATCTTTATCTTTAAATTTGAAGAATATGTCTTTAAATTCATCTACATTGACATATGCATCTTCAAATTTTTGCATAACTATAAATAATGTTTCTTCAAATTTGAAGAAGTACTAGTCATTCTTCAAACATTATTTTACTATTTTTTCTCTCTCCTACATATTAAAATCAACTTTGTAGAATTTATATGAAGATGATTTTGATACATGAAGTTTGTATTAAGTTGATAATATAAAGTGGATGTTAATTGTAAAATATATATAAAAAATAATAATTTTAGGAAACAAATAAAAAATAAAAAAAAATAATAATATTTTATTATTATTTGATTCAAAGATGCATAAACTAATGTGGAAGTTTTTCTTCATATGCAAAATCATTCTTCAAAAGAGGTGATTCTGCAATGAAGATGCATAAACCACCAATGCTCAAAAGAGACCAAGATATTTTATTGCCTCTTATGAGATGTAAAAAAAGACTGAGAGATTTTTTTAATGACAAAAAATAGGTGTAATTATAAAAAACTAAAAGAAACCTAGACAACTAAATGAGATTTTTGAATTTTTTTTTTTTTTTGGGGGGGGGTGGGAATTTATACCAACGTAGGTTCGCCCCTGGATGCATGATATAATCTGCATTGATAATTAGATCTTCTATTGTATGTGTTAGAATATTATCATGTTGTTACAGAATATTTTCAGTCCTCATAATTAATGACGCAATTTTTTGGTAGCTTTTCAATGAATCATGGGCCATGGAGCGGAGGCTTGACCCATTTTGGCTCAATCCGACACATTCTGTTGTTTAGGGTTTACCATATATTGTATTATTCTTTTGTACTGTCACCGTATTGTATTTACTTATTTTAAATAAAATTCTTTGCAGTTTTGTGGCCATAGACACGTTGCCAAGCTGTGTAACTCTTGTGTCTTATGTGATTGATTCCACTTTTCTTTTTCCTTCCTTTTTTATCCTAAGATGCAAGAGAGGATAATGATCAACAGTAAACTTCTATGTGGAACTATTGTCACCGATATAGATAGTCAATTTTTTACTGCAACTTGTCCTCATGGTACAAATCATTGCTGGCAAATGTTATTCCACCCTCCCTTCATGCTACAGATCAATGGCCCTGTTCTTGTTTCTTTTGTACTCCAAAGCAAATCAATGGGAAGAAGCAACTGACATACATGCTTGAAAACCACGAGAGATTCAAGTCATCACTGCATGCGCTTGAGCTTCTTTTATTGATCGCATTCTGCAGTTTGCACTTCTGGCAGCAGCAGCAGAAAAAGAAGGTAATCACATGACAATCACAACAATTGCACGCAATCTGAACAGGGAGATTCGAATCCACGAGCTATTTTCAGGCCAACTTTAATGAAAAAATCAGGGGTGGCACGTATTATTGAGGCGATAACAGCCTTTTCTTTGATTCTTATCATTAACAAGAAGAATATCAACGTACTGTTTTAAATTATTTCTGAACTGTTGTAGCCTCACAAAAAGCCAGTGCAAAAAATTTAAAAGGATTTACTTCGGCATTTACTACTCTGCAATCTGCATATACAAGAGGCTATTTCTCTATCAAAAAGTGGACTTGATAGGCGAAATGGTCCCAAGCCATTATTTAGATCTACATTAAATGTTTCGGAATAAACAATTGAGGCTATGATTGACTTTATATGGCTCCAAGCCCCACCACACACATAGAAACAAAGAGTCAACACTGACAGCTGCTGCAACAGGTTCTTCCAATCAAATAACATCATCATCCCCAAATTATGTACAACACATTGATATCTAAGATACCATTTTAAGCATACATAAACCCTGTATCCACAGTGCACATTTCTCCCCTCGTCACTTTTCATATCCAACATATTCTATATACAAATTGTAGAGAACTGAAGTTGCTCGAAAGTAAAAATGACTATGTATGCACACCTGCATCATGTTTCAGAGATGAATTGAAATCTTTTCAGATCCGAGACAGAAAAGAGTGGAGGAAGAAACAAACTAGCCCCAAGAAAAGAATAAATAAAATCCATGACAAAATAACCCAATCTGCATAAGGTTTGATCCAAACTTTGCTTAGAACCAACTTGAAGTTCAATGTATTAATCAAAGGTTTCCCATTGTGTTGTTACCACAATTGACTCAGATTGCCACTCAGGTTTCTGCAGCAGCATTGGCATATTCCCTGTAGGCTCCCTCTGCCTCAGCTGTACCTGTTGTATTTGCATTGGCATAGGCTGTTGCCTGGATGAATCTGCTTGTGGCTGACATGGACTTTTATCTCCACTGCTTCTGGGTTTGGATTTCTTCAACTTCAATGCATCAAGAGTTTCAATGTGCTTCTGGACTCTCCTCACCTTTAAGATGTCAATTCCAGATTTAATGACTTTACTTTAGTGGCTTTATGAGGAATGAGAATCTCTAAAATGTGTTACTAAAGCTAAAGAGGTAATTAAAAATCCAAAAATACCTGCACCCTTCCCGGCATTTTTAGGTCTCCCTCAGCAACAATTCCATCCAACTTAACTAATTTTTCCATGAACATTTCAGTCAAATTGTCTACATCCATTTCCGAGACTTCCCCGCCTCTAGAAGCTGTTGTTTCCAAAGCAGTGAGCTAGCGAATTGCAGTAAGAGAACAGTTTATCAAAATCTTCAACTCTCAATTCCTCGATGAAACAATTCTATGTTTTTCTTATGAAAAAATGTACCTGCCCAGCAAGTTTACCCACTTCCAAACTGATTTCCGCCAAGGATTTTGAGGCCTTCTCAACTTTCGCATTTTTTAACATCTCTAGGCACCTTCTTTCCCTGCTTACAATGTCCTCAACAAGAACTATTTTTGATCCATCTCTAACTCTTTCTGCATCAAGATAGGCTTTGGAACTTCTCTCCTTGTTCTTGAATATCAGCTTCTGATCCTGAGGGTGCAAGCCAGTGGGTTCTGCCAACATTTTCTTCAATTCCCCTGCAAAATAAAATAAAATAAAAAATCAACTTCCTTTAGAAAATGCGATTCCTCTCCATTACTTGAAAACTCGGAATCAAATTCTTAATTGAAGAAAGACTAGAAGTATCAAGAATTCTAATTACCAAAGCTGGCTTGGGAACTAATACGAATATCGAGAAACGAAGAGCCATACTTCACTCTAACTTTAATGGTTGGTATTGATACAGAATTTTGATTCGAATCCCGCTTCTGAACCAACATTCCTCCTGGCCTAATTTCCAATTTTGCAACACTCTGTCCGGCTCCATCACCGACAGAATTCTTTTTGGACAGCGAAAACATGCTGTCAATCTTTGAATTTTTCGAATTCATGTATTCTTCTTGGTTCTAATTCCAAATGGCTCAAGATAATGAAAATCAGCAAGAGATAAAAAAGGCAACAAAAGTTGCTTCAAAGTTCTTCTCTTGGAGTAGGGGAAACCCGGAAGTGAAGAAAGAACCTTTGGCCTCTCAAAAGATCTCTTCTGTGAGAAATGGAATGGAACCCAGTTGTGACCCACTGAGATGGAAGAACATGGAGTGGAAAGGACTAAACATTAGGCAAAGTCCCATCACAAGCAACTATAGACTTTTGTTTATGTGAGAGGAAAGCAAATAGTTTTAAATCATTGTTTGCATGCCTCGAAAAGAAAATAATTGTTTGCATAATCTAACAGTGATTAAGAAAAGAACGATGAGAAACAACAAAACTAAACAATGAATCCTTTAATAGAAACAACAGAGAGAGAGCGAGCGAGAGAGAGAGAGAGTACGGGAGAACTGAGATCTCCAAAAAGCATTGGGAAGAGCGAGGAAAAAGAAGAAAGAAAATGAAAGGAAACCAGTGGCCAGCGAGAAAAAGTGAGTGAGAGAGAAAATTGCGCAAGGAAGATATTGCGTGAAGAGGGAGATGGATTATAATCTCTGGCTTCTCAACAAGGAAATGAGAAGACATGAAAGGAAATAACTTGGCTTTCATTTTCTCCAACTGGAAAGACACATGCTCAAAAGTGGAGCACCCGTTAAGGACAGCTCTACTTGGAAAAATCTATGGCCAGTTGGCACTACCTGCCTGGTTGCCTAATGGTTCGCTCAGAGGGACACTGCTGTCATTTTGTTACAAGAAAAAATATTAATACGTGAAATGTAATTATTGTGAAATTAATCTTCATAATTTCCTGGATTTTAATTCCCTTCATTTTTGCAGTTATGCCTAAAATAAATACGCAGAGTCTACCGCGCCTCTGTTTAATATGAGAATGGTGGACCCAATTGCACCGAGACGTAAGTTAATTATGATTTTATCATTGTTATATAATATAATTTAATTTAAAAGATAAATTAAATTTTTCTATTTAAGTAACGTGAATGATATGTTCTACACACCAACTAAATATTAGAATAATGATATTGTTTATCCTAAGTGTTGTCATTCCTAATTATATCTAATAATGCGATACATTTTAAATAGTTATTATTTAAATAGTCAATAGAAAAAACTACTTAAAAATGCGTCACGATATCAACCATGGAAGATAACTTTTAAAATGAAGAATATCATTCCTCCTTAGTTAAGATTTAAGATAATGGGTAATATTATATATACTTACAATTTTACTTACACGTTTATTAATAATACTCATTTTATTAGTTTTCTTTTAAAATTTCAATTTAAAATTTCAAATTTCATGATTTTTAACGTATCAATAACTAATACGTAGAAAAGTAAATTTTTTACAAATTTTTTTTTAAGTATATTTAACATTTTCCTAATACTGAAATTGAAGTTTAATTAAGGTTAGAAGTTAAAATTTGATGGTTCGGCCAATAATTAGTTTTCGTGTTTTGAAGTGTAGATTGAAAAAAATATTCGATGTTTCGAGATATAATTGAAAAGTGCTAAACAGATACCATTGTTTTTGAATTTATATGCACATAAGTGGGGACATGATGGCAACATTAGGGATAACTTTTTAGATATAGACAAGTTAAGTCGTCTACCTGTCCACGTCACATTTTGTCACTCATTGGACAGATAAGGTCACCTGATCCCGAATTTAAACATGCCCAAAAACATACGTGTCGAATGATGAATATATCAAAATTAAAATTTTTATAAAAAAAACTTGGGTTTTAAAGTCAAAAGGTGAAAAAGTACAAATACCTTATTTCTGAATTTCCCTAAAGAAATGTCTCTTTCTTTCTTATAATTGTCCTGAAACATGTACACGTAGTGGAGATGGGATCTCTAAACGCCCTACCAAGTGGTTGGAATTTAAGCAATTTAAAGCAAAAATCTTCAACACTGAAGTCAAAGTGAAGAGGCTCCACAGCTGAAAACAGAGGTTACATTCCAATGATCGATTGCCAAGATGAAGAAGGTGAAACCATGGCCAGCAGTGCTATTCCAATCTCCTAATCTCATCTTACAGCATTGTAAAGAGAAGGAAATTCCCTTTCTACCTCACTGTTCTTTCCCAGCTTTAGATCTGACTGGCTTTGCAGGTCTAATTATGTTACCAAGGAGGATCAATACTATGGGAAGAATGGTTCCAACAAAATATACACTTCCATATGATGCAAGTGTTTCGTGCAGGCTTAATACCTGTACAATAAAAGCACATAGGCATAAGAAACTCGAAAGCAACAACCTTTACTTTAAAATTTAAATCCCCAACAAATTGTTCAGGTGGCCGTGCTTGTTTGTTGTGTGTGTAGAGAGAGAGAGAAGGAGAGAGAGAGGGAGAAGAAGAAGAAGTTACCATGAAACCAACACAGGAGTAGTTCAGAACCAAAAGTGTGCAAGCAAAGTTTAAAAACACCATTAGCTTTTTAATCAGACCAGACCCAGCTTGCTGCCACCTGAAAATGACTGTTTGGATAGAAACAAAATGGTACATGAAAACAAAGAGTCAGTTCATTATCTCAACAAATGACAAGGAGATAAGTGGTGACTTATCAATACCTCTTGAACCAGCAATCATCAATGCTGACTGAACAAAGAAGATGATGTACCCAGGATATAATCCCTGTAATTTGTACAGACAAGGAAAAGACAGAGTCACAGAGGTTAATTGGTGTAGAATTTGAAATTGAATACGAAAAATGTTTTCACACTTCCATTGATAAACCTGAGATGGCAACTTGATCAAATAAAAGGAAAGTTTCAAAATGAAACATGAAAAATTTCTTAACGAAACAAAGCATGAAAACTAGTCAATGACTGAAACAAGATTATGGCACAACATTTACCATAGAATTATGTCAATTTGCAATCATATGCTTACTCCTACATCTACCATATAAGGATGCCTGGATCAAAAAAGTCATTAACATAAAACATGAAAAGGTACATGGCAAACAGGAAGCAACAATTGGAACAAGATGAAAATCCCATGAAGAGAACAGCTGTTGAAATGACTCGAAAAGGTGAAAATGTTTTGTACAAGAAACACAAATGTTTCAACATAGAAGTATATTCAATTGTTTGAAAGACCTCAAAAATATTGGCCCAAATATAAATGTGAGATAGAGCCAGATTGGCAAGGAAATTGAATTGTCTGACCTCAAAAATAAGGGCAGGAGATAAACAAGATATTCAGGAGAATCAGGATAGCATAAGGCTGAAATTGTACTCACATGCCAAACAGCACTGACAGTCTGTGTAGCCAGCAACTGAAAGAAACCAGGCTTTTTCCCCTTCTGAACGAGTCTCTCATAAACATCTACATAAGCACACACATTAGATATTCTCTTTAAAGTCCTCTCTTTGTTTGATGTTCTGATACTTTATCCCAAAAATAAATGTTCTGCATGCCCATATTAAAGGGAATGAAACACTTGCGAGAGAAACTTACAATGACGTAGCCAGGTGCTGACTTGTATATTCCACATAAGTGGCAGCTCCACTGCACTCTTTGCCAACTCAACACCTAGAATGTCAACATTTATGGCACGATCCCAGCGTGGCTTTGGCGGAGATGATTCGGTCCAGCCACTGAAACCCAGGCCAGAAATAATGATAGAGGCCTCTGAAATTGACCAGATGAAGTAATATTTCCAGCGTGCTGTAAAGCCAGACATGTACAGGTAAAACATCCGTTTCCAGAATCCCCATTCTTGGTATATGGGATCGGTAAACCGGGACAAAGGAAACTGAGGTACCAGGTACAGATACAAGGCCATGCAAAAAGCAGCTTGAACAAGGGCTCTAACTGTGGCCCAATATGGTGATGGCGACGGTCCTTTCTCTGAATGGCTCCAAATCTGGAAATATATAAAAAAAAGTGATAAGAGAGAGAAAAGAGAAGCAAAGAGAAGTTATTCTCTATAACAAGAAATACAGAAACACTTGGAACGTGATAGACCTACCCCCTTTCCTTCGGTCCAGTCAAGATAATCCTTTATTTCATATACTGGACCAGCAAAGTGACTACCACAGCAGAGGCAGTAACCGAAGTACTCGATCAAAGAGGGCAACTCAATCAACCTATTTTTCTTCTGAGCCTCACGGAAGCCTTCCTCTTTTAACAGCCCGTCATTGTAATTTATTGCACACGAAATGGCTTTTAGAGTTAACACCATCAATGCTCCTAATTTCAGCCGACATATATACGCAGCACAGTTGAGTTTTTATGCAGGTGAAAGAAACAAAAAAAAAAAAAAAAAAAGAAGTTGATCAACATATGCCGCTGTGCAATTTGGAAATCAAGAGAAGGTTGGTAAATTTAATAACCACCAAAACAGAGATTGAAGTTATCAGTCACTAATCAGATAACTTCTAGTTTTCAACAGAAGGCAATAGCACTCGTCACAACCCAGGAAAAAAGCAGGAAAGAAACGATGTTATTCAGATGGCAGTTATGTGCCATATAAATGAACCGGATGCTTATTCATCACATTTATCAAAACAGAACGTATTCACCAAAGCAATGCAACGTAATAATATATAGATTATCGTCTTTTCACATCTACGGAGAAAATGAGAGACCAAAGACTGAAATTGGGCTTACCAGTGCCATCAATACCTCCTTCCTTCCATGCATCACCGCTCATATAATACACATGGCTACACACGTATACTACTAGTCAATAATTCCGAGATAAAGAATCATATCTTGAAGAATTTGGATTCTAAGTAAACGAATTAAAAGATATTTTTAACCATCCTTCATCAATAAGAGAAAGTCAAAATCAATTAAGCAAAACAAAAAGAAAAGGCAACAATATTTTTCGGTTGATAATCTTCAGCAAAACTGAAATAAGATCTAGCAGGCAGACAATAAATCTTGTCTCACTTGGCATGTGTGTAGTCCATAGATTCATGAGCGTGGAACTGACAGCTCCATTGTCAAACATCAATAAAAGACATGAAACTTATGCAAGCATCTAAGTAAGTTTTACAACAACAAACACAAAACTGTTGTAGGTCATATGCGTGCAAAAAATCATGTGTGGACAATCCTTCATCTTTTTCAGATTTGATGTTAGATACCATGCCTCTCATGGCTTCCATGATTGGCAAGGTAACTCAACGAGTTGAACAACTTGAGCAATAAGTCTGGGATGACTACAAAGATATTTGTTTCCTTTCAATGATCAAGAGTCCCCCCCCCCCCCAAAAAAAAAAAAAAAACCCCGAAGAGATATCCAGTTACATTCCGCACAGGAACTGTTATCTTTGCTTGGACAGGAAAATATAAGAATACAGTTCAGTTTTTGCTTGGATCTCCATTAAAAAAACAAAATCATTAGATGAATTGAATCCAGGAAAATCATTTGCCTGTCTTTTTTTTTACGTTGAAACAGGACAAATACCATGTCTAGAAATTGAGCCGATGGTTAAAGGATGGAAAAACCAAAGAGAGTGATGCTATGTACTACACCATCATCCTACGTTCATTCCATTTTGTAAATGTGGCACATTTCATTACCATTGGATCATCAATTATATTTTATTTAAAAAATATATCAAAAGTTGATGGACAATACCACTTCATGATAGTGGGATAATTACGTGGTAAGTAGAATTTTCCTTCCATAAAATCTACCTCACCATCTAGGAAGCAAGCATTGTAGTATTCGATTCAAAACAAGTCCAACCAATTCATAATTCAATAGAATACCAACCAATCAAGCAATCAAATTCTCAAATTAAACATCAATAAAAATTTTGCATTGAAATTCCCAATAAATGCATGCTAAGAGTATTGGCAATAGCCTAGTCATTTGCCAGTGCAAGTCCAAATTGAAAGGAAATATGAAGAAAAACACTTACATTGGACTGGCTATAATAGATAAATTTTACATTTTAGTTACAGTAATTGTTAGGAGCTTTCCAAATTTGGAGAGCAACTGTAGATAGGCCAAATTATTTTTTTAATATTTCTCAACCTCCCAATAACTATAGATAGCAACATTTCTTTCACAATACATGTTGGGTAGAATATATTTATTAAATAATTAGGATGCGGGAATAAATAGTTGAATTTTTTTTATATGAAAAAATGTAATTAATTAATATATGAAGTGTATTTGTAAAATGTTAAAAAAAATTAATATTATTAAAAATAATATTATTTTATTATTATTTAAACTTTAAGATAGCTAGTTCAATGTAGACTAATATTTTAACTAGTCCATGTTATGGCTAAAAGATAACATTCTAAGCTAAATTTTACTTGGCAATGGCCATTGCCAATGCTCTAATCAGAGCAACTAGGTTAGATTTGGATGTTGAGATAAGATGAAAATTTTTAAAAATTTTGTTAATAGTATTAAAATGAAAGTTTAAAATATTATTTTTTAATATTATTATTATTTTGAAATTTGAAAAAATTAAATTAGAATTTAAAAAAGTTAAATTATTTATTATATTTTATATGATAATTTAAAAAAGATATAATGATGAGATGAAATTAAAATTTCTCATCTTTACCTCAAAACATAACCTAAAACGCCATAATATACCAAAATCTGCGAAAGTAGCGTCATGGACAAAGAAAAGAGCTTCTGATGCTTCCATAAAGTAATGTCAAATTCTGTCCTTCGACGCGCCGTGGAAATTACAAGAAAAAAAGGCTTTTGAATGACATTGCAAATCGAAGTTCTCAAAAATTCAAATATTTCCGGAATTAAGAATCATTTGAAGGCAAATTTAAGTAAAATAATAAGTACCAGCCAATAAGATAGCCGAATCCCAGAAAGAACGTGATGATGCCACACCGGGAGCGAAATAGGACCATGGAAGCGTAACCCAACAGCATGGGGACCAAAAAATGCAGATTGGAAGAGAATCCGAATGAAAGGTAGGAGAGCACAGCGCCGGAGAAGGCCGAGTAAAGGTGCTTGCCTACTCGACCCGGGACGAACCTGCAGAGAAAGCTGACGGGTATGGTGACCGCGAAGCAGAGGAGGAACCGGAGCACGGAGACCGACACCCCGATCGCGGCAGCCATGGATCCCATGTCCAGGTCCACGGCTAATCAAGTCCACTCGGTTTGGGCCGGAGTCTGAGCGTGACTCAAATCCGGGTTCCTGAATCAAATCTCTGTGCTTGGATTTTGTGGAGGGAAGACTCTGGAAAAGTACGAATAAATATATAGCAGCAACTATATGGTTTGATCTGTATACTACAACTGTCCGAAACTACCGCAATAACCCTGAGCGTTTGTCCACATTGGAGTTCGATTGGTGGCCAGTCGAGGATGAGGATCTCACGGGCAGTATATGCGAGTGGGGATTGGCGCTTTCGTCTTGATGAAACTTCGAAATCATCGAAAATTCGCTCTCAAAAACCAAAAACAAAAGAGACTGCCTTGTCGCCACTCCCTCGTCCTAGCCCAGGATTATCGCCAGCAGTTCATTCTCACGTCGAAGAACTAGAGCCAGAGCCCTATTCCCGAGAAGCCGTTAAAGTGACGGTCCCCCCGCCGCCCCCTCTCTCCATGGTGAGCTGCTCACGTGCGGCCCATCGTACAAAACTGTAGAATTCTTGATGCTACAGAAACTGAGTAACTACTCTACTGATCTCCAATCTCCATTGACTATGTTAAAAACAGCCTTCTCTGTTCAGAACCACACTGATAATTAGAATGCAAATTAACAGTTTGAAAATTGTGAACTTAAAATAAACCATAATTTCTTTAAAGGACTCTTATAACCTAATAGTATTTCTTTACGGTGTCGGTCACAGATATTTTTCTGGGTCACAGTAGATCAGTTTACATGATAATTCAACCCACAAATATCGGTATAACAAAAAAAAAAAAAAAATCTAGTTTGTCCATCATTTTATCCGCTCATTTTGACTATTTGTATATGTTGATGAAATTTATAATAATATAATGAAAATTACAATAAAATTTAAATTAAAACGAAATTAGTTTGGACTGAGGCACGGATATATCGCTCTTTTTAAGGAGATTCAAGCCCTTTACGGTGTACAACATCTCAAATTAATCCAGAAATCTTCTTGACCTGACTCCTCTAGGATACAACAGCCTTACTGATCGTCGTATGACTCAAGTCTACTCTGTACAAGTGGTTGAGTCCAAAGCTCCATTCACAATAACACATTTCTTTTTCTGAAAATATTCTAAAAAATATATACTCTCTAAACTTATTTTCTTATCTCACTTTCTCTAAGGGTGGGTTTGGATGTTGAAGTGAGTTGAGTTGAGTTAAGTTGAGATGATAAAATATTANAGACTAACGGGCAATAAACAATAAAAAGAATTAAAACACAAGTAGCTCACCAACGTCTATAATAAAGATACCAAACCGCTACTTTATAACAAGCCTATTAAAAAATGTTACTAGCAATCAAGAGAATAAATGTGGGCTGAAAAACGTTTCAGTAATAAATCTCATAACGTACTTCGGAATAAAAATACTTAAAAAGACCCTTCTCAATATCAAATGCCACCATAATAGCACTAGAAGAAACGTAACAAAAAACTTTATTTATTAAAAAAAAATACCAACAGTATATTTAATTTTTTATTTAATAATTAAGAAAATAATTTTTAATATATTAGTATTTTTTTTGTTTTTTAAAATATTTAAATATGTTAAAAAAATATAAATAAATAAAAAATACCGAAATGACCTAGCGGTCAAATAGAGTGGTACTACTCAGACGGCAGAATAACATTACTCAAAAGAAAATTACTTAGAAGTGATACAAATTAAAAAACAAATCTTATAAAAATAAATACACAAAATAATATGATTTTATATAATATATTAAATTCACTTTAAAATATAAAATAATAAAATTTTAATTTAATGTAGTACATCAAAATATTATGGTTTGTAAGTTAACTTTTATATAGTTTATTTGTAACTAAAGAATTTGTTTCTCAACCAACCTCACAGGATTGACAACCTTAAACCCTAAATATTGAAGAAGAATCGCAGATGATGTTTAGCCTCCGGACGACGGATTAGAACAAGCTTAAGAAAGACATAGATGATGTCAGCTCAATTGATGTGGCTAAGAAGATGAAATCGATCAACATTGCTTTAAAACTTGATCCCTGATAAGTTTTTTTTTTTTTTTTTTATCCCTTCTACGTACTCTTTATTTACGTTTCTACCATCTGGAATATGATTTTCCTATCTTTTTCCCATGCTCTTTTTTCTTAATCTATTTTACAATCTTTTTAATGTATTTTCTAACTCGATGATAATAGAAGAAAAGGACTACTTGTAGTGGTTTGAAATAAAGGTTATCCCAATTACTATGGGTGATAAACGGTCCGTTCCAAATAGACCGACTGGACAAGTCTGGATCAAAACTGAGACTGGTCAATCTCAATCCATGTTTTAGAGGATCGAAAAGTTTCGGTCTGGTCCACAGTTTAAGATTTTTCCACCCCGAACCAGACAGGACCGAATGAAAAATAAAAATAAAAAATAGATTTTATATATATTATTTATATAATAATTGTACAATTAACAATATAAAATTTTAAATATGTTATTAACACTTATTAATATTCTATAAATTAACAATATTTTATATATATCTTCATCTAACTTATCATTATTGATAATATAAAATTAAAAATGTGTTGTTAACACTTATTGATATTTTATAAATTAACTAATATATAATATCAATTAGTTAATTATATAGTAATTGTATAAATTAATAATGTAATTTTCATCTAATTTATTATTATTGACCATAATTTTTTTTTTAAAGTTTGTTACATAATCTATATTAATAAGTCACTTAATTTAATTTAATATTTTGAATAATATTTTTTATTAATTGATTTAAAATAATAATAATAATAAGTAGGCTGGATCGACCGGATTGATAGCTACTGGGTCGGTTCGATCTCTATGGGTGTTCTGTCCAGTCTGATGTGAAAAAAATGATGAATTAAAAATGTCTAATTCATCGCCGCATCGACCGATTTGCCCCCTTACCAATTACAAAGAATGATTTTTGAAAATTATAAGATTGTATACAACAAAAAGTTAAAGATTATTATTATAAAATTAACTTTCAAGTAAGGGAGTTCGTTTAAGCCGTATGGGTATCATTGTTAGAGGAATACTTCACTCGAGTTTAAATTTGAACGTTTAAGATTGTCTGGATGCTAAGAAAATTCTCAAAACTTTTTGTAATTTTATTCTCAAACATAATTTCAATACAAAATATTTTTAAATTTTAAATTTTTAACATTTTCATCTAACTATTATTCCAACAAAAAATTAATATAAATTTTACAAACTTCAAAACAAGAGGCAAGACTCAATACTACAAACTTCAAAATAAAAATAATATTAAAAAGTTATATTCAAACAAAATTTTAATTTTATAATATTTTTATTCAATTTATTCTTCCTCATTTCCAAAAATCCAAAAAAATATTTTTCATCCAAACCACTTAATTACTATTCACAAAATTCTGATATATTGAAGTGTCAAAACATGCCCTTATTCGATCTAAGCAATTTATATTTATCCTTCAAAAGTCGCAAACTTGGCTCCATTTGGAAATATAATTGTTCTAAGATATTTCAGATATTTACTTCATAAACATCATTCAAACATAAAATACTTTTAATTTCAAAATTTCAAAATTTGTATTTAATTATTATAAATTTCACAAATTCTCAAAAAAATATTAAAAACAATACTTTTTTTTTAAATTTCAAAACAAAAATTGAACTCATGCTACTTTTCCTCTGTAATTTTCCAAAACTCAATATAATATTTTAATTCAAATAATTTATTATTATTTACATATATATATATATATATAGTATTCTAAATATCCAAACACGAATTCTTACAACACCGCTCATTCGAGATCTGACCCAAAAACAAAACCTAGCCCGCCGCTTAAAAAAAGGAGAAAGGACTCGCAGGAGAGTACCAAACGGTGGGTTTTGTGGGTTAAGCCCTAACTTGTCAAGGCTAGCTTAAAATAAACAATAAAAAATGGTAGTTGGAGGGACCAAACCTCAAATTGCAATTAACTCCAAAATTTTCAAACCAGTAATGAAAAGCATGAACTATAATATTAGTTACGGTCGTAAAGTGCGTAAATACTATATAATTATTTTTAAAATGAGTAAAATTTATTATTAAAAATAATTTTTTACATATGAATTTCTTTTCAAAAAAAATTACGAAATAACATGGACTATTAACACTTCCGGAACATGGGCCGACAAGTAAGCAACAGAACCTAATATTAGCTGGATCTTTCTAATGACTCGGCCGACATGGCCCACGACACTGCAAAGCTAATAGCAGAACATAAATGGACTTGACCAATTCACTCAACAGGGACACGTGCAATCAGCATATACCATTAGATCACTTGAGGATGGTTGAATTACCGAGCTTCCCAGGGCTAGGGGTGTAACCGATCCGGTCCGGTTTGGTTTTTGACAAAATTTTAGACCGAACCGGTATGACCGATTTTGTATTTTTCAAAACCGATTACGTACCGATTACCCTTCTAAACCGGTGTTTCTAGTTTTACCGGTTTCCAGTCCGGTTTTCCGATTTTTTTTTTTAAATATAAATTTGATATTAGTATAATATTAGACTAATAGTATTAATA
>QEOT01004387.1:79463-111268 GCA_003123785.1 Pterocarya stenoptera
ATGTAGGTGCCGCAATATTACCACCCCGCAAGATGGTAAAATCGTTAAATAATATACCAAGGGTTAGGGTAACCCTTGCTACAATATACTCTACCCATGATTGCCTATACGCAATTCTCAATTCAAATACCATGCCATCCACCTTAAACCAAGATTCAACAACAACAGTTACATATAACAAAATATTAACTCTAATGAAATCTCCACAATACTTGTCATACTTCATTTTTATAATTAATGTCATCTCCCGCAGCCTAATGTGACCACTAGCGACTATGTTATCTAATTCTTCTTTTATCCTACATATTTGTTGACATAATTGATGAGATGTAGGGTACAAAATTCCAGATAGCGTCGTGGTGACCTCGTAGAAAAGCTTAAAAACATTTACGAAAATAGATACAACTTTTTAATCATCATCCATAGGTTTCCTCAACAACTTCTTAAAAATACAAATGCCAACTTATATTCTTGGACCGCCTCCAACATAAAAAATGTTGAGTTTCATCATGTAGGCATATCAGTACAAAGGCCATTCTTGGATGTTAGGCCCGCAGACCTCGCAGTAACCTTAAATTTCTCCAATCTTGAAGAAGAAGATCTCACCCATCTTACAGCAATCCTAACCCAAACAATCGAGTCATGAAAATCCCTAAAACCATTAATGACAATAAGTTTCAGAATATGTGTTGTACATCTCACATGCAAACACTCACTACTCATGATTGTCTTATTTACCTCTCTACGATAGGTTTTAAGATGTCCTAATACGATATCGTTAGATGAGGCATTATCAACTGTGACTGTAAAAACTTGTATAAACCCTCACCCATTTATTGGGGCCTCCAAGACCCTCCCAATCGTCTCACCCTTGTGATCGGTGATTTAACAAAATTTTATAATTTTCTTGTGCAATGTCCTATCACAGTCAACAAAATGCAAAGTCAAAGACATAATTAAAATTTTAGATTGATGTCCAAGTATCGGTAGTAAAGCAAACAAATTGACCCGCCAATTGACCCTTTAACTTATCTTTTTCAGACAAATAATATTTTTTTACATTATTTGCCACCGTGTGGCGAGAAGGAAGATTAAACTTTTGTTCTAAGTAGTGAGAATACGCTTGTAATCATTTCCCATCAACAACTTGAAAATGTAGTCAATCCATGATGATCATACTAGTTAGGTATTTCCTACACTCATCAGGATCATACTTAATATATTCCTCAACGTTGCACCCCCCACTACTCTCATTTGTCATTTTTTTAAATCCAATCTCTAATTTAGATTGGCTATTCTCTTGTAATGATCTTAATATTAGGCTTTTTTTGCATTGATCTTCTTAGTACACATTTAATTGTGAGGTACCATGTTTCCTATAGTAGCATCCATAAATTTTACTACAGTGGTTACACTTGGCTTGAAGGTTATTGGGACTACCACCCTCTAGTTTGGTGAAATGAGACTAAAGTATGGAAGCAAGTTTTTTGTTGAGCTTGGGGGCGGGGCAAGGTTCTGTAGGCGTAGGGGTAGGTGTTGGGCTAGTAGGAGTAGGAGTAAGGGTAGGGGTAAGGGTATCCTGGACAAAGGAGCTCGCACTAGAATTTGTCAGATTTTCCATGAACTCAAGCAAATAACAAATCTAAAATTATAGCAAACATGACAACATGCCAAACAACTGACATCCAAGTATTAACATCTAAACAAAAAACAAAAAAAATGGATATGATACTCTATTTTAATAGAACCTTAAAGTAACTAAGAATCAAGAAACATACATTCTTTAATATCACAATCATTAAGCAAATCAATTCTAACTTTCACCAAATAGTTAAGAGTTTTTTTGGCTGCATGTAGTTTTGATCTATTGTTTTAGTGCTTGTCTATTATGTAAATATCATGATGAGACTGAAGAAGTTTAGTTTATGCAAACTCAGAATGGTTCATGAATTACCGGAACTTAAACTATAAATTAATTTAGGAGTTTTAATTTAGGGTTTCAAAATATCCTAAATTAATTAAAGGTTCCAATCCGAATTTTGAAATTGACAAAATCACTATCACAGATTTACAAACCCATAAAAATTAACACACATCATTCATCAATCATCGAAACACATGCACAATTGAGTTTTCACAGCACATAATTCACAAAAACAATCCCATCATCCATCTCCGATTAAACCCTACAGTTCCTCCAATCTTCATTCCATAACTCAACAAAAAATAAAATCTGTGAAATCGGAAACTAAGAACAGATTCTTACTTTCAGCGATGGAGACGTTGACGGATGACGACAACGACGACATAGTGGGAACGACGACAATGACAATTGGGCAGAGAGAGAGAGAGAGAGAGAGAAGGGGGGCCAAGGGAATCACGCCATAGTTTGGTCAATTGTTATTAAGTAAAAAAAAAAAAAATTCCAAACATGAAACGACGTGGTTTTGTCTATACAACATCAATTCATGTCTGGAGTTTTTTTTTTAATATATAAATACATATATAATCTAGTAGACGTTGGGATCCGCCCCGCCACATGGGGCAGGGCCCCGCTGGCCACCCCTAGCCCCAGGACAGCCCAGACATATCCGTAATTGGAAGTGATCCCTGTAAATACTCCCGTCATCAAACGCTCATGCAATTTTGTGCAGAAACTAGGCTAGCATCACGTCTCTAGTATCACTTATCAACATGTCTACTTCTCAATAATCTACTTCTCATTCCATCCTAAATTACTAAAGAAACATTAGTCCTCTCTCCATTACTAGGATTTGGAGTTATCAATATATTATATGATTGAGATCCGTGGTACCTTTGCAAACAGAAGAGACCTGAAACTCAAATACTGAGTGCGACTGCAATAACTGCTAACTCACCCATATTATGGTTACTTAAGAAGAGAAATTATAAATCTTGATTTGGTGATTCCGGCAGCAGCCCATGGTACGGTACTCTTTTACCTTCCGATCCGAGTATTATTATGGTTACTCTTTGAGAAGTGTAACAGCCATTAAAAAAATTCTATAAATATCCACAAACTGACATGATATGTAAACCCAGAGAGCATTTTGCTTACTCTTTTAGCTTTTGGGTACTGAATGCAGTACATGATACGTGATCTAAATTCAAGAAGAATATACACACAAGTGAGAACCATCTCCACGGTGATGGCTCTCACTCCCACACACATAGGCCAGATATTATTGAAAATGGCAACTTGCTTATCAATGAAATCATTTCATATATGACAATCGAGTGTCCTACATGGTTTATGAGACCCTCCAACAGAGACTACAATAATAATGAATGACTTACAAAGAATTTGAGCATACATAAAGAATTAATGAATAAACGCAAATTGACTCAAAATACTGGTGTCTTAGAAATCTAGGGAATCTGGACTGCAACCGCTGAAATCAGTATCGCCCCCTACTGTATTACTACAAATAATTCTTACACTATTGAATGACAATGTTATCTGCAACAAAAGAATGAAAGAATGACAATAGTTTTCCTACCTACAAAGAATTGTGTATCCTTTTCTGTATGCAAGACTAAGTAGAATGCATAAGAAACCAAAACCCGAAGCAATCAACTTGGCTGAGAGTAAGAGGACGAACTGCCTACAACATCAAGGGGCGCCCATGCCGAGATTGTGTAAAGAGGCTGATCTAGCCAACTTAAAGTAAGCGCCGCTCCATCTTGCCCTTGCTTCTTAACGCTGAAGTTCTCACAGGAGTACATTTTCAACAACAACTGGCTCTGAAGCATTTCCCTCTCGTTTATTCCCATGCATCGGAATCCTGCTTGCTCTATCAACTTCCTCCACTTCTCAAAACTTTCGTGCCTTTCAAGCCTGTCCCTTCCCTCACAAGCAATAATGTTCTTAATTTCGCGTGCAAACATCTCCTCTATCTTTATCCTGACCGAGCTGTCCAAGGGAAGACTATAATCAATAGAGTCAAATATGGCAGAGTAGTGTTTTAGTGAATTGGAAGCTCTTGTTTCCAACCTGGGGTCGTTGTGTTCAGCCTCTTGCTCTGCCATAATGACAACTTTGGGGTTTGTACTTCGGATAAGTCCCAAAAAATCCCTTAGTGCTCCTCCATTTCCATCGTAAAGAGTCTTGTGCATTTGAAAAATACAATTCACGGCCACACACTCTTGCTCCTTCACATGAAGCATCCACAGCCTCACATCTTCCAACCTGTCCACTACTGGATGAAATTCGAAAGATAGATTCAATGCCTCAGCGAATCCGGCAAGCCTATCTCCCGTTTCATTCAGTTCTTGCTTGGACTCACCAATACCCGTGATTCTAACATGGGTTGGAGGATTAGTCCTAGAAGCTAAACTCTGGAACAAACTTGGCCACTGAAGCCCTTGCTTAATGTCGAAATCTATAATGTGAACCCTGTCTTTCCCTTCAAAAGTTCTCAATAATATCTCATTTGATGTAAAATGAAGGAACTTTGGAATTGGGCTCACCTGGTTCAAAAGCCTCAGTGCAGTGCTAGAGTCTTCATCCGCCCGATCAAGCTCCCGAGGAGTGGTAATATGAAAAATATGAGGCCAAAGCCTTGTGACTCGTATGGCCAAAGCTTCAGTGTAATATGCAGATAGACGGCTAATAGGGCTTCCTTTGGGCGAAGCAATCTCACCCAACTTAGCTATAAAATGATTGATCACAGCGATATTCCGGAATCCAATCGCTTCAACACATGCTGTAAGGAAGCTGACAAGCTCAAACCCTTGCTGCTCCCCTTGGTTGTCCTCCTCCCTACCCTCAACTTCATTGTCCTCATGGGAATAAGGATTCCTAGACCCATTTCCCACTTCTTGTTCCGAGACATTCTCATTTAGCCTATGGCCCAAGCTTTGGCTATCTGATGAAGTACTTGATCCCGAGGCCTCCTTCACCAGCCTGTAGCTGGTCTCACCGTCCTTATCGCCAAGGTCTGTGATCTCAGTCACCACGGATTCCACCCATGGATTGTTCGACAATGGCAAAGGTGGTGAAATCACTTCACCGGGCACGTAACAGTTCCTTTCGTCGTCCCCTGAACATGTCGTCAGAGAGAACGGATCTCGGGGAGGGTTAAGGCCTGTGATCCCAGGAACTGAGCGAGACGCCTCGATACAGGGCTGAAACCAAAAGTTCCCAGCACCCAGTTGTCCTAAACTCAAACTATCACGTCCACTTCCCAGAATGTCATCGGATTTCCCATTATCACCGCCGCCCTTTTTCCTCTTGGCTTTACTGATGCATGAATCATCAACAGAGCCCTGCTCCGCTAACCTCTTCAAGCTCTTTCCTTGCTCCCAAAACTCACCTTTGATCTCTCTCTTCGCTTCGATAAATGTCGTCTGAGCACTCGTCTTCTGAGTGCTTGTCGCTAAAGGTGGAAGTCGGACACTCTGCTTAAGAGAACAGCTGCTAGTTTTCGATTCAATTGGCTTCTCCACCGAAAGGCCAACTGGCCTAATGGGCTGCGAGCGCGAGGTGTCTTTGCGGGAGAAACTACATGGTAAGTCCAATCTCTGTGTGCTCATTGAAGGCAGCTGGAAATGGCAGGCTTGCAACTGTGCAGGTGCTTCGCTCAATCTATGTCTTGGTGACAGCAATGTAGAACTAGAACACCCAGCCAACATCCTCTATAACCTTGATTCCTATTTTCTTTCTTGGTTTTCTTAACTTCAGTTCACTCACCTATTTTGTTCTTTCTCCCCCCCCTATCTCTTTTTGTTTCTATAAACTCTTTTGAAGTATGGAACGTATGTTTTTTTCTGTATGAATTATATGGATTTGTATGAACTCTGAATGTATGTTTGAAAAGAGAAATCCGGAGAGAAAAACTGTGAGTGTGTGTGAATTTTTTAGAAACCAAAAAAGTTGTATATAGGAATCCGATGAATAACAAAAAAATTCACAAATCTGAGTGTTCCTATATATATGAGCTAGAGATATATATGAGCATGCAATAAATAGCAGAATATATATGCAAAACCTACCCCCCAAAAAGAATGAAAGAGTTGATAACTAATTTAGCGAACTACCAGAAAACGATCATCGGATTCCGTAAAGTTCAGAGAAAACTCATTGGAAAAGAATATGCTGTTGCTTCTCATTGGAGCTCACTCCACGAAAGGAAATGCGGAAACATACTTGCACGTGAAATTGATGGATGAGATAGTGAGAGATTTTGAGACCCCGATCAGCATTTGAAAAATCCATGAAGAACTCCACCATAGCTGAAACTGAATCAGAAGCAAAACCCAGAAAAGCCAGCGCTCCGAGAACCCCTCACCTCAAACAAGCATTGAAAATGTATCTACAATGACAAATACTTCTTCTCAGCGCTCGCTGCTCCAAAAAGAAAAGCATACACCATAAGAGACTCGAGCTTTCATAGAACGAGGTAAATTTCTTCTACTACCATTTAATCTACAACTACACTATACTATACCATACTGCTACACCACCACCACCACTCTCATGGCCGTCTCTCTCGTGGCTTTTTTTCTCCCTTTTCCCCTGACTCTAGGACTGATTTGATTTACCAGCAACGTTGAGGAAAAAAATGTATGGCTGCGTGAAAAGGATGTCGAAGGAAACACGGTATTGTAACCGTTGGATAGAGATCCGACGGTGAAGGGTGGTAGTCTATATGGCCGTTGGAAGGTGTCGGTGAAATATAACCGTTGGGAGGGGTTAGCGTACGGATAATGTGTTCGGGATTATATTCGACGTTGGGGTAAATGTTGGAGGCTGGGGTGGGTGTTTGGGCCTGGGGAGGTTGTCTTGTGTCAGTCATGTCACGAAGCCCGCACGTGCCTGTCTGCTGTCCTTTAACTTGACCGTTGGGCTACATTATCATCATTTTGCTATGCAGTACTTTTGTTTTCTCGTCCAGGACGGTTTTTTTAATGGACACATTACAGACAACAAACCGCCTAATCAAGTATATAAACCTTAACCATATGCGTTACCAATTTTAGGACGCATAAATTTTATTATTTTTTTTTTTTTTATAAAAAAATCTATAATTTATTTTTATTTTAATGATGTATCTCAATCTTTTTCTTTAAAAAAATATGCAAAACATATATATCTTAAAATTATAAATTAGTGTACATATAATCCCAAATAGAGACGGCTTATACAAGCAGGAAACCCATACAGTTATATTTAAGAAATTTTTAAAATTATAATAATATCTATTTTAAAATGATATTTCTTTCTCTTTTACTCGCATTCATCAATAGGACCGTTCTCCACTCAAAATTACTAATAAGATTTCTGTAAATTTATATATAACATTATTTTTTAAGTATTTACTCTCACTGTTTTGTAAGTTTGATAGGTGAAAAAACTGTTTATTATGGATAAGTCAAAATAATAATAATAATATTTTTTATTATTTATAAGATCCACTGTACCGAAGTGTTGGATGTTTTAAAAAACAGGTTCACAAATAATTTTTTTCTTTTTGTAAACTTATTATGGGATCACATTAGTAATTAATAAAAAAATTAAAATACAAATATATTTTACAGTAATGAACATGACAACTTTTTTACATTACTAATATATTTTATATTTAGTATTTTACTAATTTGAAAAAAAATAAATATAATTTTACTAGATTAGCTGTAAATTATGTCGTCTATCCAGAATCCAATACCTTCGCCTTCGGCGTCTGAGGAAAGCCTAAAGTCGTAGACTAGCCACTAGCCAACGTTATTTGACAAAGAAAGTCTGTAGTCCAAGTATACCGGGCCCATAGGTGCTCGAAAAATTGCCATGATGACTTGGCAGAGATGGCACAACGCAATCGCTACGGACGGTTAAGACTAATCTCATCTTTATAATTTTTTAAATCTTAAAATAATAATTTGTTAAAATTTTATCTAAAATAAAAAATTTTAATCTCACGATCCAAACCTATTTTAAAAGCGCTGGCATTGATTTTACAAAAGCTAATAGATCTTTAAAATTTGAAAAAATATAGACAAAATAATTTATATTAACTTTTTCAAAAAATAAAAATTTGAACTATAAGATACAGGAATTTTAAATATATCTTCAAATTTAAAAATATACTGTTCATCTTCAAAAGTATTATTTTATTATAAAAATTATCCCAACTACTTTATTTTTCAATTTTCATTTTTCACTATTTTCACCTTTCTAATCGCCATTTCACTTTCAATTGTGTTTAGTTCTAAACTAAGTGTATGAAGAAATATTATTATTAATTACCATATAGTTAGTGTAATAACAAAATATGAAAAATAAAAATAAAAATATTATTATTAAAAAATATTATATTATTTTAACTAATCCAATGTGAAATTATAGGAAAAAAAACATAATTGATCTCCTCACCTTTTCATTTTTATCCTCAATTTATAACATAAATAAAAATTGATCTTTATTTTTATTTTTTATTTTTATCTTTGTTCCAGTTCGTTCTGCAAGATCTGAAGAAGTCATGATTTTTTTTCTTTTGATAAGAAGAAGACATGATGATGGGTCACAAAACCACACCATAACCCTGCCAGGCACCATATTCACCATGAACTATGATAGACCCATCAACTAAAAGAAAAAAAATACTGACAAGGTTTGTTCTTCTGCCCTGTATGGTCAAGAATAATTGTTGTTCATCTCCCCAAATTCAATTTATCTCACCCCAACACCAAACCAAAATGGAATCCCATATTTCATGCATCTTTTACATATTTTTATAAACTAAACAATATGCATGTGATTAATTTTCTACATTTTGGAGTCTGTTGGCTAAATCGACTCCAGATACAAAGCTTCTTGTTTGCTGGTCAGCCCGAGTTCATTCAGTGTCAAAGCACACTCCTCATCACTGAACGCCCGCCTAGGGTATGGCCTCACCTGTACCCTCAACGCAATTAGAACAGGTACAATATAATTTTAGTTCAATTTCTGAAAGATCTAGCTTGCATAAACAAGTTAATGTGGATTTCGTTTTCTCATTTCAGGAAAATAACCTTATATCCTTTATAAGGTGTAGTCAGTCTGAGCATAGGGTTTACTCGCAGAAGTCAGAAGGAATAGAAAATAACAGTGTACTTACCAATCTGTAAGTGCCAGGTTTGACCCCTCTACCAATATCTATGAAGTCAAAAAGAAACTGCAAGGCAAATAAGAATGCATGTTCAGCGACGAGCCAAGTGATGGAGCAAAACAATCATTCGTCCAAACAGCATACCTGTAGCTTGTCAGACCTAAGAAATCGGCGCCCACGGCGGATACCATCCGGCATCCGTACCAGAAGGGTTACAGCATTTTCATCATCCGATCCTGGTTCCTCTGGAAGAGAAGCTTCTTTTGCAGCCAGTTGTCTCTCCAATTCCTGCCAGTAAGAATCATAAAGATCGTGGCAGTAAACAACTTGAAAAAAAAAAATATTCATTTCATGTCTGTCTTGTCCAGTAAGCTTCATAAACCTTAAGGTACAATTTCTGTCACGAAAAAAAAAATCAGGTGGGATGCAATGATGTATAACAAGCAGGGTATGCACCACATATCCAATTACGAGGAGATAATTGAGAGCATAATAATGAAGAAAAAAGCATCTGGAAGAAAAAGATTGCGTATTGAAGCTCATTTCAGATCACCTAGTAAATACCATCTTGCCATCTTTCTTCTAATCAAATTCTGAATTCACAATAATTTTGAAACAAGGTTTTTAGCTTCAAACCATAACTTGAGCAGAAATGAGAAAACTTTCCAACTTATCAAAAGTTTCTGTTTCCAATCACTTCTTATATGAAAGGAGAACTTGTAACCTATAGACTTAAAATTAATTTGAAAAATCAAGTCAATACTAATGTATAATTATTCAAATCCCAGATTAATCAGTGAAGACATAAAAAAAAAAAAGTGAAAAAAAATACAAATGGCTGTGTTTCAAGCTTCATTTGCCAAACATACAAGATACCAACCATTCCAGTATTCAATGGCAAAAGCATGCATATAGTTTGGATCTCCCCCTAACTTAGATCACCAGATGCATCTAAAAGCTACCGAGAACTGGAAAGAAGAGGGATTTATATTTTTGGGTTTTTCTAGTTGCAAAGGGAACCTCATATCCATGTTGTGGCACACCTCTGCCAACCAAATATCAATTAACAGTACCTGTTCTTCCTCCAGTTTCCTGCGAGATTCTTCCTCTTTTCGTCTGTCTTCTTCACGAGCTTTTTCTCTAGCCGCTTCCTCTTCTAAGCGATGAGCTTTGGCTTCCTCCAGGGCCTTTAATTCTTTTTCTTTGTCAGCCAGCAAAGACGCGTGATATTCATCATCCTGCAAGTGTCAGACAAATCATAGAACCACTGAAAGTTAAATCACATCATGTTTGATATATATATATTTTTTTGGATAAGTACATCATGTTTGATAATTAAAGTATTAAACCATTATGACAGGTCAAAACCAAAAGCAGAACCTGTTGTTCCCGAATCATGCGCTGTGCGGCCAGTGAGGGTGATGGAGGGCGTTGTGGCCACTGGGGATAATGACCCCCAGCTTGCATGAAATGATGAGGTGCATAGGCAAAACGATATCCAGGCCCTTCAGGAATTCCACCAAACATTGCAGCCTCCAGCATGACTGCTTCATCGTGCTCCACAGAAGAAATCCCTCCCCACTACAATTTGGGGAAAAAGCAATTAAAAAGCAGGAAAAAAAAAGAAAAAAAAAAAAAAGAAACGGTGGAGAATACTTGACAAACTATTGGCAACAAACTGTCACAAGGAATTTGCATCAAGATTTAATAACGAGAACTAATGTTTCATAACTTACCTCATCAGATTGGAAGGCATTTCCGTTGTTCTGTGGATGATTACCTATACCATGCCATCCAGGACTTGATGGTGAGCTATCCTCAACTACTAAATCATCTTTGGCAGAGTCCACAGAGCCAGAAGGCATATGTTGGGACCTATGCCTGGCAAGAGGCTGCTCCTCCACATCTTCAGCTTCCTCTTGGATGGATGAGCTGCGAGGCTTCAACCTAGATTGATCACAATACCCTCATCATCTTTCCTCATCCCAACAGTAGAAATCACATATCAGGAATTAAGAATTCTATGTTCACGACCCTTGTGGCAGGTACAAGACAAGGCGCAGGCGTAGCCATAACAAGAAACCATGCAGGAAAGGACATGTACGGATGTACCTCACATTTGATGCAGCTAACTTTCCTGGCTCCTCCTCAGCTTGCTCAGAATCTCCAACATTTGATGATCCAGCACTTTCCCCTAGCTCACGCAATGCTTTCTCTTGCTCTGCCGTCTGAATTTATTTTATGTTAAATGGGACCCAGATTCCATTTTAAATTTAAAGACCCATATGTGCAGAGTGTAAAATAACAGACCTTCAGGGACAATGAAACTGCATGTGCAAGTTCAGCATCATCCAAGTGAGATTGCCTTTGCCGAGGCTCCAGGTCAGCTAAGTCCTGCGTCAAGATAGGCATGCATTTAGTACCAACAGAGAACTTGGAGGACATGCTTGCAGGCATTGAAGGTTAGCGTTACATACACTGTGTGCCCCCTCAACCTCCCGCTTTGAAGCCTCAATAGCAGCTAGAATCATTTCTTCTTCTATGTCATCACTATCATCTGGCAACCTCTCAAATCCAGAAGCATTGGGTCTAATGTTCCTGTCCTGAGAACCATCACCCAAAATATGATCTTCTCCATCATGCACTGTAGCCTGAGCAGTTGCAGCAGCTGAAATGTTCTGATCAACATCTTCATCAATCGGAACACTCCCATGAGTATCCGAGCCGTGTGCATGCACAGGTTCAGAGACATCCCCAATAATAGGAGCTTGGCCAGACCGACCAGATGGCTGATTGCTATCCTTTACATCTAGGGGAACTTCCCGAACTTCTTTTGGATGTGTCACAAAGGGTGCGGAGCTCGTAAAATCAGAACTACTCTCCAAAAAACTTCCCCTAAAGTTTGGACCAAGAGGAGACAATGGATTCGTATTTCTTTCTGTAGCTCGAAGTGATAAAGGAGGTGCCCGGGGTTCCACTTGATCAATATCCATGAAATCATCTTGTGGAGCAGCAGCATAGGTTGTGTGCATGCTGAACATGGAAGAAATAAGTAAGATAATAACAATAAAGCAGGAAGCATGAAAATTTGGGGGAATAAAACGTCAATTTATAGGGGAATCAAAGATACTTTTCAAGGATAAATAAGAGATAAATAGCATACTTTGCAGATGTGCTTCTATCTCCTTCACTAAAATGTGCATTCACAGCTTCATTTAGATCCCCGCCACACTCCTGATTGCAAGCAAGATAACAGATGAATAGAAATGTAAAAACTAAAAACCTAAGTTCAGTGCAACTCAAAGTTGGTCAGGCACTTGGTTCTATAATATATAAAGTAAACCTTCTTAAAGCATCGTAAATCAAGTAGATCAAAACTACTACTGTTACAAGCTCATTAGTCCATTTGCCTGAGTGGGGTATGTCTTAAAAATTTCATCACAGGCGGTGGGACTCCCTTTCAAGCATTGACTCTTGTTAAAGCACAGAAGATAGCTAGAGAGATATGCCCCCCTTATACTCCATTATCTTACTGAGTATAACATGTTCAATACTTTTTAAGTGCGGTGCTTTGATTGCTACTCCCAACATATATAATCCTCAATATGTGTGGGAAAATCATGTACCATACAAAACCCAATAGATTATCTACCTACAAAATCCATTTGTCACAAAAGACCCAATAGCTTATCTATCCTTGACCGTATGATATTTCCAATCCCCATTTCCATATAAAACCAAAATGTATAATCTCTATTGGAAGGAAATTCATCAATGACATCTACGTCAATCGAAGAATAATAATTTACAGAAAAAGATTGTTTATTTCCACCCTCTAAATTGACCTAATTACCTCAAGTCAATCACCATAAATTAAAACTGAATACCATCTAAAAAAACATCAAGCCCCAATCCAATAAACCATACACACAAAAACTATCAAAAAAATGATCGAGACTCAAATAGCAACTAACTAGAAAACTGAATAGGCGACGAAGAGAACCCCTAATCAAAGACCAACTTCAACATTAGCGAATTTTTCAACATTTAGAAAACGCAAAATTGAGCAATAATTTGAAGCCTGTAAATTCTCTATACAAAAAAAAAAAAAAAAACGAGTTGTCCAATAAACCCATCCCCACATTTGATCGGTGTTTACTGAGCAGAAGGAAGTTACCTCGAGTTTTTGAGCGGCGATGACTTCGGATGCGCCGGTGATGCTCATAAAGGTATCGATGGCTTCTTGATTAGGTTTCGCCATTAAAGAAACCTTCACTGTTTCGTGTGGGTTTTCTTTTCCTCAGGGAAGAAAGAGAGATTTTTGCGGAAGTATATTATTACGGGACATTATATACTTTCGAAGTTAAAAAATAAACGTAAAAGACTAAATAATATATGAAAAAAGAAAAAAAAAATAGTGTCTTGAGTCTTGAATCTTGAGTCTTGAGCCTTGAGTCTTGACGTAACACCATATAATATCATATAATTTATTAAAAAAATTAAAAACATAAACATAAAGAAAAAATTTAGAATTTTAATATTCATATTTTTATATTTTCGAATGCATTTTTTGTTTGAATATATTTTTTTGTGTTTTCTTTTGTTTTTAATAAACCACTTGGTACTCCATGATGGCATCACATTAAAAAAATAATATGACCTCGTAAGTTTCGAATATTCCAATATCAATACTCGAAAAGAATAAACATTAAATTGTTGAAATAGGTATTTTCCTCTGTTATATAAAAAATACATAAATACTTTTTTATAGAAATAATTATTCTAAAAACAAAAGGAAGAGAAACAAGAAATTAAAAAAACTATACTCAAAAAATAAATAATATTTCAGAAATAATCTTTGAACAATAATGAAAAAAAAATGTTTAAAAAAAGCATATTTCATTATTTTTCTGATCACTTTTGGTTTGGCACCGCAATTGCAATGCTTTTGGATTGTCGTGAAACGGGCCCTCTTTTGTTTGTTCTAGCCTGGGCTAGGTTGGAATGGGTGTCAAAGCCCACTCATTAGTTTGGGAACTCTCTCAATTTTGAAGTGATTCTGATCTATTATTTACGTGAGATAAATAATTTAAAAGTGATAAATATAAATTTACAAATTAAGATACGTTATATTATAAATTTATTTTTACTATAAATTAAATCACATAAATTTAATTTTATAAGATATATTTGTGGTTATAGCACTTTTCTTACAATATTTCAGGCCCAATCACGTGCATTTGTGGTGTGCAGTCTTTTTAACCTCTTGGTGCGTATGAAACTACAGTATCTTTAACTTTCTTCCCAGATAATTCACTGATAATAATGAATCGATCAAATATAATGGAGCAATATGGTATATATTTTAGCCGAATTTTTTAGTTTTGTCGGTTTGTTGAATTAACTGGACACGTGCCTCCAATTACAAGACTGATCAGCTGGACACGTGCTGATGATCTACATGATCTGAAATGGAAGCAACTTACTAACCAATCATATCTCGCAGTTTGGAAGACTTTTCAAGTCAACTATATCGACGTTGATGTTGTATCGTATATATGATGAGAAGGATATATATAGTAATCGTGATAGGTAAGACCGCCCAAACATGAGTGCATTTTCCATGCATGTATATATTAGGAGTAATGGACATGTAGTTGTGGAGTGTTGTGGAGTGCAAGTGTATGTAATTATTTTGAAAAAAATACAATTTATTATTAAAAATTTATTTTTTTAAATCTTTTTTTATTTTTTTAAATAATTAGTCACCACTGACATTTGAACCTTTGTTTATTCTATTCAGAGTGGAATGTAGAAAGGAAAAACCTTATCTTTAAGGGTGTACAGAACAGAAAGCTTGACGTTCTGGCAACAACTTTATACGTTTGATTGAAATACAGTGTAGTACTGCTCTATATTGAGCTGTCAGTAGTGTGTGTACCCATCAAGGAGACCTTTCCAAGGCCATGCGAAGCAGTTGAGAAATCTTTGCCATCATCTCAAATAATCCAATCCAACCTCTTGAACTTTCTGCACTAAAGACAACCACCTTATATATATATAATGGAAAAATAATTTCCCGGGAAAAAACACTTCAGCTATTCTAAACTCTGAGATCGACTATGAAATTCAGGTAAATGGGGTGTAAATTATGAAGCTGAGCTTGTTGCATTCTCGAATTGTCACAGCTATCATGATGACAGGATGTTAAAGGAATCACAAAACCCTAATCAGACAAACTAATTTTAGGATTCCAATGTTCATAATTGGCCAGTTCCAACAAGCCTTGTCGAAATCCCATCGGCCTCTTATCTCTGGCTTTCACGTGAAACTGCCTCAAATATATATGTGGTGAAAAAATATAGTAACAATTAGAATTAGGTAATGTAATTGGGAACTGCAGATAGTGGAGGGTCATAATTCATGACATTGACGAGGGACCTAACTAGCTAGCTAGCTAGCTACTTGGTGATGGTCGAGTCAGTGGCTCAATGTGGGCGCTGCTTTTTGTGTTGAATGGCTTACTACTACTGCTAGTGAAAGTTTTCACCAACGAATAAGAACAAAAGCACACAACAGTAATATATATTTTGGCATTCATTTCTCGAGAACACCCTTGAAATCGCTAAAGAAGATCTAAGAAGAGATATGATTCTGTAAAAGAAAAAGGGAAAAAGAGGCCGAGTGAATCACGAGAAAGAATGAAGTGTGGCATATTTCAGGGCGTCATCTTCATTACATATAGATACTGTAGTATTCATGAGCGTGGATACTGGGAAAATTGCGAAAGTTGGTGAAAACTGAAAAGCATAAAATTAAAGAAGATATTTGGGCAAGCCAATGAGATGCTCTTAACGGACAGTTGAAGAATGGTCTTCCATACCTAGCTAATTTGTCAGACAGATCCTCAAAACGTCTTCTCAAATCTAGGTACGTACTGCTATTTTGCTCCTGCAAAACCTCCTTGAAAAAGGCCAAAATTATGCCTCGTGCTTCTTTTGTTTATAGTGGTCTATTAGTATTATATAGATGTACTTCTAACCATGACCAAACAAATAAGGCACTCTAGTGTTTGTGTGCGTGAATAACGTAGACATTCTGGTATGTTTCTGTTCCTTAAGAACGTAGATATATACGAGGTACGTAGCAGTAGTGAACAGCCTTGAAAGCACCAAACACAATTGACTATAATGCACTTGTATGGTCAAATCGGTACAGTTTGGATTGAGAGGAAAGTTGAAATGGTTTATGAATAATAAAATAAGATATTTTATGAATATTATTTTTAATATTATTATTATTTTAAAATTTAAAAAAAAGATAGATTGTTTATTATTTTTATGTAGGAATTTGAGAAGTTTTTTTAGGATTTAAAAAAATAAGATTGTTTTGGGATGAAAATTTGGGAAGATTCTTTTAGGATTTGAAAAAAAAATTATTATATTTTGTGTGGAAATTTAAAAAAATTGTAATGATGAAAATGAGATGGGTTGAGATGAGTTGAGGAGAATTTTGAAGGCAAACAGCAATTAAAGCAAAAAATAAAGCTGAAAGATAAGGTTAAGAAGAGATTAAAAAAAAAATATACTCAAACTCTTAAAATGAAATAGACTTAGATTTCTAAAAGAAAAATATTTCACAAGTCAAGTTGGATTCAATCATTCAAATGAAATAAATCTTTATATAAGGCAAAGATTCCACAAATCTCCATAGACTCTCCGAAGGTTCTCCAGAGAAGCTCCCTACATACAAACTTCATAACACATAACGACTCCAAAAAATTTTTCCTAAAGTTTTTCATTGTATTGTAAGATATGTGAGGTCATGAGAGATCATAAAATCATCCATTATAGTAGATTTCATCCCAAACAATCCCGCGGATGTAAACTTTTGCGTCGAACCACATAAATTCATGTGTATCTTTTTAATTATTTTTATTCATTTTTTATTTTTTATTTAATAGATAAATACGAAGACTACCGTATCGAAACCCGAATCACCATCGGGAGTTGGGAAAGACTCCTTCCTCTCTTCTGATCTGTTGTGCAAAATTCACCATCAACAGCACCCTTATTTATAAGCCGCGGTAACTTGGCAGGATGTTGGCTTTGTTCATCGGAGCTTCGGTAATCGTAAGCATCACACATTGGGTTTACAGCTGTAGAAATCCCAGATGTAAAGGAAAACTCCCACCTCAATGGGATTGCCACTCCTTGGCGGGACCCTTCAGTTCTTCGCTCCCAACGCTTCTGATATTCCTCCCTTTATCCAACAAAGGATGCATGGGTAAACTTCTGAAACTCGATAAAGCAAGTAAAGAATTGGACTTTAGACCACTTGGTAATTCTCTTATTTCTTGTGAATTTGTGCAAAAAATGTTGGCATATAGGGGGTGGAATTAAATGGTGCATCCAGACACCTTTCATGGCTTTCGGTGGTGGAATGAGATTCTGTGTGGGAACGAACTTCACTAAGGTGCAAATGGCCGTGTTTCTCCATTGTTTGGTAACAAAAGTACAGGTGACTTTCCCAAACTGTGTGGTTGAGAGAGAGACTAGCCTATTTTACATCAAAACTTCTAGGTGGAAAACATTGGAAGGAAGAAATATTGTCCGAACTCCTTCATGTTTACAATTTCCAAATGGTTTTTACGTTAGATTATGAAGACGGATACGAGGAAACAGGAAACTGAGCAATGCACAGGCAAGTCATTTGTGGGCTAGCTAGAGATGCTACTGGTTCCAACTTGGTGTCATATGCTCAATCCAGATGATCACTGGTCTCAGGCTGCAGGGGAATATGCATGTGAAGAGTAAAAATATCAGAGTGCAGGGAGGAGAACAATCATCAAGTCTCAGCTCATACTAGTTTGTATGAGCTAACCCGTTTGGATGTTGCCCAGCATCCAAAAAAGGCCAAATCGTGGATGAACATATTTCTCACAAATTATTTACACGATATAGAAACAGTTTCATCTTATCTCATCTCATTATTATAATTTTTTAAATTTTCATATAAAATAAATAAAAAATTCAATTTTTTTAAATTTTAAAATAATAATATTATTAAAAAAAATAATATTCTACTAATATATTATTTAATTTTTATCTAAAATCATCTCACTAACCAAACGAGACATTAATATTTCACAATATTTAAGGATATATAACCTCGTAACAACTCTGGACGAATTGACTTGACTATTTAAATTTTATTATTTTTAATTATATACAGCGATCATGTATCATGTAATTATTTTTATTAATTAATTAGATGACACCTATTTAAAATAGAAAAAATATATTGTGTAGAATATACATAATAAAGTGTTGATATAATTTAATTTGAAAAATATATTTTAAAATTTAAATCTTACAAAATAAATCTTACCATTTAAGTGACGGGTTGTATATTCCATACACCAGCTTAAAAATAAAATAACTATTTAAAATATGATACCTCACCAAATATAACACAAAATTTAAGATAAGAAAAAGAGTTACTCTTCAGTTTTATATGAAAATCACAATTGACACTTTCTATAAAGAGTAGAAAGATCTCCACAAGGAAATAATTGAACATTAATGTATAGATATTTTAGCATGAAAAAACTTAATTATTTATTCTATAAAACTTCAACTATTAATGTATAGATATCTTAGCATGAAAAAAAAATACGTGTTGTATATATTTTGGTAGATTCTGCTGCAGTGGTAGCTTTTAAAGGAAAATCCATGTTGTGTATGCTTTTGTTCGTCCTCTGCCCCATGATTGTAGAGTCCAAAACACCGACATTTTTTTGCCATTTTGTCTCTTTATGATTCACGTCGTTCACATATGGGATTCCTGCACACCGAACGTCTCTGGGAATGGCCGGGGATTTCTGTGCAAGTACGGTCCCCGTATGCAGGTTGCTACTTGCTTCCAATCCTTTTTTGAACAGTGCTAATGTTATATTGTCAGAATAAAAAGAATATGAAAAAGAGACATCAATTTATGTGCATCGCAGAATTATTAAGGATATTTTGGTAAAACATAATTATTCATTAAATTTTGTATGGGAGCTACACGTCAAATGGTCAAGAGTTTTAAGGACCTTTTAGTAAAACAAGATCTTTCATTAAATTCTATAATGGAGTTACACGTCAAATGGTCAAAGATTTTAAAGATCTTTTAGTAAAACATGACTTAAAGAAAAAACAAGAAAAGTAAACAAAAAAATAACAAAAAATTATTATTCACAGTTAGATAGCCATTTATTATAATAGAGTAGATATGAGCTTGTCTACCAATATTATTTCAAAATAATAATATCATTAAGAAAGGCACAAAAATCATTTAGTCCAAACTCCACTCAATCTCGACGTACCGATCTCCTCCCCGAAGACCTCTTTGTCGAGATCACCGTCTTGCATAGAGATTGCTTGCTTAGATCTATCATGTGATATCCCGTATTAGAGGATAAGAATAGATAATATATAGGATCTCATATTTTTTGAGAAAGAGAAAATTCTTATTCTTTATAATGGTTTTAGTGGACTTTCAATTATATCATTTACCAACCAATATAGGTCAAGATGTAACTTAAGTCTTTCTTAAAAATTCAATTATATTATTGGCTGATTTGTCCAATCCATGATGTTTCTTTTTCTATTTTTTAAATTATGTTCATTTTTTGAAAGAATTAGTTTGCACATATCTTTATTTTGAAAACTACTTGATCACTGATCAACTAGAAAAATTATAAAAATTAATTTGAATTCTTTTATCATAAAAATAAAATTAATATATCACATAAAGTAACATTGATTTATTTTATACGATGTACTGCTTTGTTGAGAAAGATAATAAGAAAAGGTAAAATGAAAAACGAAATTACACGAACACAAAATTTACATAATTTGGCAACGTGCCTACGTTTATGAAGTTGTAGAGAATTTTATCCTCTTGAAAGTCAAATACACGTTCTGGCAATAAAATGAGCAGCCTACGAAATAGTATTATATATATGCGGCGAAGTCCTAATTAAGATAATTAGCACATAAACCCTCATTAGCGGTCTGGTCAAACCGGTTTAGATTATAAGATTGGGTCAAAAATATTTCTCAGGGGTGATACCCAAGACTAGGGCTGTACAAATACTCTGTCAAAATTCGGAGTTGAGTCAGAGTTCCTTCGAGAATGCAATCGGAGTCAGAGCTCAGACTCCAAACTCAGACTTTTTTTAAAAACCTAACTAAACGACATCGTTCCATTTCAAGTGGAACGACATTGTTTTCTTCTTCCCTCTCACTCTTTCGCGACTATTCTATATCTGTTCTCTAACTCTCTCAGTTTCTTCACACCAATTGTTTTCTTCACGCCGCACCATTTACCGTAGTCCTGCCGTTGTCACGAGCCCAAGGCTATCGTAGAATACTTCCTATCAGCATCAATTGGTATATTATCACATCCTTTGTTCCTCATTTGATCCGCAATTAGTGTTTATTTTTTATGATTTTCAAATTTTAGAGTTTTCAATTTTGGAGATTTTATTACCATGGAATATTCAACAAGCATATATACTATTATGGTTCTTGATTTTGGAATGTGTAGAAATATGTATATTGAGGAAATAGTTGTAATCAAATTTTGCTCACGGAAGCATAAATAAGACAATGAACGAAAGGTATTTGTGAAAATGTCGTTGAGAAAAACTCTATTGTACTACTTTGAGTTAATACTTCCTCTTCACTTCTACTATTCGACAGAAAACTTTTGTAGTTGATGGTGTGAGGTTAGACCAAAGTTTTGAATACCATTTCGATTAAGCCATTGGAACAAAATATTTTGATACTGATACCGTTTCGAGACAATCTATATATAGATAAATTAATTATATATGTATAAATTATATTTCAAAATAACATCAATGCAAGTCTTAAAAAGTTAAAATACATATTTATAAAACTCAATAATATTTATAAGTTCTCACTCCAACTATTAAAAAAAATAATTACTCATCTTCATCAGGAAAAAAGAGAATGGAGATTTGATTTTCAGTTCTCGAGAAAAGGGAATTAAAAAAAAAGCTAAGAGAATAGTCGAAAATACATTAAAAATATAAAAATACAAAATTTCGACCGGTACATCAAAATCGGCTAGTATTGACCGAAACACACTGAAATAGCCGGTATTTGACCCGATAAGAAACTCCTATCTCCCCCATATCGGTTACTGTCTGGTTCGGTATTCAAAACTCTAGGTTAGACTAATTTAAATTGTCAATTTGTATAATCAGATTCCTTTTGGTGTTGCTGTTGTGCTCTTTAATTAATATCTATATATTTAATTGTATTTACGTTTGTTTTAATCTTTGCAATTGATTCTGTACTTACTCTTGATCATAACTAGTACTTTATAGTGTTGTTAAAGAGAATTTGCAGTACCTGTATTTTTCCCCTTTTTTTTTGTTTCTAGTCTAATATATAGAAGAGTTCTGGCAGCATAAAAGCAATCTTTTGCCTCAAATTAACGCTACCAGAAAAACATATAAAAACTTGAGGTAACGTATTAACATCATGCTAACTAATTAATACAGTCAAGTAGTGAGCCTTTTTTTTTTCTTTTCTTTTTTTTTTTTAAATAAATACCATGAGGCTATGAGAGGAACATGTCTTTTTTTTTTTTTAAGTGAGAGTACCCCGTGAGGAGGCAAATAAATATGAGATAGATTATCTATGGATTTGTTTTACCCTTAATTAGGATATATATATATATATATTTATGGAGTTTTATTTCTAATGAAAAACTTGAATAAAAATATAATTGTTTTTTTCTTTCAAAAAAGAAGAAGAAGAAGTAGTACATTAATGCTATTCGATCTTTTAATTAATATAGCAATATCTTTTAATTAAAGAGAAAATTTTCGCTCTTTAATGTCCTGTTTGCAATTATAATGAAGATCTTTAGCGAGTTCATTTCTGGTTTTTTTTTTTTTTTTTTTTTTAAAGCTCTGGTTTTCTTTTCTTGATCCATAATGATGCAATCATTTTCTTCCTCTTCCTAATGCGCGCTGTGTGTTCTTAGTAATTATGGAAATTTATGTGGGAACTGGGACACTATTGACATTTGAGATGGTAATATTGGGTATTAGAAGGTAACCTTGGTGTTATGTGTTATTTTTCTTCTTTTGTGAATGAATGGAAGGTGCTTGAGATGAGATTTTGAAGGTAGGAATCACATGGTATTTAAGATCAGTGTGCTTAAAGAAAAAAGTCTTGACATGACCACCGTAAGGCGTTCTTTTTCTATTCATGTCCAGAATCTAATTAGGTTCTTTGTCGTTTTGGAAAATACTAATTTGACCCTTCATTTTATTTTTTTCATTTTGATCATTTGTATATTTAAAAAAATTAATTAATTTTTTTTTACTTAGTGATTAAGAAAATGATTTTTAGTATGTTGTATTTTTTATTTTTTAAAAATATGTAAATATGTTAAAATATGAAAAAAAAAAAAAAACAAAAACAAAAAATTTGTGCTAAGCGGCACGCCCAACAATCATTGTTGAGTAGCAGCCTAACATGAGCATTTTGTTTTATGGTGGCTGTGAACTTATAATTTCAAGTAAGGATACACATACAACCGTTCTTACGACTCTTTTTTAATCGAAGGGATGTGTAAAATGTATGGAGGAATATATGTAGAAATGTATGTAGGTATATTTATGCCATCAAGGCCAATGGGTGTCAGGTATGAGTTTCTGTACAGTGGGCTATCTAGGCCAATGGATGTCATCCTAATTGTAATAGCAGTAAATGCAGATGGGAAAATTGTTTAATTATTAATCTTAGATCTTCTACCAAATGACATCATATACATATATATATAACATGATGTAATTTTTTTTTCTAATTTTTTTTTTATCACAGTTGAAATAGATATGGATGTTATACCTAGTAGGGACGATCGTTCACAACAGAATGTCACAGTTCTTACACCAACAAGTACTTCCAACCCTAGACCCATATCTAGAGTAGCTATTTTCTATGCAAATAGTCGAGTCCCAATAGATGTAGAAGATGAGAATATGTTTAATGAAGAGGATGAGATGCATATTGAGCATAATCGACCACCACGACCTACTAAAAACATGTCGTAGACATGGAAACATTTCACCAAAATTTTTTGTGGTCGTGCAAACCCGAAAGCAAGATGCCACCACTGTGGGCAACTTTGTGGATGCCATTCGAAGAAGCAAGGCACATCTGGATTAATAGCACATCTTAATGGTTACCAACGGTATAAGATACATAAGGGATTGGTGGCTACTGATCTGATCAAGTTCAGTTACGAAACTTTTACGGCCACTGATGGTATGCAAATTAAGAAACTGTCAATCATTCAATATAATAAGAAGATGTTGAGGACATTTCTTGCAGAGATGATCATTTGTAATGAGATGTCTTTTACCACACTTGACATAAAAGGCATCCGTAAATTTATCAACACTCTTGAGTCACGATTTTCCATGTCATCATGGTATATAGTGATGCGAGATTGTTTGAAGAGGTATGCAAATGAGAAGGTAGAGATGAATGAGATGTTTCTTACCACTAGTCAAAGAGTATCATTTACGACCGATACATGGAAATCCATACAGAATGTCAACTACATGTGTATCACAACACATTTTATTGACAGTGAATGGATGTTGCAGAAACATATTATTGGTTTCAAACAAATTGTTGATTATACGGGTTCATCCATTGTGGCAGAGATGATTGATTGTATAAAGGATTGAAAAATTAGAAAATTGTTATGTATCACAGTTGACAATGCCAGTGCCAATGACACTGCAATTGATTGGTTTAGGCTGAATACTACATTAAAAGATGATATCATTCGTGAACACGAGTTTATCCATATTCAATATTGTGCTCATATCATCAACATCGCAGTTGTTGAGGGATTAAAAGAGATTGATGATTCCATTACTTAAGTCCCCAACCTTGTCAGATATGTGAGAGCTCCCCCCAAAGGTTTGGTAAATTTAAGGCAATAGTTGAACAACTTAAGGTTGGACGTTCTAATATGTTGTGTTTAAACGTTCCGACTCGATGGAACTCTATATACATGATGTTGGATATAACACAAAAGTATCAAAAAACGTTCGAGCGGATGGAGGTTGAAGATGGAAGCTTGAGGTATGCTTTGCTGGAATTAGTAAGGGGAGAATAGGGCTTGGTGCGTCGGACACAATTGATTAGGCCAATGTGAAATATTTTGATCAAAATTTGAAATTATTTCATGACATAACTCTGCGGATATCTAGATCCAAATATACGACTGCGAACTTATAGTTCAATAAGCTTCGGGGCTTCATGACCACTTGCAGCAGAGTTGTGCTGACAATGTGAGATTGTTATTTGATATGGCTACGAGGATGAAATCCAAATACGATAAATATTGGAGAAATATTGATAAGATAAATAAATTATTATTTGTGGCAACAATCCTTGACCCCCGATATAAGTTGGTCATTATAGAATTTTGGATTAGGGACGTCTTCGGGGAAGAGAAGGCTGGAGAGTTTATTAGACAACTGAAAAGTGATATTGATGACTTATATAACCACTACAGCAACAATGGTCAATCTTCTAACACAAGTGGTAGCTCCTTACACCCAACCAGCTCGACATCTTCTTTAGATGACACACATGCACATAGTTCATTTGTTTTGATGCGGTGGTATCATTAAAATCGTGCATCAAAGAATATTATACTGTGTAGGTCTGAGGTTTAGCGATATTTTATGGAAGATGTTGAGGCACCTAGTGATGCATTTCATTTATTAACTTGGTGGAATGTTAGTTCCACGAAGTTTCTAGTCCTTTCCCAAATAACCCGAGATGTGTTAGCCATTCCTATTACTACAGTTGTCTCTGAGTCGGTATTTAAGACCAGAGGTCATGTGTTGGATTCTTATCGGAGTTCATTGGCACCGTCAACCATGGAGGCCCTCGTTTGCACACAGAACTAGTTAAGTGAAACTCCTATTGAACTAGATATCATTGATGCCAAGAGTTATAAGCTTGAAATAAGTAATTTTATATGCTTTTAAATGATTATTTAAATATTTTTAATGTTTTAATATTTAACTTCTAATTTTTATGATTTTGTAGACCTAATTGTGAACCTTGACATAATTACGGATGACATTCTTGTGGTTTACTACAGTGCAAAATCACTTGCTTTTCTCCACTCCATGAACATGGGTGTAAAAATTAACTGAGAAATCGAAAAACCAGCCCGGTCCGGGATCGGTTCCCTTAGTTCCAAAACCAACCAGTACCGGTCCGGTTCTGGTTTTATGCTTTTTAGGACCAGACCTGTTCACTATATTATATATTTGAAATTAATTTTTTATATTTTATATATAATATATAATTATATAAATTATAATTATATATAAGATAATATTATTATAATTTATAACATAAAATTTTAATTTTAAACATGAAAATTTATTTGATCATATGCTTTAAACATAAACATATTAATAACATTTTATAGCATAATAAATTCTCAACATATTCATTTTGATAAATACATAATATATTAGTAATACTAATATACATTAGTATATTAATTACATTTCTCTTTAATTAATTAGTATACTAATGTATATTAGTATATTAATTACATTTTATGCCCTAATACTAATACTATTAAAACCGAAAAATCGGACCGAACCGGATTGGAACCGGTAAAACCGGAAGTACCAGTTTAGGAGGGTAACTGGTGCGTAATTAGTTTTTAAAAATGCAAAACAGGTGCATACTGGTTCGATCCTAAATTTTGTCCAAAATTGGAGCGGACTGAACCGGTTATACCCCTAAACACGAGATGAAAAGTGTATAAGTATTGATTAGCCCATGACCACAACAATGGTAGTTTTCAGACTGAATGGCTGAATGGGATTGGACTCTTAGAGGCTGAATGGCAGCTAGTGATGAATCATGAAAGATTGAAAATTATTGTGAAGTTATAATTACTAATTTGTAGTTTTTGTTTTATTCTGATACATTATTATCTTGTACAATGTAAATTGGTAGAGGACTTTGGTTGTTTAGTTAATGTCTGGTTGTAATTGTGTTGGTTATTTGGGGCTACTTTATTTTTTATTTTTTTTATATTGTGTTTGTCATTATGCATTTACTGCTATTTTGTTTTATAATGTATGTAATTTAATCATTATATTTAAGTTTTTTAATTGATTTTTACTGTATTTTTTGGAAACCCATTAGGGTGTGTAGATATATTTTTTACGATATTTTAGCCCAAATATCATAATGGGCATTGGACCTTTAAAGTGGCTTAGGGATTCGGAATTGGGCGTTGGGCTTTGGAAGTGGGTCCAGAGATTCAAAATTGGGCCTTGGCCCAAATACACTCTGGAGCTCCGACCTCCGATTGGAGTCGGAGTACATGAATACCTCCAACTCTAATCGAAGTCAAAGGTCAGAGGTAGGCACTCCGACAGAAGCCCACCCCTACCCAGACCTTTAGCTTTATTAAAAATTTACCATAAATCATTATCAAATCAGGTTCACACAAAAAGCCGAATATCGATTTAATGATGTAAGATATCTCAATTGATTTTATATTAAGGTTTAGTTTCATTACTATCTCACCTCATCTAATAATTATAAAATTTTTAAATTTTTATCCAAAATATAATAAATAACTTAATTTCTTAAATTTTAAAATAAAATTATATTAAAAAATTATATTCTAATATTATTTTATTATATTTTTATTTTTATTTTACCGAACCGCTGACATGACCTCATCTCTGACATGACATGTCACACATCCCATGTAAACTTGTTTAGGGGTTACAGCTGCCACGTACTGACGCATAAGAGATAGTAAATTTTCATTTTCCTCCCATGCTATATGATCCTCCGGTTCATCTCGATCTCTCACTCTCTCTCTGCTGCAAATGCAAGCTCCAAACCCCCTTGCTCTTCACCCTCATTGACCAAATGGGCAAAGCGTCACAGTGGTTCCGGGGTATCCTTGGCATGAAGAAGCAGGACTCCTGCTCTCCAGCTCCTACGGCTCCAAAACCTACCAAAGAAAAACGAAGATGGAGCTTCGTAAAGTCACACAGAGAAAAAGACGACCAGCGCCAGTACCAGACTACCAAACAACACAGCTACGAAACGACGTCAACAGCTACAACAACAAGAAGAAATTCGTGCGCACTGATCCCCGTCCATCAGGAGTTTGGCGCGGTGGATCCCAGCAAGCACGCGATTGCCGTGGCGGCCGCGACAGCCGCCGTGGCGGAGGCTGCTCAGGCGGCAGCTCAGGCTGCGGCCGCGGTGGTCAGGCTGACCAGCAGCGGGAGGTGCGCCAGCAACACCTCGGCTTACGGTGGCGGGAGCCAGCTTATTGGGGCTCGTAAAGATCAGTGGGCTGCTGTGAAGATTCAGGCCGCTTTTCGAGGCTGTTTGGTCAGTATTCGTTTCTTCTTCTCATTTAATTCTCGTTTAATATTATTATTCCGTCATTCTTTTCTTCCTCGAATGCTTATTCTCATCTACATGATTATTGGCCGATGAATTCACGGGATTAGTTCGAAGGATTTACGCACAAAATTAATGCCTGCCGTAATCGAGAAGATGTTTATCTTCGTGGCTTCGTCCGACCTCTTGGGCTTTGCCTCGAAAGGACGTTTCTTTCAGCAAAAAAAAGGTTGTCGAGCAGAACAAAAAAGGCGTTCTCAAGCACCTAGCTTTTGCTAGTTGATTTCAATTTCTGCTGGATTCGAGTTTACTCCAAAAAGAAAAGAAACTAATGACTCCTGCATGCCACGTCGTTTCTATGGACCAGAAAGAACCGTTTTATTTTTTGGAGTATCTGAGGGTACCAGTTACCTTGCAGGGTAAAATGTCGCTTCCAAAACGGTTGTCGTCTTCCTCTCTGTCCGCTGCGAAGCCTGCACTATTCCAAATTCCAATTCACCCGAGAGCTCTTGTTATTTGTGTCGGTTTTCCCAAAACCTTACTACGTACAAAACCTTGCGCTTGTAAGTAGCATTCGCGTTTTCCTAATACATGCAAGAGTTAGGGTGGGACCTTCCCTTAACCGATCTCCTTGATTTTTGCTGCAAGTTTTCTGCATTTCATACCCAGAGTCAGCCCTCTATACTTTCAAGTTAATGTTTTTTGTTGGGTAACTATGATTCTTAGGTTATCTTGGAGTGAAAGGTAGTGTTTGACATTTCCAGACACGCGACGCACCTATAAGCACGTAACCTTTGGTCCTAGAATGTGTTACCTTAATGCCTAAGGGGCTTCATCATGACTTTCTCGACATAAAAGTTGGGTCTGTTGAGCACTTTAATGTTCATTAGAAGTGCAGAAACCATGGTCAGAGAGTGCATGGACTTTTTTGTTTCAGACTATTCGAGCGTGATCGATGCGGCTAGTGAGATGTCCTTGTCTTCTACATGTCATGGCTTTGAAAATTATTTCCTTTGGCGCCTGTTTACGTTTGAATGTTCATGTCACTCGATCTACCCCAAAGCTTTTACTTGGCGCCATAACTTTGAAGAGTGCCTCAATTTTGAAGTTCTTCAGTGAACAAGCGTGGTCATGGTACCTTATCTCGTTATTTAATTGTCAATGTCATGCACAGCTAAAACGAGTCTTAATGCAATGATGCATTTTTTTCAATTGCCGCCACCTTTGATTTTAATGATGTGCTCAATTATTTAATAATGGTTAATTTGCTGAGTCGCTTTCCCTGACGTTTTGAAGGCTAGGAGAGCGTTGAGAGCATTGAAAGGATTGGTGAAGCTTCAGGCACTGGTTAGAGGTCACATTGAGAGGAAACGGACAGCAGAGTGGTTACAGAGGATGCAAGCATTGCTGCGAGCCCAGGCACGTGTGCGTGCCGGGCGGGCTGCCAAAATTTCAGAGTCTTTGCATTTGAGTAGCAAGTCTTCTCACCTCCAATATCACATTGTAAGAAAAGGCCACGTTTTTCTCTAATATATGAGTTTTTCTTTTTGACAACCTCTTTGTGGGGGGTTCCTGATAAAAATTTTACACTTTGGTTCATTGGACACTTTTGTTTTGCTCCACTCAACTTTTCTTTAACTTAATGCTCCTCAAAAAGTTCCTGATAAAAAGTTGCTTTTTTTTTTAATGAAGTTGTAATGTGCTCGGGCTTGTGGAAAGTGAAGAACTTCACTTCAAGCCTTTAACACTTTATCNGTGACCAGACACCTTGCCGTACGTGGTTGATTTCTCTTAAAGTGTCTTATATTGATACTTGCATCAGTTCTTCATGTTTACTGTAATTATATATACAGGGTCCAGCAACCCCTGAAAAAACTGAGCATGTAATCAGACGCAAGAGTGCTACAAAGTATGATCAGCCACCAACACTCAAGGTATGTTCTCGCCGTCTCGGTCCCTCTTTTTGTCTTTTTCTTTCAAAACTCCACACATGGCCTATACACTGATGTGTTTTCCCTACAAATGCAGAGAAATGGCTCAAAATCAAACAGTCGGTTTGTTGGAGATCAAGACAAAGCACTAGTATTGGGTCGGAATAGGTCTGACAGCCGGAGTGATGAACAGTCATTGGATCGGCGGGGTTGTTCAATGAGGACTGGCACCAGGGATGATGAAAAGAGTGATAAAATCCTTCAGATTGATATGGGAAAGTCTCACTTCACAACCAAACGCAACAGCCTCTTCCACTCTTCTCATAATGTTATGGCCTCTGATCAACGCAGCCATAGCTTTACGATTTCGAAGGACTCAACTGCCCATCAAACTGGTTCAAGTCCATCTTCTTTTGAAGTCCAATCTTTAAGCCCGTTGAAATTCTCTCTGCAGGAAACTGATCAAGACAGCTCTTTCCACACTGCTAATAATAGCCCACAAGTCACTTCTGCATCATCTAGAGGTGGTGGTTCAACGAGAAGCCCCTTCAGTACTCGAACAAAGAGAACTGATCATGTCTCAAGAAGCTGCTTAAGTGGTTACTTGGACCACCCGAACTACATGGCTTATACCGAATCTTCGAGGGGCAAGGCGAGGTCCCTCAGTGCTCCTAAACAAAGACCACAGTATGAGAGGTCTAGTTCAACAAAGAGACATTATGTTCATCATGGCTTTGGTGAATCAAGATTAATGAGTGCACCAAAGGTCCCTAATTCGCATGCAGACTTCGCAAGTAAAGCTCATCCAGGATCTGGTCGCTTGGACAAGCTTGGGATGGCAATGGGTTACAAATACTAATGTGTCTACATAGATTTGTTTTCTTGGCCTATCATCTAATTTGGCTAACTGTTGTCTTTAGTAGTCAAATATTGTGTAATTTACGATATTTTGAATGTCAAGTGCTCAAGTGGTCTTTCATGTTTGGGTTTTCCTTATTTGTTTTAAAAATCTAAATGAACATTAATTAAGATGTCCAATGTCAATGAAGCATCTTGCAGCAAGTGCATGCGACTTCATTGGTCAAGTAATTAATGCTTCTGTTTTTATTTGTGTCAATGCAATCTATTAAATAATCCGAACGTGAATCCCAACACGGTGTCGTGGTGTAGTTGGTTATCACGTCAGTCTAACACACTAAAGGTCTCCGGTTCGAACCCGGGCGACGCCAACTTTTTTATCAATCTCATTTTATAGAGATTTTGACTGATTTCTAGCCCATTATTTAGTGGGCCCTTCCTTCTTCTCAAGAATAATGGTCAAATTTCGACTACTATGCTAAAAGCCCACGAATGATCTTGGAAGTCAGTCTGTGTTAAGGATTGTTATTGGATTTTACTATACAATGCCACCATGAAAGTTTTTTTATTTATTTTTTTGGATACATTCGGGAGAGAGAGTTATGCCAATCAGGCTACATCCCTTTGGCGCTCTATACCAATTAAAGTTGAAACCACCCAATGTGAGACATATTTAAGGTTATAATTTTTTTTTTAATTTGTTATTATTAATACAAGCTCAAAATTTTCTTATGATTAATGTGGGTCTGCCACGTCCGTGATGTTACTCAAACGACAATATAAGTAGTATTAAATTAATTGAGTTATTCTATTCATTATTCATATATTATATATTTGTTATGAAAAAAAAAAATTAAAAGAGATGTGATGTGTAGGATGATCAGTAGAATTTTTCGTAAGCTATCATACATTTCCCCTTCTTTCCAATGAATCTCTTCTCCAAATCATGGTAATTTTTTTCTTTTTTGACAGAAAAAGTGTTTGGATGGCATGGATGGGCAGGATCACGTCTTTTAATAATTTTCTCCTTTTATTGTGATCGTTTCGTGAAAAATCAAGCAAAAACAAACACGGCATTAGCCACAAAAGATTTGAGAGAGAGAGAGAGAGAGAGAGAGAGGGAAACAAATAAAATTCATTCTCTAATGACTCAATAGCTTGTGTACAATATGACCAAGTACTGTATAAACTGTACCCAACTTCACTTTCTTGATGTCCAGGGAAGGGAACCACGAAAATATGCATGTACATGAGTGAAAGTAACAATCAAAAATTAAAATAGGTGGGGGGGGAAAGAAAAAGAATTGGGGACGGGAAGATGCTAAGACATGGAGAATTAAAATACTTCAAAGAAAGAGCAAACTTTCATCAGTTATCACATTTCCATTTTG
>QEOT01004387.1:127571-139372 GCA_003123785.1 Pterocarya stenoptera
GGGGGGGGGGGGGGGGATAACTTTCTTTCTTTTCTTCTCATATTGTCTTATTATTATTATTATTGCCATTATTATCCTTATTATCTTTCTTTCTGGCAAAATGAAATTTAACATATTCGTTTTTTAGAAACACATGCTACAACCTTTTTCTACAACTAATTAAGCATAATTCATTGTAAAGCTGAATTCTATTCAACATTTTGGCGGTTTATAAGAACCCTGTGCCCTCGTTGAGATTGGTTGCATATTTGACATTATGCTAATGACAATTATTTGTAGGAGTGTTGCATCTGCCTCTGTGCTTATGACAATGGGGTTGAGCTTAGAGAACTTCCTTGTGGTCATCATTTCCACTGTGCCTGCGTTGATAAGTGGCTATACATTAATGCTACCTGTCCTCTCTGCAAGTACAATATTTTGAAGAGTAGCAGCCATGCTCAAGAGGAAGTATAGTAGACTTCCCACTCTCAGGATATCATGCATGGCATGCCGGCCGGCAATGTGTAGCTGTATCTTTATGTGCAGCGTGTCAATAGACCCCAACCTTTTTAGATCCGTTGCTGTTACTGTGGTGGTTCTGTTCTCTGTGTTAGATGTAGTTGTAGTTTTTTACTTTTGTGGTTGTCATCGTGGCGGTGGTATCAACATTGCAGCTTTTCTTTGTCCTTGCCTTGGAATCTGTCTGGGAGTGCTCGTCTACAAGGGTGTTTGCCAATGGATCGATCACCACTTTGGTTGTCTCAAAATCTGTTGTGCATTTTCCTTTCCACACTTTAATGTTATTTTCCTATTGTCAATGGCTCTTCTATGCCCCTATTTACTCACTTGTTGAGGTTCAGTACCCCCCCGGATTGAAACGAACTGCCTATTTGAACTCAAACATTGTAAGAGTTTGTTGGTATTGAGGGTAATCAGAAAAATTTGTCACTGGGAATCTCAGTTTGGGAAAGGATCCGTTGGTGTTCTAGGTAATGCTATACCTTATCTGGCAAACCTAATCTGATATGTCCGGATTATGACAATAATTAATGATGCGGCTTGTCTAAGGAGCCTCAGAAAGAAAATGCATATGAAAACACAAATAATGTTAAAGAGTAGTAATCCATCAAGAGAATGCAAATGTGAACACATGGCTGAAATTGGATAAAACTTGAACTTGGACAACTTAGGAAAACCATTCATTTAGCAAGCCAACTAACGCAACAGTACACCCCCATCATATCAGAAACAACTAATCATTGCGAAGTTGCTCTGTCTTGGTAAAGGGTCATGCTTTATCCTTGACTAGGGACACGAGAAAATAACCCCCATTATGCAGCAATCAGACTTCAAACCCCACACCCAAATCATTGGCACAGTACGATGCCATTACACGCAGAAAAATAATTCAATCTTTCACATTTTCCACTCAAACATCTTTTCAACTAGGACCTAACTTGTGGTTGACATACACATACTGCCCTCACACTCACCCATGGGTGTGAACAACGTTGCCGGTATTCCAATAACCGTTCGAGACGTGTCATTTGTTGGTGACCCCCCCGAAGCTACAACCCTTTGTCCCGCAACGGAGGCTAAACTTTCTAACTTTATGGCAAGGTTGACAATCCCATGGCACCTTGAACCGTCTCGAACCCGCAGCCGGTAACTCAAGTACCGGACGGACCCAACCGGCGGCGACCCAATATCGTAGACCGGAATCTGACACCAACCCAGTTGAACCTGACCCACAATGAGCCTCTTGGTGTATAACCGGAGATAAATGGCGGAGTATCTGTTTGCAAAGAAGGTGGTGTCCAGAGGGATACGGAACTTGTCGCCCCAGGTGGGGTTGGCCCCGCCTTCATCGTCCACCCTTGTTTTGTACACGCTACACTTCTTCGGACTGGGTGGTACGATGGTGAAGGCGACGAAGGGTCTGATACGGCGTGAAAAGAGAGTAAAAGAGGTTGTCCCCAGTCCCTCCGCTGAAAGCACGACGATCTCCAGGATGAACTCCGGTTGATTTTCCCTCGCCATGTTGGGTTAGTAGCGATCGAGGAGGACGAAAGAGTTATGGGTTTATATATTAATTACATTTGATGGATTTCTTGGGAATTTCAGACGTTACTCACACTGCAGCTTCCCCGTGGAATGGAAATGGTCCAGATGGAAATTTAAACCCAAAAGCCTTTGCCTCTTCTCACGATTACGAAGTGAAGTCAACTGGGACGAGTGACATGTGACGACAACATTTAGTTGGGACCTGAGAGTATGCTTATCTTTTCTCAATCTTTTGTCGAGCAACGCATTATGTTAAAGGTTGGTCAATTCGGCTCCATGTCTGTTTTTTACTTGCCGATCAACATTATTGATGGTATTACAATACCATCTACAGACAAGTTTAAGAATATTTATTATTGTACCCTAAAAGCTTCAAGGCATCTTAAACATTTTAAAGTAGCATGGAATGACTCTATTTTATTGGCTTCTATTGATAAACACTTTTTGAGTCTTAGGAACTTGCAATTTTAGATGTAATATTATAATTTATACGTATTAAATAAAAGATCAATTTTATCAATTTTTTTTTTGTTTTTAATTGAAATTTTAAATTTTAACTTATCAATAACTAAAGCAATATATATACATATATATGTATTATTATGTAATTAAAAATTATAAGTATTAATTTAAATTTTTTTTCCTTGCAAAGAAAAGTGTGCGTGATTAAAAAGGCCCGTGACTCACCTTGCACACTTTTTCCTTTCGGTCCTGATTTTCCACAAAATTGACTGTCAGCCTGTCAGTATACGGTGCTTGTCCCGAGCATTTTTTTTGTCCATTCATTATTACGCTTGCCACGTTTCCTCTCTGATCTTCTTCTTCTGGAAGATGAATTCTATGTAATGTTCATTTATTTATAATTTTTTTTATAAAATATAATGTTGAATAAAAAATAATAATTAATGAAAAGAATTTTTTTTTTAAATATTTAACTCATTATCTTCACATTATATATTATATAAATTTTTTTTTCTCTAATAAAATGTATGGTGTATAGATAATGAGTAGAATAATTTAATTAGTTTAAAATGAATAAAATCAAAATAAATTAAAATAAAAAATTTTAAAAAAATAAAAATATGTGATCTATGTGAAGATGATGAATATAAAATTTCTTTTTTCTATAAAATTGCGATCGTCAGGAACTTCTCCTATAATTTCACCAACATTTTTTTTTTAATTGGAGAGAAATTTGTGACAAAAGAAAACACAAAATAAAGGTCGGCACTCGGAAAAAAGAAAAAAGATTTGTACGGTCTTGAAATGGATAAATTTAATGGATAATACCATTTCATTATGAATAAGATGATGATGTACTATTGAAGGAGAAACACGAGAATCCAATTCGAATTAAATCCAAACCCCAAAGTCTTTTTAAAACAGGATTGAAAAAGAAATATGTCTGAATTTTACCAAGTCAGAACTAGAACTGGACGTCTAAGCTAAAATAGCCAGCCAGCTGTCTTCGGTTTTGTGGGCCAACTGGAATCTGGGTGCGTCCCAAAACTGGGTGCATGACATTGCTAAGTATTTTTTTTTTGAAAAAATCTATGCATAATATACCATAATTTTTTTTTTTTATTTGTTTCTTTTATTAAATGTGTATTATATAGATGATGAATAAAAAAATATAAATATTTTAAAAAGATTAAAATTAAAAAAATTAAAAATAATTTAATGTGTAATGTGTAAGCTTATGCATAGTAAAAAATTTTTTTTTTATCAGCAATGACTATATCCTCGTTGCGGCATCCCATCCGACGTGACTAAAATGGAAACGTCGTAGTTATGCAAAAATGAAAAAAAAACTTGCCAGTTCTCTTTCCTTCTCATTCAGTTGGATCTCTCTGCAACGAAACACTTCGCAAAAATGAAAAACAAAGCTTGTTAGTTTCCTTTCCTTCTCATTTAGTTGGTTCTCTCTGCAACGAAACGCGCCCTTATGAAAACACGCATACATAGATCAAGGCAAAGTTAGAAACTGTTTAAGAAAAATCATGAATCTCTTTTCATTTCCTTCTATATGTATTCTCTGCAACCAAAAAGATAATCACACAAAATTAGAGCTCAAATCGAGACCCGGAGTTATAAATTTCCTTTCGCATTTATTTTCCTCTATCTTTCTCAACAACCAAACACCCAGAGAGAGAGAGAGAGAGAGAGAGGGGTTACTGGGAGGTCAGGTATGCAATTCGTCAAGTGTGAAACATCCTCTAGAACGTAACCAAAGGGACCGGTGACAATTTTGGGCTTGGAATTGACCAAGTTCTCCATGGAGCCATTCCTGGAAGTGGGAGAGAGGACGGAGAAGTATCAAGGGCTGTGATTGGGAGAGGGAGAGTAAGGGTTCGTAGGATCGAAGCACCGAAACCTTGGAGTAGAAATGAAAACGGAGCTAGAGATGGTAGAGTGATGAGAGTCCATGGAGCCCGATTGAACTTGCGAGTGTGAGCAGGGGATAAGACGAAGAGAAGAGATCCAAAACCAGTGGCTTCATGGGTATGGCTCTGTGGCTTCGTGGATAAGATGAAGAGAAGACACCCAAAACTATCGTGGGTTCGGCTGTGACGTGGTGAAGACGAAGAGAGGAAGAAGATGAAGAAAATAGAAAGAGAAAATGGAGGCGAAATGAAGACGAAGAGAGAGGTCTGCAGCTTTCTCGAATTCAAAACAGAATCGTGGAAATGGAGGAAGAAGAAGATGAAGATGAAGAAAAGTGGATTGGAAATGGAAATGAAGAAGAAGAGACCAGAGCCCCTTCTGTTTTTTATTTTTGCAAACTACATCGTTTCCATTTTAGCCACGTTGGACGCGATGCCGCAGTGGGAATATGGGTCGGTTGTACATAACATTTTTTTTTTTTTTTTAAATTTTATGTACAATAATTTTTGTGTATTTTTTATATACTCTATTATTAGAATTGATTACATCACATTTTTAATATAAAATAATTATTTGAATCAATCAAATAAATGAATAGAATACACAAAAAATACTTAGAAACGACTCCATATGACAGAATTCCTTCTTCTTCTTCTTTTTTCTAGCGTGTGGAAAAGGCAGGTGCAAGACTTTTTTTTAAGATATTGTGCTTCGCAGTACTTGGTGCCCACTTTTACTATGGTGGAATCCATGATGGAGAAGTTCCTGGATTTTTCTAAACGACAAATAATTTGTACACTCCAATAGGCGTAAGTTCATTGTAAAAAAGTATAAAAATTTTTTTGAGTGGGACTCACATTTTTATAAAAAAACTGCAAGAAATTTATTTATTGGAGATTTATATCTAAAATTATTATTTCTTAATACATGTAAATGGGTTGCAACTTGGAGGCTTTATTTATTTATTTATTTTGGTGAAATATAAAAGAGATTGATGCATTTATAATTTTTTTTAATTATTGTATAATCAATCATTCGTTTAATATATATTTATAAAAGGTTAATTATTTTTCAAATAAGAATGTCAAAAATTGTCATTATCCAATCATGTTACAAGCATTTTCCAGCAATCTATGCAACTCGCTGATGAGTTCATGAGCACTTGCAGTCTTGCATGCTTCTAGAACAAAATGTTAAATTATTATTTACCTTGCTACATAATTGAAAGGTAATATCAGATACAATTTTAGGATGGAAAAGCTTTGTAAACTCTATTTGAAAAAAATGAGATATATTATTAAAAAATAATTTGTATCATATAGATTTTAAATTTATTCAATTTTTTCTAAAGAAATATACGAAATTTACAAAATCTAAAATTACGAATATCATTTATCGCTAATTGAAAACAATCCTTGCCTCTTAGATCTATTGCATCCAATACACGGAAAACTTGAAAAAGATAAAAAGGTAACTAAGAATAAATATATTAAAAGAGCGGTACTACTCTATCGCTCAGAGTAGCATGCTCATTTTGACCGTTAGGTCATTTTAGCCTCTTATTTTTCAATTTTTTTCTTCAAATTTTTTTATGATTTAAAAAAATTTTAAAAAAATATCAATACACTAATAATTATTTTTTTAATTATTAAGTAAAAAGAAATTTAAAAAAATTAAAATACATGAGGTGTCAAAATGAATGGCAAATTGAGTGGGCAAGTAGCATAGCGATACTGCTTTGCCATTGATATTAACCCACTCTTTTTGATTGCTAGGTCATTTTGGATTTTTTTATTTTTTTATTTAATTTTGTTATTCATATTTTTCTATCATTTAAAAGTATTTTTTAAAAATAAAAAAAAAATCATTACATTAATAATCACTTTCTTAATTATTAAGTATAAAAAAATTAAAAAAATAAAATATATGAGGTGTAAAAATAAAGGAACAAATTAAGTGAGTAAATTAATATTTTTTATTTATATTAAAAATATTGAACGACATCAACCAAATTTGAAGGAAGCATGGACACGAAAGTTGACTCCCGTGCTTGATAAGTTGATGATCAAAAGTCGACATTTTTTACTGGATCATGCTACAGCCCCCGCTGGGGGCTCCCGCTGGGAGCTCCCGCTGGGGTTGTTATAGTGTTTTTTATGTGTGTTTTTTTTAAGTTATTTTTTATATAAATTTTTTAATATTTTTTAATATTTTAAAAAAATAAAATAAATTTAGAATATTATTAAAAAATATTTTCTTAATCAGTAAGTAAAAAAAAATCATTAAAAAATACTTCCTTAATCACGAAGTAAAATAAAAAATCATTTTTTTCATTTTTTTATTTTACTTCCTAATTAAGAAAGTATTTTTTAATAATATTATATTTTTTAAAAATATTTAAAATTATTAAAAAATTTATATTAAAAAAAAACTAAAAAAAACACACAAAAAAATACACAAAAAAACACACACTATACAAGCGGTAGCTCCCAGCGGGAGCTGGGAGCGGGACGCCAGCATTTTCTTTTTTTACTTGTGGAAACAGCAGCAAGCTGACACTGACCCAACTGACAACTAATGCTAAAGTGAAGATATTCTAATGAATAAAAGTGACCGACAAGTTCTTCTGAGAGAGAGTGTCTACCGATTTGTTTTTTTTTTTTTTATCTATTTTTTATACTTCATAATTAAGAAAATGTTTTTTAATAAATTTTAGATTTTTTTTAAATATTTAAAGTGATTTAAAAAATAATTGAAAGAAAAAACACATAAAATACTGCTTGAAAAAAAGTAGGTTTACTTTTTTTTTAATACTTAATGATTAAAAAAGTGTATTTTAATGAATTTATGAAATTATTTTTTAAATATTTAAAGTGATGTAAAAAATACTTTTAAAATGTAAATTTTGCCTTATCAGTAAGAAATGTCCGGCAACTTCTCGATCGTCCGAGCAGTTGGTCGGAAAACATACTCTTAGAGGGAATGTCCGGTACGTTTTCTGCAAGACACGTGTTGGCACTTTATAGGTTTATTTCCACAAAAAATATCAAATCTTTCCACAAAAAATATCAAATCAAGACACGTGTTGGAAGTTAAAAAATGATTAGCGGTTAAAAAAAAAGAGGAGGGAAAGAGTGATAACGGAGACACCGAATGTTTTTTTTTTTTTTTTTTTTTTTTNATTTAAATTTCGAAATACACGATCAACATAATTTAAATGGTAAGATTTAACTTATAAGATTTAAATTTTATATTTTATATTTTAAATTAAATTATGACATGTAAATACTTTACTAAATATGCTTTTATAACGACTCGGTCAAAAAATTATAAGGTTGGAATATTGATAATTTTATTGAGCCAAAATTATATTTAATGGGCTATATATTGGATAAGTCCACGAGCGATAAATTATTAAGGTTTATTAAGAGTTTTAATTAGGCTCAATAACTATATTAAATCCTATTTATTATTTATTGAACGAGTTATACTCGTTTTATAATTTAAAGATCTGTCATTATAAATTTATTTCAATTTAAAATTATCATTGATTAAATTCCCTACACAGTTTTAGTCATTGCTAATCCTACACTGAATGAACTATTAGATTATATTTTTAAATTCAAACTCTCTTCTTGAATGATTGGGACCAAGTTCAACTCGAACTCGTCGGCATCCTATTCCAACAGGGATACAACTATACAAGTCATCTTCATCTTAAAACACTTTAACCAACTGTCTTCTCAAACTCTAAGCCATACACGTCTTCGCCTTCCACTATGATTCATGCCTCAATATAACTCTCTTACAATTCTACAAATCATATTCACATTAGGTCTCGTTTGGATATAGAAATGGTTTCATTTCATTATTATAATTTTTTCAAATTCTCACACAAAATATAATAAACAATTCATTTTTTTCCAAATCTCAAAACAATAATAATATTAAAAAAATAATATTTTATTCATGTTTCATCTAAAACTATCTCATCTCGTTATCCAAACATGGCCATATACGCTCAACTCTATGCACTTTAAGTGTATCTCATTCATCTTAAAGCCCAAATGTAGTTTATGCTTATCCAAACTTAAGCAAAGCATGCCTAATCCACCAACATCTCTCACGTTTTCTCTCCTTCTAGGAAAGTGCTTAACGTGATAGATTTCATATTGAAAATATTGGATTAACACTGCGAGGTAAGTAATATTATCATACTCTTACACATATGTACGACAAACAACATGTTTTTTATAAAAATATTGCATCTATGCTCTCCATTGAAAGCCCATTTTTACGTACCCTAGTATGATAAAATTATGAAAATTTATAATTTTACATAAAGAATTATGTATCAAAATATTTATGAAAAGTATACATGATTTGATGTGAAGATTTATGCATTAAAATATTTATGAAAAATCACAACTTTATGAGGAAATATGTATCACAACATTTTATGAAAGAATCGATTTCACTTGAAATATATGATATGACAAGTATATAAGTATGATTATGATGAAGTATGAATGATAAGTTACATAACAACCTGTGTTATGATATAAAGATGGTACCATATGTTATGGGTGTATTACATTACCAGGTTGTTCATGCTGGTAGTACACCCAGTATGTATTTTTTGTGTATGGATTCCACAACCTGCGGTCATGGACGGAATCAAAATCTATTTAGATTTGCTAGCCCTAACTCACGAGGGTCAACCATAATAGGTACCAGCCTATAACAAGTAAAAGACAAGTTAATGTTCATGTTATTTACATATGTATTTATGAGTATGCATATTTTTCAAGAAACCTTATGTTTATTATGTTTATTATATGATGTGTTGCTTATTGAGTATATGACTCATTGTTAGTTTTTTTTATGTTTTTAAACCACTATAGGTGATGATATTTATGAGGATAAGACTGCAGGATATGACTTGGCCCAAGGAGGCGAGGTAGAGACCTCATTAGTTTATGTCATGCTCAATTTTATGATTTAAAGTTTATTAATTTATTTTGATAAGCACGCAAGGCTTTATTGAATTTAAATACGTGCTTCTGTAGACTCTCTTTTGGATTTTAAGTATTTAATAAATATTGTATTATAAAGAATCTTTGTACATGGTGTTTTCTTTAGAATAAAAGAAAATATTTTTCAGTCAAGTTTTGTAGTAGCACTCTGACTTCTCTAAGAATCTCTAAAAGTGATTTTATTCTTAAACCTAAGGAACATGCCGGTGTTACAGGTCTACACAACGACTTGAGAAAAAAAAAATTGATATTATCATAATCATATGATTTGATTTTCATAACAAACATATTATTTATCTTATTCAAAAGTGTCCATCTCCTATTGTCCTCCTCTCCATCTCCATCTCTATCTCCATTTCTATATTTAATTATTGATCAGTTTGGACTCGAGAGAGGTGATGAAAGAGAGAGCGATACAAGATATCTACTCATGATCCTATGATATGGCATAAGTTGATCGTAGATTATTTATTATATTTCACTTGTGAACCTATCGTCTAATACCACATCATGAGATGATGGAAGTTAGGATGATAAATAAATGTTTTCTTTATATATTTGTGGCTAAAGTTGTAGCAATAAAACTCAAACACTCCTAAGTAAACGTCCTCACGAGATGAAGATCATGTGCACAACCAATATTGTCCGATGAACTTTTATTTTCCCTTCCTAATGAAATTACTCATGCATCCAAGCAATACTTAGTACCTGCCTAAATGATATATAAAAGTATCAAATGTATAAATTTTATGTAAATATTTTATAAAAAAATAGATTCTACTATATTAAATAAAAGAAAACGCTTGCTCTTTCCTTAGTGAGATATATTTTTATAAAAAATTTATACAAAACTGATACGTTTGATTTGAAAAATTATTCTTATCATCATTATTCTCTACTTTATACTTTACATCCTATAAATTTTTTTTAAAATATAATATATGAAAAATAAATAATAACTGTTGGATAAAATTGGTCTATAGAGTAGCATTACTTGGCGCGAACACGTTCTCTTCCTGGTCCACCTTCTTTGCGCGCTGTTGACACGAAGCTCGATGCGGAAGGAACCTCGTGGTTCACAGATGCTGTATCCGTCGGGACCAATTGAGTGGAAGTCGGTAAGTGACTTTTATCCCTCGTGTTTTTTGTACGGTAACTATTTTTTTTTAATAATATTTTTCATTTTTTTAAATTTTATTCTAAGTATTACTCAAATTAAACAATTTTTTAATTTCTTTTTCTAATTATTACTTAAATACAAAAATTAATACAATTTATATAAATTTCAAAACAAAAAATAATCTTAACAAATTATATTCAAATAAATTTTCAACTTTATCTATTCATTTTCACAAATTCAAATATAATAATTATTTGTAACAAAAAAATTATTCAAAAATTTATCTTTCCTTTCTCAAAACCTAGAATCAAACGAATTCTTAACTATTTCCAAACATTTTTTATAACCAAACATTACCATTCGACTAAATAACTTGAACCAAAGTTGTGTGGTACTAGAAAAATGAAAGTTTAATATGATCTTTTAGGAATGAAATAATCTTGGTAGAAGCTATTGTTTGGGAGAAACCATTACACACATTACGTGTCCTCACCAAATTTAAAGTTAAAGTCAAGTGATGAGAGAGAGAGTTGCAGAAAGATGAGAGAGAGAGCGAGTTGCGAGAAGAGAGATGGAGAAACGATGAGAGAGAGAGTTGCGAGTGATGAGAGAGAGAGAGTTGCAAGAAGAGAGAGCGAGTAATGAGAGAGAGAGAGAGAGAGTTGCAGAGAGAGAGTTGTAGAGAGAGAGAGAGTGGGCGAGAGAGAAAGAGTGATGAGAGAGAAAGAACAGGTGAGAGAGACGAGAGCAGCGAGGAAAAAAAAAAAAGAAAGAAAGAGAAAGGAGGAAAAGAAGCCACGTAGTGAGTGCAGAATATGCACCACTACAGTGGCTTCCGTATAGCATTGCTTTTTAGGAATAAGTCCGGGTACCAAGAAAAAGCTTTTATCGAAATAAATGATCTTATAATAGAAACTATGGATAATATGAAATGATACTCGTGAGTTCACAGAGGCCATCGATCCACAATCAATCACTTTCTGCTTTCCTTCTACGAAAAACGAAATACCATTGATTTCTTAATCATGTTCTGTTTGCTTGGACGGGACGCAATGTTCTACCCAATATTTAAGTTACTCGTGAGATTTCAGTGGTTGACAGGAGCAAAGGAACTGCCCCCAACTGAACGGCATGCTGATTCACAAGACAACAATATCATTGAACCACTTTTGATATTCATTTTCTGTTTTTCTAAAACAAGAGTTGCAGAAACAAGT
>QEOT01004387.1:146200-159616 GCA_003123785.1 Pterocarya stenoptera
CATCATTTGGTAATCCCTACCCAGAAGATAACTCATCCAGTTATTTTTCTCTCTCTGCACCTTATCAATATATTTTGGCCGATACCCGTCTTGCTCAGTCCCTAAATAAGGACAATCTCATATCCAAAAAACCAAAAGGTTACGCTCCCACAAATTTCCAACCCAAACTGGCTAACTTGTAAACAAGAGTCGCTTGCCACACTGAGTTGTTTCAGAAAATTTTTTGTCATAATTTACTTCAAGCATGACTGCAAAAATTATATAAACTGAATTGTTTCCCATTGTTATAGAAACGCGTCCAAAATAGTTTGCTTTTGAAACTCCACAAAATCCAATAAGTCAATCTCAATTGGGATCTTGTGACTGTATTGTAGCAATTATATAATATATATTCGAAGAATGTTACTATTCTATGAGTAGTAATCTATATCGATAAATTGATCTTAGACACATACCTTCCAGGTAGAAACCTTGCTATTTCTGCCCACCTGTTACCATAGATTTGGTGGTAATAACCAAGAATTGACTCCTCCTCATCTGTCCATGCATCTTTCTTTATATCTGGGTCTAAATGATTGTGCCACCTAAAATATTTATATATAGTGCTATTAACTAATACACAACACTTGCACACTTGAACTGAGAAATACTAGCGTGAAGTTTTTATTACAGTATCTGGAAAACTAACAAGTTGCACATGAAAGATATGAGGGGAACTTAAATACAGGAAATATGCACAGCAATTAGAATGCCTTTCAAAACTGATTTCCTAGTTAGAAACATACAGCACCTACCTCTCTCTGCATTGCTTGCCTATACGACCTGGTAAGAACTTAGCCATAAGAGACCACCTCTTGCAACCATGCTTTTTGACGAACTCAATTATACAGTCATCTTCCTGAAAGTCCCAAGAAGAAAAGGAAAAAAGGACCATGATCGCATATCAATGACATTGAAAATATGAATGAATGAATTATTTCTTCTGGCCAGCAAAACATGCTAAAATACTCGATGTTTTAATTATTTGATTGGTACCTCCTTTGTCCAAGATCCCTTGACAAGTTCAGGATTCAGAACCTTTTGCCAGTGGTGCAAGCACTGAATATCTGAGCGACTTGGGAGATATGCAGCTGTACAAGAAATAAATATAAACAATTAAATGATCAAATTTGCAGAAGAAAATGAAAATTTATGCACTCTACTTCTGTATGCATACTATCACAAAGATAGCAATTTATTCAACAATAACATCCATCAAGGAAGTTCCGGCAAACTGGAAATTGACAAGGGACACTTTTCACCAAAAAGACTGACCCTAATTACACTTATCCAATGATGAAACAAAGAACTTCAGCAGGACAATTGCAAAACCTCTGGTGTCACTGACATCCAGAGTATTCAGGGTCATGAACAGATCAAACCAACTGAAACCAGATGAATGGTCAGTCATGACTATCTCTTATAACTTTCTTCCTCATAGATAAATGATTTATGGCTGGCATCCGAAAAGAAGCAGTAGACTGTAGATAGTGCACTTAAAATACTAAAATACTACAAGCCCAAAGTTGAAAGCAAGGAAAAAGCCTAATATGCATGCCAATACCTATTTTCTTCCAATTCTTTCCATTGTACTTTTTGACTGCTTCAAATAGAACATTATCCTGTCCATCAAAATTCCAATGGTATTTTCGTTAGAAAACCCTTAAAAGCTGCGGAGGAAGAGAGGGAGAGAGAGCAATGATCGGAGTAAGTGCACTCATCAAAAGTATTAAATACTATGCTTCCGAATCCGAACAACTACTGGCAATGTATTTATAAATCGGCTAACTTTGTATTACAGTTCCTCCAAAAAGAGAAAGCCGTAATCTAATATTCTCCAAGTTATTATTACAAAGTTTATATGGCTATCTGTAACATCTGACAATATATTTTGCGGACCAAAAAGAAAAAAAAAAAAAAAAAAGACAAACAAACGAACGAACGAACAAAAAGAAACTTCAACTAGAATATCCACTGGTTGACCTCTTTTTCTGTCCAGCCTCCTCTTCTTGAACGTTTAGTTGGACCAGTCCTCCTTCAATAACAGAACAGCTCACATCAAATACAAACTGGAGTGATTTCACCCAGAAATAAAGGACATTGATGACCAATAACCAAAATAAATTCAACTACAATGCACTAGTCAGATTAACTTCCTTATCCGCTTCGCATCCCAATGGTTTTTATTGCCCGGCAACAAGCAGAGGTCCATATCATAATCTGATTTGCTTCATTTTACATGTGATAGAAGATAGTCTCTATGCGAAAATCTCTAAACAACAGAAGTCATGGCTTGACTAGCATTTTTCAAGTTTTGACTATTGCCTCGGGCACCTCTACAAATGTGGCTATACTACGTATTAGGTGTCTTGTTCAATAAAAATAATTTAGTATTCACAATTCAACGATGTTGAATGTTATAAAATCACTCAAGGATTTTATTCTTAAATGGTATGGTAGCTAGATAATCCATTCAGAAATCACTATAGAGGAACTATAGTAAGAAAAGCATACCCTACAACAGATCTTCTTCTCAGAACAGGGGTATCAGAATTGCCATCGGACAAGGAAGAACAAGAAGCGACTCTAAATTCCTTATCTGAATCCATAGAAAACTCCTTCTCATTCTTAATCTCTACCATGATCTTTCTCCTGAATCAGTTAGCCAAACACACTCTCAAAATTATAGCGGATCTCGAACATCAAACAAACAATCCAGCAGCATGTAAGGAATATGAAAATAAATTACCAAGCAAACCAACTGAAACCTAAAGCAAGACACATTTAACGAAGATTCAGACCAGATTTCTTCGATATCATGTTTGCTTCCCGGGGAAACCGAGTAACCGAAAAGCAATTAAAGCTAAGTTTGGATATTTTACTTCCTCGAGAGTCGAAAAAAAACCTGGAAAACGAAAGATTAAAAACTCTCATTTTCCTACGTTTCTCGGAAACCAAACATCAACCAAAAAACTGGAAAAAAAAAACCGTAAACAAGTCCAATTATGAATAGCACAAAGCAGAAGTCAACAACATAACGTGATCATGCATAAAAGTGAACGAATCAACCTGAGAGTAGAAAGCTTGAAGAGTTTCTCAGAGCGGTTTCTCCTCCTTAAATGAGACGCCGAAACTGTAACCGCCAGAGCCAATGAGAGTCGAGACACCGAATATATAATAACAAAAGTACAAGAAAAGAAAGTGAACGAAATGCAAGAAGTTCTGAGATTTTAGAATAAAGCAAAGACGTCGTTGAGGAGGAAGCAAGCCACGAAGTAGCAGAGAGCGAGGCTCTGAGGCTGATCAGATAGCTCGTGAATGTGCATGGATACTCATGGAGGAGGTTCTGGCAGTGGCTCTGCTCCTTTTTAAACTCGCCCCAGGAGCTTCATTATTTGGGCAAAAAAGCTACTCGCACCCGGGGTTGGGGAACCCCCGAGTACACGTCCATCCACGTGTAAAAATAAAACGGGCCGTTTCGTTTGCTTGCACACGATGCTGTTTGATTTGCTTTGTTTGAGAAACCGACCCACGGCTTCGGTAGCAAGCTTCCCCATAGACGAAGATCAGGTTCTTCACTGCAGATATCTTCTTCTTCTCACTTCTTCTTCGCATCTTCTTCTCATCTTCATTTTCTCATCTGAAACGCAGCACTCCATTTCGTTTTCCCACGGAAGAGATTCGGGTTCAGATATCCCTTTAAAGCTTGCATCTTGACAGACAAAACAGAGCCCTGAAGGGCCTCGATTCGAAAATCTACGAGCTTTCATTCTAGAGGACTATCTAATTCAATGTGCAATGATACAACAGATATAATTCAGGAATGAGAAAACGAAGTAAGAAGAAAAATAAACCTTGAAGAAGGCGATGGTAGGAAACAGGAAGCTTTTTTTCTTCGGAAAAGCACTTTTGAGTTTGGAAAATTGCAACAAATCTTTGCGAGATATTTTAACTCTTTTACGGATTATATATAAAGTATGCTCCTACAAGCAAAATCGATACAGAGCTTCTGAGCTTGAATGGCTATGGCTTCCGTTATTTTTTTTTTTTTTTTTTCTCGATATAGACCGATTTTGCCACTGGGGATTGGTTTGATTTGCTTCTGAGCGTCGTTTTTTTTTTAAAATAATACCGACTGACGTAAGCGATTCCCCAAAAGGTATCCAGGAGCTTCATTATTTGGGATACGGGTCCGACGGGTCCAGAATCATGATGCTGGACTCGGATCATGTTGGGAAGAATCTGGCCTGACCCATAAGCAGGCTTGATTTGGTCTGAGCCCTTTAGTTCAGGCTTGGATAACAAACCCCAAGAAAAATCAGATAAGTATATGCACTTTTTGTCTCACTTTCTTTTACCCGCATGTACAAAGCCTGTTTGCAATTACAAATCCAGACAATATTTGGTACTTTCCGCAATGTTTTTCAAGCCGGAAAAAAATATTATCAAAAGTTTATAATAATTAAGATTTCATAGAAGATGGGTGTTACAGCTACAAAAGAGATATTATAAAAATAAATTCATTGTTAAAGTCTAAAAACGGCACAACAAATCAGAAGGTGAGAGATTCATTCTCCGCCCGTTGTGACGATTCAAGCTTCAATTAGTGTGACTGTACTGTATCGGTGCGTATATTCATAGTGGTGAAACGAAAATAAGTGTATAGAAGATATAGAGACCGTGACACACAGATTTACGTGGTTCGGTGTAAAGCCTAAGTCCACGAGGATTTTGAAGAGGAGAGAGTCTACTATAATATGCTTATTTACAATCTCTCATGGTCTTTCGTCCTCACTATACAATGCATAAGCTCTATCTTTTGGTGGAGATTTTCTCGCTAGAGTCCCTCTCAAGAGGTTGAAGAAGGTGAAGCCCCTGAGGAGAAGCCTGGCTGAAAGGTCCCTCCCCCCTAGAGTCATTTGACATTTCTTTTTTTCTGATCCTCTTTCCGCATGCCCCTAGAAAGTGGTGGTTATTGGCAGCCTTTCTTCTGCGTGTCTGACATTTTCTCCTCCTTTCCACTTTCTCTCTTACCTTCCTGTCTTTTCCTCTTGACACCCTCTTTCCCTTGTCCCTCTTTGTCCCTTCTCCCTCTTCTTTTATCTTCTAGTGAAGGCCCTTTGTTGGGTTGGGCCTATTTTTATGGACTTGATATATTTTATTCTTTCTAGTCACAAACTAACATGACTTCATGTAATAAGTTAAATTTATTTTACAATAGAAATAATTTTACAATTTAACATACCATATCAAGTTACATCAATCTATAGGTTTACTTTTATAAAATTTATTTATTGTTAACGCAACATATATGAAGGCTTAATGAGCGAGATTCTGATTATATTATACTTATATATGATGATCTCCTGCTTCATGCATATATGCTAAATTGCTAATTAAACTGAGCGAGTAGTACATTATTTGGCTTGATTATTTGCTAGCAGGCTTTCATTATTCTGGGTTCGATGCTTGCTGCCAGCTTTTATTCATATTTGACTCTTTATCCTGCTAGCTAGATGAACTAATTATATTTTATGGTATTTTGAATCATTATGTTCATCATTTTTATATTACACACTATATTTAAATAATTATTATTATTATTATTGCTAAACTAAAAGAATTATTCCACTCATCATCCATACACTACATATTTTGTAAGAGAAAAAAAAATGTATAATGTGTAATGTAGGGATGATTAGTAAAATTTTTCTTTTTCTCTAAATTAGTTCAAAACCATTGCAGTATTGAGAGCATTGGCATTGGCTAAATGCCTTTTCATCTTCTAATTTAGCTAATATCATTCATATTTGACCAACATGAATTAGTCAAACTGATTTTATCTAAAATATAAGTTACAATAATTCTTATCATTCTTTTCAAATATGAAATAGACTGTAGCAAGTTTAAATGTATTTTTTTAATTATATTTTGGCACCCTTTCTGCAATTCTTCTTCTTTCCTCTTTTTGTTATATGCTTGTGATCAAGTGATTTTCTCATATGTTATTTTGTTAAAATTTAAGATTATTATATTATAGGTATGAGATTTTTATGGATGGTACATATGGGATTTACCATCTATGTACATATGAGGTTATTATATTATAGATTGTTGAATTATGAAAATAAAAATGATTATGATTGTTAGAAGTTATTGAAGATTATGAAAATAAAATAAAAAATAATTAAAAATATATATATAGTAGAAAATAATAATATTTTATTATTATAGAGAATGTGATGACAAATCCAATGTTGATTTTAAGTGTTAAGTGATTTGTTAAAAGTTAAAAAGTTACATATTCTTCAAATTTTGAAAATTAAGATGACCAATCTAATGCCAATGCTCAGATATTGAATTTCTTCCTATTTCATGACACTTTGTCCCTTCAATCCTAACGCTCCCAAAAAGATAAAATAATTATTTGAGTAGTGTTATATATACTTATAATTTTATTTACATTTTTATTTATAAGACTTATTTTGTTAATTTTCTTTTATATTGAAATTTTAAATTTTAAATTTTATAATTTTTAGCATATCAATAACTAATACTTGAAAAAGTAAATTTTTCTTAAATATATTTAGTATTTTCCTAATTATTTATTATGAGTTATTTGTCAAGAAGACGACTATTTTCATGTAGAATTAATTCATTCTAATAAAAAATAATAATTTTTGTAATAAATAATAGATCGTAAAAAAATTTTTTAAAAAATCTTTTTGGCCTTATGCATTTATTACATAAGGCTAGTTCTCCTGTTCAGAGCTATCGCTGGCATTTTTTTTTGTTTTTTTATTTTATGATTAAAGAAGTATATTTTAGTGATGTTGCAAATTATTTTTTTTAAAATATTAAAAATATTTTTAAAAAATACATGTAAAAAAAAGCAAAAAAAAAAAAAAAACACACCAAAATAATTAGCAGGGACCAACGATGGCTGTAGTGCTATGCCATCCTATAATTAAGGAAAATGATACTCTCATTACTGGTTCTTATAAGTTAGTGTTACTGCTGAAATTTTATATTTTTTTATACTTAATAATTAAGAAAATATTTTTTATAATATTATAATTTGTTATATTTTTAACAAATATTTAAAAGTGTAAAAAAATACATATAAGAAAGAAAATTAAAAAAAAAATCAATTACACCTAACAGGAGACGTAGCTCAGTCCTTATTACGCTTTGATTGCACGAACAATACTGGGATGATGCTGGGATTTATTCCGTTCAATACTGTTCAGTTTCCCTCTCTCAGGCTCCTAGCTGCTATTATTTCTTTTTGTACTACGAGATAAATGATCTATGGATGTTAGAAAAATTTTTTTCATCAATCGTTATTCATCGTCTCATATTCTAAAAAAATTATCTTATATTTTATAAAAAATACATCCACGACCACGTCTTATAAAAAAGTTATAAGTGTTAGGTGTATAAGTTAATAGAGACTAATGTAAAACGTTTCTCATAAGTCCTAATATCACAAATATTATACATATTTTTTATAAAAAAATAGATTTTACTGTAAAAAAATATAAAAAACTCATTTTATTTTTTATAAAATTTTAATTTACATATTTATAAAAAAAATGGTACAAAATTGATACATTTCAAACCTGTACCTATCATGACTGGAAATCAATTCGAGGGAGGCAAGCGCACATGCAAGATTCATCCGCCATTACTTCGAGATCATGACGCGAGCAGATCTAGGGCTTTGTGCAGATGCTGAAGCGTGCTTGGAATTATTCGGTTCCATTGCCGTAGATGACTTTTGAGACTAGTCTACTGGCATTGATATAAAATAACGTTTCTAAAGTATTCGTTACCATTAATTTGTAGCTTAACCTAGCTAGCTAGCAAGTGCTAAAATTTAAACTTTCAACTGTAATCTAAGGCTTGGAGAGTACCTCGGATATTCTTAAATATTTTTATTATTATTTTTTATTTTATTATTATTTTTTATTTTTTATTTTTTACTATTCATTACTTTTTATCTACTTTTTATTATTATTTAATATTTTATTATTACTTTTTTATTACTATTCATAAATATTCTCAAATATTTTCACTATCCAAACCAAACCAGTCAGTGCTTCTATATATATTTAATTCTTTGTAAGCAAGTCGCATGATGCATAATTGATTAATGGGAGTACTAAATGAACGTGTAAATTTTATCCACAAATGGACCCACAATGGTGCTTAATGGGAAGTAAATTAATGAACGTGTGACTTTGAACCATAAATGGACCCATCACCCTCAAGGATAACTTTAGAGATCAAGCTAGCTAACTTTTCGTCGGATTACGTAAATTTCTGCTTGCTGATCAACTTGACTCATTAATTCTACAGTACTTTTCTTCTTCTTTCCAGAACATTGATAAGGATCCCCCAACTTCGATATAATAGCTATAGCAATGAACTTGGATAACTTTAAGGTTACGACTAATTTCTCTGTTACCGTGTTTGACTCAAATAAACATCACACATCTTACAAAAAATATCTCTACAACCACGCCTCACCAAAAAATCCTATTGATATAAAGTATATAAGTTAATAGTAGTTAATATATAGCATTCTTCGTTAGTCCTAACTGCACAAATATTATACAAATTAAAAAAAAAAAAGATTTTATTCAAAAAATATATATATATATATAAAACTCATTTTCTATTTTTATAAAATTTTAATTTACATATATTATAAAAAGATGGTACAAAATTGAGACATTTCAGACCTGTAACTATCGTTACTAGAAATCAATTCGAGGGAGGCAAGCGCACATGCAAGATTCATCCGCCATTACTTTGAGATCATGACGCGAGCAGATCTAGGGCTTTGTGCTGATGCTGAAGCGATGTTGGGAATTATTCGGTTCCATTGTCGTAGATGACTTTTGAGACTAGTATGTTAATGGCAGGGCCGGCTTCAGTGGTATTTAGGCCTTGCCTAGGGTTCACCTTATACAATGCTTCAAAAATAAACGCGAGGATTATTTTTTTTAAAAATAAAACTATTTTATGAAATAAAATTTTAAATAATAAAAAAAATTTTAATGTGTGCAAACTTCATAATTTTAAATTTAATATTTAATATAATAAGTTATTTATATTTTTAAATAACTTTTTTAAGATCTAGTTAATTTAAGTTATTGTATTAAATATAAATTTAAAAATTAATATTTTAAATGAAATCTTATTTTGTTGAAAAAATTTAAAAAAAATTTATATAATAATTTATATTTTATTATATTATAATCACAAATGATACAATAAACTTTCCCTTTAAATTTTAATTTAAATTGAGCCGCCCTTAGACATTAATGGTCAGATGATATTAGTCTAGTCAAAAGCTGGTTGGAAACTAAGCAACTGTACTAACTTTGGAATAAGAAAATTTTAGAAAAGAACGATGCTGCTGGATCGATGTCCCTATCAACAATCCAATCGATAAGTGCATTTGAGAATTTTTATTTTTATTATTTTTTCAATATTTTAAATTTTTTTTTTTACAAAAAATATATTAATTCAATAATATTCACTAACTTAATCACTACAAAATTAAAAAATAAAAATAAAAAACAAACAAAAATCGATCATCATCTATCGATTCAAACAGCATTGCCCTTTAGTTAGAAAAAATGCAGGTCCTCTTCTTTTTCTAGGCAGAGCCGGCTCTTCCACTAGCTAAAATAAAAAAAATTAATAAGACAATTAAAAAGAAAATTTTAAAAAGAATTGAAAAAAAAAGAATTATCTCAACTTTCAAAGAGACAACACTGAAAAAAAAAACAGTTGAATTATTCCAACTTCACCCTAAAAATAAGCCAAAGAATAGTGAACAGCTGCAAAAAAATATGTAAATTATTTTTAGAGACCCTGTAATGACCATAAATCAAATGACAAATTTCAAAATAATTTTCAACTGAAACTCTCAAAAACTACCTTTATTTACCTTTATTTATCTCATTTTTATGCTCCCGTATCTAGTTTGTGCGGAAGTTTTTATTTTTACAATTATTCTCATGTCATCTTATCTAATTATTATAATTTTATTAAATTTTTACATAAAATAAAATAATTAATTCAATTTTTTTAAATCCTAAAACAAAAAAAATATTGTAACAATATTTTATTTAACTTATAACTTTAATCTCAACTCATCTCATCTGTGAAAATAAACGAAGTCTTAGTTTGGATAATAAATTGAGATGAAAGTTTAATATAATATTGTTAGAATATAATTTTTTAATATTATTATAGATTTAAATAAATTAAATTATTTATTATATTTTGTATGAAAGTTTTAAAAAATTCTTATAATTAGATAAAATAGATTAGAGGACTTTTGTATCCAAAACTCTGCCCTTTCTATTTGTGTATACAGTAAAGCTTTTGTGGCAATAAAAGAACCATACTCCGATTAGTCGGGTATGGAGTTTTGTTATTTGGTTATTGTGACCTCTGTCGTAGATAAAATTATGCTATCTCTTAGACTTAGGTCTTTAGAGATTTACCGTCTAGACTAGACCATGTCAGTCACAGAAGTGTACTAAAAAACTATTAACTTTTATAATTAACTTATTTTTTAAGATAACTTTGTATGTCCTTTATTAATGAATGGAAGTGATCCGTTAATAAAATAAAATAAAAAGCGCCAGCTGAATGCGGTGAATCATTGATTTTTTTTTTTTTTTTGCCTTCTTCTTCTCCAATTGACTATTAACTTTCACGGGAAAAAGTTAGAAATAGTCAAGTTGGTGCACGAATTATGCACCCCCATCTACCTGGGAAATTGAAAAATATGGCGTTTTTGTTTAAAAGATGTGGGGTGTTTTCGTTTAAAATGAAATGGTGAGTTTCACCGAGGACCTCGACTTTCCACTTGCGCTAGTCGGTGTCCTCACACTGAGGGTTCTTGGGAAGGTTCGTGGCGCTCCAATCTACAATGGCGCTATCTGTAGGAGATAAATTCTTGCCCGACCAAGTCAGTATAGCAACGGTGCACTAGAGACAGTGAGGAGCCGCGAATAAATTGGCAAATATTTGGTGCTGGTGGTGGAGTCGGAGGCGGATGATTGGAATGCCGAAGCAAAGGAGCTGCCATAGAATGTTGGTGATAGTAATGTGCGTGTTGCTTGTTGGCAAGCTGGAAGGGGAGAGAGGTTTTCACTCGATTTTCAAAGTTTGCAAAATTAATCCACAGACTAAACAATTTACAACAATTTTTTCAAAGTGAATTTGAAGTATAATTTTCAAAATAAATGCATAAACGGTGGTTTGAAGTGAATTTGAGCAGTGAAAAAATACAAATAAAAAAATACAGATGAAAGAAGCAAATTTTGTAATTTGAAAATATAGATAAATTTGCACTCCTCTGACGAGTGGGTGGAATACAGCCGGATGGAATGCAGGTCTTTGTATTTCTAATGAATATTTTAACTATCCAAAGACAATTTTTATTTATTAAATTTTGAAAATATTCACTTAAATAAACAGTAAAAACTGATAAGAAGAAAGAATGAAGAGTACTTGAACAGTACAACAATGCAAATGACGTGAAACTTTCAAGTTGTCTTACATCTAGGGGTTTCTATAGTAACTGAACAGTGCACAGTACATGAAAGTGAAGAAAGTTTTCACGTCATTTTCACGGGCAAAGTGAAGCAGTGTACAGTACATGAACATCTCACAGTACTTGAACAGTGAACGTGAACAGTGCACAATCTTGAACAGTAAAAATGACGTGACAGTTTGTAAACCGTACATAAGCAGTGCATAATTTGGATTCTCGAAAAGAGTACTGATTGACCCACAACACTTTGTACAACATATTGTACAACACTGTTATAAAGTAGGGATATTTTTATAAATCATCTTATAAAAGTAACAGCATTTTACAAAAATACCCATACTTTATAACACTGTTGTATAAAGTGTTATACAAAATATTGTGGGTAAATCATTTTCCTTCTCGAAAAAAAAGTAGGTCCATTCCTTTTTAAAATTTTAAAAATTAAAAATTATATAATCTCATATTACTATTTAAATATAATTTTTTTTATAAATTATTTCATTTTATCTAAATTTAAAAATTTTAATACTATTCAAAATATTTTATTTTATATCATCTGAGCTATATATCAAAACGAGACCTTATTTTATTCTAAAATACTCATAACCATAATAAGATTTCATGTAATATATAGATACTATTATTTTCTATTAAAAAATATGTCTAATTAAAAATATGCATATAGATATGAGAAATTTAAAAAAGACAATAAAGAAAAAGAGAAGAATAAAAAATTGATTGAATTGCAAAAATGATCTTTAAATAATTTTGTTACTAGGAGTAAACAAAATATAACAGAAAATTTAGGTGAAATATTTGGAAATAATCAAGAAATACATCAAGAAAATGAAGGAAAAAAAAAGGGGAAACAAATCAAGAAATACAATAAAATGAATACGGAGATAATGTAAAAAACAAGAATTAATCTTTGCATCATCCTACACACCACACACCATAATTTTATTTATTTATTTTTATTTGTTTCTCTTATTAAATGTGTATTATATGGATGATGAATAAAAAAATATAAATGTTTCAAGAAGAGTAAAATAAAAAAAAAATTGAAAAAAAAATAAAAAAAAATAAAAAACACATTAGTGTGTGGTGTGTAAAATAATACATAGCAATGCCCAAAAAACAATGCCCAATAAAAGAGATACGAGAATAGCGTTCAAAGATGCACGTACCATTACACTTCTTGTTGGAGACATTGATCAAAAGGACACGTTAGAAAATTTTGAATATAAAAATTTAATTGATAATTTTGCATCTCAAAAAGTAAGAAAAATAAGTTTTAAATAAAAATATATTTTAAACGGAACATTTTTTAAGCGTATTTTATTTATTTATTTTGGGAAGATAATAATATGAGATGTTTCCATAGTCATACGCACGCAAGAATATTTATTCTAGATGGCCGGCCTTTTGTTTCCTGGCTTGCTTTTTGTTAGACTTGTCTTCGAAACAAAGCCGAAGATGGATCACGTTCACACTTCATAGATGGATAATTATGGCCTTTTTTTTCCTAGCTATTTGTTGTCTAGTCTTCGAAACAAGCCAAAGATAAAACAGACTATCAAGACTTCCATTAAAATACATTAAATAATGGATTGTATTTTCCATGGAAATTACGTCGGCAGGTCTGTACACCATTCAACAACTAGCACCGAGTTTGCACTATATAAACGCATGCACCATTCACCTCCCAAGCACCAAGTACTCAAACAAACATATCTTTCTACTCTCCAAAATGATTCTCTCCAAAGCCCTGACCACTTGCTTCCTTTATGCTC
>QEOT01004394.1:10166-95030 GCA_003123785.1 Pterocarya stenoptera
CATCCTCCCACATAACTACATCATCTACATGCCAAGCATAACGAGCCAACCCATGGGCGGCCTCATTACCTTTATCTATGGACATGTTGGACAGAACATAAGGTAAACCTTCTCATCAGATATTTCTTGGTTTCCTGCAGCACATGAAATAAATTGAGAAAGAAGTAACTGTTTCATCTTGAATGGCCTTGATCATCATCAAACAGTCACTCCCAAGGATTTACACATGCTTAATTTGTTCGGTTGTACAGATATTAACAGGGTGTGTATATCATTATTATTGTATCCAGTTAGGAATATTCTGTCTTACGTACGTATATTTAGCAAGCAAGCTGGCGTACAACGTTTCTAGTTGCATCTGTTTGGACAAGAAGATTCATTTTATATAGGGAAAGATTTTTCAAGCAGAATTTGAGAGTCGAGACAACCTATATTTTAGGCTCCTGTAAAATTAATTGTCCAGAGTTGTACAAGTTGGAAACTAATGCTCTCTCTCTCTCTCTCTCTCTCTCTCTCTCTCTCTCTCTCTCTCTCTCTCTCTGTGTATGTGTCTGTGTGCACCTCACACGCATATATGTCATTATTTAATGTATTCATTAATGGCTTTGACGTGGGTAAGTAATTTCGTGCACTAATGACTATCAAATTAAGATACCAATATTGACAGTACTCATATATACACCAAAATGAAAATAGGAAATTAAGAAATAAAAACAAAAACAACCAAGAATATTAATTTTAGTATTGCGTGACGATTACTCATGTTCTTCAGAACCCCCGCCTCCAAATATTTAAGCACACCCATATACTGCATGCTAGGGTACCAAAACTGCGACAATGATCAAAAGCGGATACTCTTTATTTGAGAGAGCCTCTAGGGCGCCTTTCAACAATCACCCTACGCTCTCTAAGCTTCTTCTTGTCTCCACTGTCAGGCTTTAAAACTTAGTATACTATTCATCATGATAATGCTTAATTTGTTTTTTTTTGTAAGTTTTTTCCTCTTTTTGTTACATCGAGGGGATGAAGGATTGTGTTATATATTACATTCTTTACATCGTTACCATGTTGTCGTTGTCTTCAAATTTTATTATTGTTGCTTCTGCTGATGGTGGCATTTTTGCTGATTCTTTATCTGTATCATGATTATCTGTGTTATATATATTATTTAGTGTCATATATATATATATAGATATATATATTTGTCGATTTTGTCCTTTTGATTAAGAAAAACTTATAATTAATTTTTAGTTGTCAGTGACTTGGATTAATCTTATTTTGACTGCAGTGGTGGAGGTTATCTAGTGGCATTTTCGGATTCCAGACCATATGATATAAGGTACAAGTCTATCCACAGTAGTAGTGGTGATGAAGGCAAGAAAAAGAAGGTGGTTGTGCTAGGAACTGGCTGCGCAGGAACCAGTTTTCTGAGGAATTTGAGTAACCCCTCGTATGATGTTCATGTGGTCTCCCCTCGGAATTATTTTGTCTTCTCTCCTTTATTGCCTAGTCTTACGTGTGGCACAGTTGAAGCCCGCAGCATTATTGATCCCATTCGCACTATTACTCACAAGGTAATCTTAATTCACAAATCAGATCATGATATTATATATATATATATATATTTATATGCATGAACATGCTTGCTTCATGTTTTCCTGTTCTTTTTTTTATCAGACTTTATTTTATATCAATACAAAAAAACTGCTTATTTGTGGCTAGCTATAATTTCCTGCAAAAATAATTATTTCCTGCAAAATGAGTTTGTTTGCATTGTAAATAGTCATTTTCATCATAAATAATCAGTCACTGCTCTTTTTTCTTATAATGTATATATATATACACATATATTTATAGGCAAGTTCAAATTGTTAGGTAGCCTCGAAATACAGACATGATATGGTAAGTACTCCTACTCGGCCACGCATTATCACTTAAGACAGTACTATACTAGGATGAACCGCTCTCAGTAAAGATGAGTTTTCTCTCCTCGTTCAGTAGTCTTTGCCTTTATGCCTCCTACCTAACCCATCTCTAAACCTTCCCATCTTCCATTCCCACCAATTATTGCTAGCAATCCACCAACCACCACTCCATCATCATGTCAACAGACACTCAAGGTATCGATCTTCTTATTGAGCAAACTAAAGCCTTGACTTGGGAGGATATCATACTGGTCCCAGCTTCTGAACATGCAGCAAAGATATCTAACCAAGCTCTCATAGGTAAGCTAGTTTCTTCCAAAGCTCTCAATAAACACATTTTCCATACCACCATGTGCGGTATGGAGCTTTATTCCGGGCTTAAACATTGATGACTTGGGAACAAACACTTTCATTTTCACCTTTCCCTCAAGTGTAGAAAAAAATAGAATATCCCATCAAAGACCATGGAATTTCAAAGGTTAATGCCCCCCGAGCCTTAGCATCCAAGAGATTGATCTCTCTTTTTCTGCATTTTGGATTCATATCTATGGACTTCCTCTGGAGATGATGACAGTTGATAATGCAGTAGAGATTGGTAAGGTACTGGGTAAGCTTTTAGAAATCAATTACACCTCTCTTCCTGAGAACAGTGTTAAGTCATTCTTAACCTACCTAGAATCAACAAGAAGCTTGCAAAAATTAGCTTCATATATGAAAGATTATCTGAGTTTTGTTATGGATGTGGTCGACTGGGACACCTTCAACAGGCTTGCCCAATTTATACTGGCTCTTCTAATGATTCTTGGTTTGGTCACTAGATGCGGGTCGAAAATCAAGATCCTCGTCGTTCCACTTCCGGGATGCAAAGGACTGAAGAATTCCTAAAGGACCAACTTCAGTCATCTCTCTACCGTGAAAGTCTACTACCTAACTTAAATCCCATGCCTTCAGTGAAAATAAGGGAGGCAAATGTTGAACCTGCAATGATAGCCACAAAGAAAAATAATACGGTAGAGCACTTGGGGAAAGGTAAAGCAGTCATTATCAGCACTGAAAGTGGTAACCAAAAGGAATTATGTATCAATAAACTTTTATCTGGCACTTCTGGTAAGAGTTCAACCAGTAAAGAAGACGACACTATTCATCTATCTGAAGTCCAAGCCCCCCTACCAAATCGCATGAAGGCAAGTCTATCGGCGGCATTCAATGGAACTATTAATCCGGTTCCCAAATCCCCCACAAATATGCCAGTTGACGTAGGTTTGCCATCAACTCATGTACCCTTCTCTGACTTATCAAAATCAGATGTGCACCTAGGTCCTTCGGAAGTCAACTTATCCCCAAACGCTCAACCCTTTGAATTAATGAGCCCAACCCCAATCAAGCCCGTACCCAACCCATCCCTCCTAAATCAAATTATAGCCTAGCTCCAAAATTGTGATAGCCCAACACTAACCAATCTCTCAAAACCCAATCACAACCTTTCTCTCCTTGTAAGCCCTTCAGGCAAAGCTTGTATCGCTTTCAATACTTTCCAACTTGGCCCATCATTTTCACATAACCAACTACTCCCTAACCAACTCTAACCTGCCCAAACTGCCTTTCCTCTGCAAACCCTAGAACAGGACTTCATGGCCTCAGTCTTCACCGTTCCTTCATCCTCACCGGCTAAATCTCTTGAGATAACACACAAAAGGAAACTCATCAATGAGAAGAACCCTGATTCCCATCCTCCGCATAAAAAAGTCATACTCTCTTCAACCATCACAATAGAAGAACCTGGAAGTGGTAATAAGCAATTTCATGGCAGTAGGCTTGAAGCTGCACCGAACATTGGCAACAAGGAGATTGATAACAGTTTATTCGATGTGGAAGAAAAGGGAATCAGAAGAATCAATCCACACCAACCAGAAAATCCCAAAGCAATCAACAGCCGAGAATGAGTAAGAGGAATGTTTGAAACAACACCCGTTATGCTCCGTACCAGCGACAAGATTTGAAAGCATCGGGTAACAAAATTCAAACTCAAACAATGAATCTTTTTCCCATAAATCCAATGACTGGAGAGGCAGCGTCTTCACTGCCCAAAAAAATTCCATGAGGCTCCTCGCATGGAATTGCCGAGGTATTGCCCGACCTCGTGCAATTAGATCTCTTAAGGCAAATATCAAGGTCTATAACCCTGAGGTAGTTTTTCTATCTGAAACACTTTTATCTCCCAGTGACAATGCTCGTATTGTAAATATATTGGGATTCTCTTGTTTTGTTCACTCTCCACCTACTGGTAAATGGGGAGGCCTTTTGTTGATGTATTGCCCTGGCTTCGATACAGAACCTGTGAATATCTCTAGCAATATAATGTCTATGTTGGTCTACTCGGATCCTGTTCATATGCTTTGGTTGTTAAATCTTGTGCCCTGCTCCTATCCACAGAAAATAGCATTTTTGGGATCTCCATAGTTTAACAACTAAGTCTTTCTCGGGTCCTTCCTTGGTCATTAGTGACTTTAATTCCATCCTTTCCCAATCAGAAAAGCTAGGGGGTATTCTCTCAATCTTCAAAGTTGAAAGGCCTTCCTCTATTCTTGAACAGATTTGGTTTTATGGATATTGGGTTTAATGGCCCCAAATATACTTGGTCTAATAATAGGGAGGGACATAACCTCATTGAAGAAAGACTGGACAAAGGGGTTGCAAATTTGCCATGGTTAGATTTATTTCCTCAAGCTTATATTAAAACTCTAACCCATGTATCCTTGAATCATGCCCCAATTATGCTGGACACCTCTGATAGAATTCGACCTCCCAAAGCTTTTAAATTTGAAGAATTTTGGTTGAGAGATCCTTCTATTTTTGGAACTATAAAAAAAGCCTGGAATTCCACCCCCATTAGAGGAACTCCATCTTTCATCCTTTCAAAAAAAACTCAAGTACACAAAAAAATGCGTTCGTGATTGGAACATCAACATCTTCGGTCACATTCCGACTCAAATAAAAAATCTATTTGAAATCCTCTCTTTTATTTTGAGTCAACAAACTGCTCTTGATTCTAACTCTCTGGAAACTAACCTGCAGTCCAATCTTGATGATCCTTTATAGGGAAGAATCTTTATGGCGCCAAAAGTCCAAAGTCTATTGGTTAACCACAACAGATTTGAACACTAAATTCTTCCATACTTCTACCATGATCAGACGTAGAAGTAATAATATTGATTGTCTCAAAATTGACAGAAATCAATGGTCATCGGATACCTCCATCATTTCTGAAAAAATCCTTGACCATTTCAATGGTATTTTCACTACTTCCAACCCTGCACCTGTGGGAGATATTGATCATCTTTTTCCAAGGAAAGTAACAGACAATGAAAACACTTTTCTTTGTAAAATTTCATCTGACGAGGAAATATACTAGGTCATCAAAAATCTTCCTCCCTCAAAAGCTCTTGGCCCTGACGGCTTTACTGGTCTATTCTACAAAAAATCTAGGAGATCATAAAGATTGATCTTTTGGCTGCGGTAAAAATCTCTTTATTCATGGTAAACTTCTCAAAGAGTTGAACCACACAAAGTTGGTTTTGATTCCCAAGGTGGAAAATCCGAATGATGTCAACCATTTTAGACCTATTAGTCTTTCAAACATTTGCTACAAAATAATAGCAAAAATCCTCACTAATAGGTTTAAAACTATCTTGCCTCATATCATTTCCCCTTATCAATCTGCATTCCTTCCTAATAAACTCATTCAGGAAAATACCATTCTAGCCCAAGAAATTTTCCATCTTATGAAGAAACGAAGGACCAGAATTTCCACCATGGCCATTAAAAATGACATGGCCAAAGCTTTCGACTCAAAAGAATGGTCTTTTATCTTAGATGTCCTTCTCAAACTTGGTTTTAACTCCTTATGGATACAATGGATCAAAGAATGTATTTCAACTATATCCTATTCAATCATCATTAATGAATCCCCTTTTGGTTTCTTCAAACCTTTGAGAGGTTTAAGACAGGGAGATCCTCTATCTCCCTTCCTTTTCATCCTAGAAATTGAAGTGCTTTCTAGGCTCATTATCCATAAAGAAAGCCTTGGCTGCCTTAAAGTATAAAATTGTCCAGAGGAGGTCCATCTATCTCTCATTTACTCTTTACTGATGATCTGTTCTTATTTGGGTTGACAAATAACCAAACTGCCCAAGCCTTCGCAGAGTGTCTTGACATATATAATTCCTGGTCTGGTCAAATATCAATCAACAAAAATCTTCCATTCATTTCAGTGCTCATATTAATCTTGATTCTATTAATGCAGTCAAATCTTACTTTAACTTTAGAGTCTTCCCTCCAAACTCTAAATACTTGCGTCTGCCTCTCTCAAATGGTGCTAAGAAAAAAAAAATCCTCTCTGATCTACTCGGAAAAATTCATGAAAAACTTCAAGGTTGGAAGTCAAAAATCTTATCTCAAACATCAAAATCTACTTTGATCAAATTAATAGCCAACTCAATCCCTTCTTATGTTATGTCTACCATGCTTCTCCCAAAGAATATGGCAAAAAAAAACGATTCTCTTATAAGAAGATTCTGGTGGGGTTTTGAAGACAACCAGAAAAATAAATTTACCCCAAAAGCTTGGAAAACTATTTGTTTGCCAAAATCCATGGGTAGTCTTGGATTGAAACACACACAAACTTTCAACTCTGCTCTTATATCCAAATTTTCTTGAAATTTTCTCAACAATACCCCCAGTTTGTGGAAAGAAGTACTCACAAAGAAGTATCTTGAGTCTTACACTTTCTTTAATGTTTCCCCAAAGACCACGGATTCAAGTTTTTGGAAGAGTTTACTAAAACAGAGGGAATTTATTCAGTCAAGCACCTGTTTTCAGATCAACAATGGAAGAGCTACAAGAGTCTGGAGTGACCCTTGGATTTCATCTCTCTCTTCCTGTCTACCTTCACCCCATCCCCATAATTCAATAATAGATCACTCTATGAATGTCTCTGAGCTCACTTTATAAGAACCAAGAAGATGGAATACCCTTCTTTTGGATACTATTTTTTCTGAAAATACCTCTACAGATATTCAGAAAATTCCCTTGGCCAATCAAAACTTTCAGTCCCTACCCGATAAGACCATTTGGCTTCACCATACATCTAGGAAATTCTCTGTAAAATCAGTCTACGCTGCTATGGTCCATGAAACTCCTTTGACTTCCAACAACATTATGTCTATTAATTGGAAGAATCCATGGAAGATGAAGCTGCAGGATAGATTGAAAATGTTCCTCTAGAAAATAATGCATGATATTCTCCCCACAAAAACAAATCTTAGCAAAGTAATCCCCTTTGAGGAAGAGCAAGTCCGATGTCCCTTGTGCAGAACGGAACCTGAAAATCGCACCCATCTTTTCCTAAACTGCATCTTCTCTAGAGTGTTATGGAGGAAATCCAAATGGCCTATTGATACTTCCTACTTTGCAAATCAACCCATTCAAAATTGGATTAATAACATTATTAATCCAAATTTGAATTTGAAGATACCAGAAGAAGAAAAAAAAGAGTTCCTTATCTTTGCTAGTATTGCTATGGATAGCCTATGGTTCACAAGAAACAAGCTGGAACATGACCAATTAAACCCTTTGATATCTAACTATGTAGATTATGTCCAAAAGACATTCAAACAGCACATACGAGCATGGGTAGAGATAGAAAACTAGCTTGAAGATAATGAAGAGAGGTTACTAAATGAATATCATCTTATTACATTTGATGTTGCTATTAGGAAACAGGGATCCATTCTTACAGCTCTTTGTTGGGGAGCTAATGAAGAACTTTTATTTGCAAAAAGGGACCTCATCAACAAAGTTAGCTCAAATTTAGGTGAAGCATTTGCAGCTTTAATGGCCATAAAAGAAGCAACAAAACTCAATCTGGACAAGATTATTCTTGAAGTTGATTCGCATGTTACCATCAAAGTAATCTCTAATTCATCTCCAACCCAAGAATGGATCATGAGCCCAATCATTAACAACATCCATTACCATCTTGACTCATTCAAGGTTTGGAAGGTGAGAAAAATTCATCGATCAAAAAATCGATATGCGCACAACTTAGCGTGATGGGTAGCGGCAAAGCAAACCTTTGGCAATATCCCTCTAATCCAAATACCACTATCTTTGTTATCATTCCATACTGGGAAGGACCCTCCTAACAATATTGTATTATATTAATTTTCTGCTTTCTGTACTTATTGTAAGTTTAATTTTACTAATGTAATGTTACTTTCCGAAAAAAAAAAGTACTCCTACCCAGCCACTTATAAGACGACATGTTATTAAATAATAATTTCAATAATATAGCATCTTATCCTACGATAGAATGAGAGTATCATGTCATCCATACTACCAAACTTTGATAATATTCAGTGCTCAAAGCAACACGCTTATGTATGATCTAGAATAAGAAAAACTATCATGCAGGCATGCCAACTTCATCTTCTAGATTCATAAATGAAGAGACCTTAGGCTACTCAATTCTTTTACTCTCTCACACGGCTGTAGAAAAGCTATGATGTCCACTTCAAAGAAGCTAATTGTTACAAGATTGATCCAGTGAAAAAGAAAGTCTATTATAAATCTAGTAAGAACACAAATCATGTGGTCAGGGATGCGAAGGAAGAATTTGCTTTAGACTACAACTACCTGGTGATAGCCATGGGAGCTCGTGTAAACACATTCAACACCCCTAGGGTTGTGAAGCACGCCCACTTCTTGAAGGTAATTTGCATTACATAAAAGTTCTTCTAATTTGCTGTTATAACGAAAACAATGTGTTTTTTTTTTCTCTCTCTTTAGGAAGTAGAAGATGCTCATAAAGAGAATGTGCACACGAAGTGTTTGTAAAAAACCTCAATAACAGTGAGTGTCTGAGAGCCTTCTTGTTATCTATTTTATAGTCGAGTACAATATTACAAGGTATATATTGCCGTTAGACACATTGATTTATACATGGAAAGTGTAAATGCAGGGATATGAATATTGAACCAAAAAGGAATTATCTAGCCATTGCATGTGATGGAATTTCCTTTGAGAATTTGGGTAGCTGTTGCATGAGATGGAAAGTCTTCTGATTGTGTGGATTCTATAGCCGTTGCATGTGCTTCACTTGGTAACTCCTATGATTGTGTGGTTTGAGTTGATGATGTTTGACTATTGTTAATATGCCCCCGCAAACTGTGCCAAGGTACGAGGCCAAGTTTGGTGTAAAGAGGAAAGAGAGCCGGGCGTCCAAGTGGTTTGGTAAAGATATCAGCAAGTTGTAAAGAGGTAGGGACATGACGGGTATGGAGAAAACCGAGGGCAACACGTTCACGAACATAATGGTAGTCAATCTCAATGTGTTTGCTTCGAGCATGAAAAACTGGATTAACAGTCATGTAAAAGGTGCTAAGATTATCATAAAGCAATAAAGGTGGTGTGTGTAACTAGATGCCGAGGTCACGAAGCAGAAAGGAAATCCAAGTGAGTTCAGCAGTGGTTTGGGTCATATCTCTATATTCAGCTTCAGTACTCGAGCGAGAGACAGTATGTTGCTTCTATGCAGACCAAGAAATACAGTTACTGTCGGGAAAGACACAATAACCTGTCGTGGAGCGTCGGGTGAGGGAGCAACCAGCCCAATCTTCATCAAAAAAGACATGAAGATCAAGTGTAGAGTTGGAACTGAAATGAAGTCCAAAATCAATTGTACCTTTCACATATCTAAGAATACGTTTGACCATTTTAAAATAAGCTTCAGTAGGAGAATGCATAAATTGAGATACAAAATTAACACTGTATGCAAGATCAGGACGAGTAAGAATAAGGTATTGGAGAGCACCAACAAGGCTGCGATAATGGGTTGGGTCAAAGAAAGGCGTTGTGGACTGAAGGTCTTTGGTTTTGGCCATCATGGGAGTGCCCATGGGCTTACAATCAGTCATTTGAGCACGGTCTAAAATGTCTAGAGCATATTTAGTTAGGTCAAGGTAAGGCCATTAGTAGTTTGAGCAATCTGAATGCCCAAAAAATAATGGAGAGGACACAGATCTTTCATGGCAAACTCACTACTAAGAGTCAAAATAAATTCATGTAGGAAATTAGTGGAGGAACCAGTGAGTAAAATATCATCAACATAGAGGAGTAACATAAGACAACCAAGAGTAGAGTGATAAATAAATTAAGAGGAATCAGCAGTGCTGCAATGAAAACCATAAGTGAGTAAAAAATTGCTAAACTTATTAAACCATGCACGTGGGGCTTGTTTTAAACCATAAAAAGCTTTGTTTAACTTACAAACATGAGAAAAATAAGTTGGATGAACAAAACCTGGAGGTTGATCCATGTAGACGGTTTCATGGAGGTCCCCATGGAAAAACGCATTTTTGACATCCAACTGACGAATGTCCCAATGATTAATCAGAGCAAGCGTAATAACAATCCGAATAGTGCTTGGACGAATTACCAGAGAGAAAGTTTCATGGTAGTTGACACCATCTATTTAGTGAAATCATTTTGCTACTAAACGAGCTTTAAATCGATCAAGGGTTCCATCTGCATTGAGTTTAGTTTTAAAAATCCATTTGCAACCAATAACAGCCATAGAGGAATCACGAGGAATAAGAGTCCATGTATTGTTAGCATACAAAGCTTGCAATTCATCAAGCATAGCTTGGGTCCAACCAGGGTGAGTTAGAGCAGAGTGGATGGTTTTGGATTCTTTTGGTATATTGGAGAGATCATGGAGGTTGGCATATTTGGGATTGGGTTTGTAAATACGGGCACGGGAGCTGGTGATCATGGTATGTGTAACGGATGGAGGTGGATTTGGGGAAGGTGAAGTAGAGGGAGGTGAAGGAGAAAAGGGGAGTGCAGGAGTGGAGAAGGTGGAGAGGGGGGGAGTTCGGTATAGTAGCAGAAGAGGTGATGGGTGTGGGTAAGGGAATATTTAGTTCGGGAAGAGGAGAGGAAGTAGTAAGGGAGGGTGGACCAAAGGAGGCGTCACCCAAAGGTCAAAAATAGACAAGGTCGGGTTGGAGGGTGGGGATAAATGAAAGTTCCCAGGCTGTTTATAAGGAAAATTAAGTTCATCAAAAACACCATGCCGAGAAATGCAAGTACGACAAGTAGGTGGGTGATAGCATTTATACCCACGATGCCGATCGTTATAGCCTAAAAATACACAGGGCAAGGTTTTTTGATCAAATTTATTGTGCTTGGTGTCCCAAGTATATGGATTACATTTGGAGCAAAAAACACGCAACGATCGATAATCAGGAAAAGTCTCATAAAGAATTGAAAAATGGTGATTATAAATCTAGAGTAGTAGTGGGAAAGCGGTTAATTAAAAAGGTAGCAGTGGTAAAGGCTTCAACCCAAAACGTTTTGGAACACCACTGTGGAAGAGCATCGTCATACCAAGTTCACGAATGGTACAGTGAGGACGTTCCACAGCACAATTTTGTTCAAGGATATAAGGGCATGAAAATTGGTGAATAATGCCTTGATTTTTTAAATGAGAGGTAAATTGAATATTAGCAAATTCACCACCCCCATCAGTTTGAAAATTTTTGATTTTCTTATTAAATTGACGTTCTACATATTTTTCAAAAAATAAAAAGGCTGAGAAAAAATCAGATTTTTTTCGAAGCAGAATAAACCACATAAATTTAGAAAATGCATCAACTAGGCATGCATAGTAATGAAATTTACCAATAGAAATACAGGGGCAGGTCCCCACAAGTCACAATAAACTTTATCAAAAATAGTATAAGTTAAACTAGAAGAGGGTAAAAAAGAAAATTTACTTAATTTGCCTAGCTGACAACTTTCACAAACAAACTGAGATTTATTGGAGCTAGTAATTTGAATAAGTCCTTTGGATTTTAGGATTTGGATAGCAGTGGCCTGAGTGTGACCCAAACGTTGATTCCACACGTCTTCAGAGATAGTCCGGAAACGGGTGGAGAAGTGCGCTTCATAAGGTGCAGATAAGGTGTAAAGATTACCCTTCCGACGTCCACTCATTAGGACACAGTTAGTCTCTTGTTTCTTAACAACAAAACCAACACCATAAAATTCACAGTTATACGAATAATCATTAGTAAGTTGCCCAATAGATAACAAATTTTTTGCAAGTGCCGGCACTAAAAGAACATCACATAACTTAATTCTAGTGTTACCATTATTTATGTACGTCTCACCAATATGAGTAATGGGAGCTACCGTCCCCAATAATAACAACATCAGTACCAAAATAGTGACGTAAATTTTCAAGCATACCTAGATTACCTGTCATGTGAGCAAACGCTTCAGTGTCTGCAATCCATTCATTATCAGGAGAAAAATTTCCAACGCCATTGTTGCTAGAGCTGGAGGAATATCATTAGGCTGGTATGAGTGATTAAATCGGTTCCAACACTTAATAGCAACATAGCCCTTTTTACCACATATTTGACAGATATCTGGTGGGACTCGGGCCTTAGCATCATTGGGCCTATTGTTGGGCTCATGTGTAAAAGAAACATTTGAGGAGCCCACGGTTTGAGAGCCCACATTTGGAGAGGTTCTACCCGACTGAGTGGTGGGATGAAACCCACGACCCCAAGAGGAGAACCCTCTCTGCTGTGAGCGACCACCACCTCCATAGTGATCCTTATAGGGCAGCGCACCTGTCCGATGACCATAGAAAGCGAAAGAACAATATATTCATGGAGAGAAGTGCAGATTTCATACCCATGAAGAAGAGGAAGAATCTCGGCATAAGTGGGCATGGGGGGTTTCAGCATTGAGGTGGTGAACGGTTCGTAACGGGCACCGAGACTGTTCAAGAGGGAGAAAACTTTCATCTTGACTGCAACGGGCCGTCCGATTGAAGCTAGGCTGTCCCACAAGCCCTTGGAGGTTCGGAGGTGATCTGCAAGAGGTTTCGTGGGCTCCTTCTTGAGTTATGTCAATTGTTGAGTGAGATGAAGCTCTTGCTCTTGAGAGTCATGGGCGTATGCCGCCTTGAGTGCCGCCCAAACCTGGTGGGCAGAATCCAAACCCACGACGAGGCCAAGTGCCTCTTCCGAGAGGGTGCCAATAATCCACCCCCGTAAAAGTCTATCAGACTTGCGCCACTGGAGGTAGGGCTCTATTTGTGTTTTGTTCAAGGTTGATGATCCATCAGGAGGGATCTCAAATTCTGGAGGGGTAGAGTTTGCTTGTAGCAAATGGTGGACTAGATCTTGGCTCTCAGCCAAAGCTAGTATTTGTTCACGCCATAGTAGGTAGTTACTGTTGGAGAGACGTAGGGTCACAAAATTTCCTACGTTCAAGGCAATGGTGGCCATGGAGGAAGACTCTCTTCACTCACACGGTCTCTGATACCATAAAGAGAATGTGCACACAAAGAGTTTGTAAAAAACCTCAATAACCGTGAGTGTTTGAGAGCCTTCTCGTTATCTATTTTATAGTCAAGTACGATATTACAAGGTGTATATTGCCGTTAGACACATTGATTTATACATGGAAAATGTAAATGTAGGGATATGAATATTGAACCAAAAAGGAATTATCTAGCTGTTGCATGTGATGGACTTTCCTTTCAGAATTTGGGTAGTTGTTGCATGAGATGGTAAGTCTTCTGATTGTGTGGATTCTATAGCCATTGCATGTGCTTCACTTGGTAACTCCTGTGATTGTGTGGTTTGAGTTGATGATGGTTGACTATTGTTAATAGCTCAGAGAATCCATAAATCAGTGATTGATAGTTTTGAAAGGGCAAGCCTTCCTAGCGTAAGTGAAGAAGAGAGGAAGAGGATTCTGCATTTTGTAGTGGTCGGTGGTGGTCCTGCAGGTGAGGAGTTTGCTGCAGAGCTTCATGACTTCGTCCACGAAGATTTACTCAAGTTATACCCTCACATCAACAACTACGTGAAAATCACACTCATCGAAGCAGCAGATCATATTTTAAACACGTAAGCAGGCACTGTTAATCAAACATGTTTAAGCATGTTAGTTTGATTGTGTTGTCATGTTTTCAGATGCCGCTAATGTTACTACAGGTATGACAAGAAAATTACTGCTTTTGCTGAAGAGAAGTTCCAAAGAGATGGTATTCACGTGAAAACAGGATCAATGGTTGTAGAAGTTACTGATAAAGAGATCTCTGCTAAAGAAAGAAAAACTGATGAAGTTTCAAATATACCTTATGGAATGGTTGTCTGGGCAACTGGCAATGGGACCCGCCCTGAAATCATGGCTTTCATGAAGCAGATTGGTCAGGTAAACGACACCAGTTTCAACCATAGCGTTCTGGTAACTGTGTGAGATCCACTACTCAAAAGTTTTTTTCAAATTTCTATTCATTTGAGGACAGGCTAACAGGCATGCTTTAGCTACCGATGAATGGCTGAGGGTGGGAGGATGTGAGAATGTCTATGCCTTGGGTGACTGTGCTACAGTAAATCAACGCCAAGTCATGGTATGGTAGAGTAATTCTACATATAATCGAAGTACGTAAACGCGGCATAATCGCTTAGAACATGAGTGGGGTCTACTATTAAAATTGATTTTTTTCATGTAAGTCCCATGTTTTATTCACCTTTTTCAAAGCGATTACACGATGGTTGCACAATTCACGATTATAAATATCTTTTCTCTTTTTTCTATATCATTTCGTGTTTACACAGGTTTTCAAGAATTAACAGTTTATTATCCACAGAGAGAAGACGTGTGTTTATCTTGATTTGATTCTATTAGTTATAATTTTCTGTTCCTCAGACCTTTTTTTTTTTTTTTCTTAATTTCCAACTTGTTATCAGGAAGATATGGCCTTCATATTCAATAAGGCAGACAAGAATAAATCTGGTACTCTAAATCTGAAGAACTCTGAAGAAATTGTTGATGACATCCTGGAGAGGTACCCTCAAGTGAAGCTTCTTCATCTTCAGAGGAGAAAAATGAGAAACTTTTCTGCCTTACTGAAGAATTCTCAAGAGAATGCCAAAATGCCAAAAACCAGGCCACCATTGAAATTGAAAACTTTAAATCAGCTCTATCTGAAGTGGATTCTCAGATAATAAATCTTCCTGCAACAGCTCAGGTACAGGATTAAATTCGTTTGAATAACAATCTATTTGACCCCTGACTAATACTTACTGTTTACCTTCTTGTGTGCTTGGTGTATTCTAGGTAGCAGGTCAACAAGGAGAATATCTTGTTGACTGTTTCAATCGCATGGAGGAGTGTGAAAAGTATCCTGAAGGTCCTCTCAGGTTTAGGGGATCTGGACGCCATCGGTTTCATCCCTTTAGATACAAGATTTACTTTGCAAGCTATATATAACATGCCAATAAATGTGGTATTGACTAGATCAAATGAAATAGGGGTTCTGAATATAAAATGCAGAGCAGTAAATTATGGTTCTGATGGCGCAAGGACATTTCTACTTAACTTACTTACATCAATGCATTCAATTTAAGGTACAATCACTTAGGGAAATTCGCCCCACTGGGAGGAAAACAAGTAGCAATTCAATTTCCTGGAGATTGGGTCCGGATTGGTCATAGCACTAGGTGGATCTGGTATTCAGTATTTTACCAGGTAATTAATTGATACAGATTTCAGCTCAGTTGTTAGTGTTACTCTGATTTCTGTCTGATGTTTCTCTCAACATGCTGCAGCAAGCTAACCAGGTGGAGGGCAAGGATTTCGGTTCTATCTGACTGGGAAAAGCGATTCATATTTGGAAGGGACTCGAGCCGAATCAGAGACTAGAAGGTAACACTAGGTGGATCTGGTATTCAGTATTGTACCAGGTAATTAATTGATACAGATTTCAGCTCAGTTGTTAGTGTTACTCTGATTTCTGTCTGATGTTTCTCTCAACATGCTGCAGCAAGCTAACCAGTTGGAGGGCAAGGATTTCGGTTCTATCTGACTGGGGAAAGCGATTCATATTTGGAAGGGACTCGAGCCGAATCAGAGACTAGAAGGGAGCATATGCTACAATAGAACATCTTTTAAACCATATATTTCCTATAATAGAGACAGATGAATGCATATTTTGTTCAGAATTTGTTTGAGTTCTAAGTTTCTTCTGAATCTGTCAATTTGGCTTTTGAGCTTAACAGTATTTCAACGCGAATTGTGTGTGCTCTAAATACTATCACAGTTATGGATTTTGATAAAAAAAATCCAAAACATATTTGATTAGTTTTTCTATAATAGGATCACGGAAGCTTTGTTTTTTCATTAATACCATTTAAGAGCCACAAAATGAGTAGTTTTTTCACTTTTATGACTTGAGATACTCCTGTACATGAACGAGGCCTTAATTGATTCCATGTCTGCAACTAAGTTTTATCAGCATCAATTCAATTTCAATTGCTTTCAAATGCCATTTTTAGTCCTTGATGAAATTGGACTCTCCCTCTCTGCATACATAAATTACAAGTTACATACCTACATGAATGAATACAAGAAGCATTTTATGAATATGCTGACACCACGTACATTCTTCTCTTATTTCAACCAGAACAACTTGCAAACAAACCATCTTGAGTAACACGACAAGAAGGAAAAGATTTTTTAATCATCATTATCATGAGTAGGAATAAAGAGAACATATTCAGAAGTAATCAGGCTCAGAGCAGCAAGTGCAGAATGTGTAAGGACATCTTTTGCAAAAGTTTTGAGGCAACTGTGTAAGGAGATGCTCCCCCAGATACCTAGTCATGCTTCATGAATATCAAGCACTAAAACACGATGTCTTTCCACAGAAATGTGATTGAGGCAGAAAAACTTATTACAAGTCTAAGGAATGAGAGTGGTCAAGAATCTTAAATAACAAAAATGATGCTACCCTAAGATTAAATAACAGAAGGTGTGCTTTCTTCTCTCTTTCAATTTTCATTCAACTATTTTCCAAGGTAAATACTACTCATTCAGAATTAAATTCGTGACTTCAAAACCAACCCCTTATTTAGGGGGAAAAGATGCCAATTTTGCTTCTATTCTTTATCAAGTTACCACATCTAAAAGCAAAATCCTATAAACAAAGTTCAAAGAGATTATTCTGAATCAAGGCATGTGGAGATGCGTAAATCCTAAAAGAAATGATCAATTAATAGTTGATGGTATGATCATCATTATCATTATTAGCAATAAAGAGAATATATTCATAAGTAATCAGGATCAAGGCAGCAAGTGCAATCTGGTTGTTTGCAAGTCATGAGACAACTGTGTAAGGAGGAACTCCCCCAGATAGCCCCGGATGCTTCATGAATATCAAGCACAGAAATATGATGTCTTTACTTCCCATAGAATTGATATTATGGAGGTAAACCTTATTGCAAGTCTAAGGAATGAGAGTGATCAAGAATTTTAAATAGCAGAATGATATATCCTAGACTAGTGAGGGCTACACCGGGGGGTGTGACAAGATCCTCTCACCTCCAGGATTCCTCGGTGGGTGAAATATTCACAAAAAGGGTAACAGAAGGTGTGGTTTCTTCTCTCTTTCATGTTTCATTCAACTATTTTTCAAGGTATATACTACTCATGCAGTGGTTTTTTTATTGGCACCGGGAGTTTGACAACTAAGTCCCGATTAATCCTGGAGGTGCACACGCCTTGGCTAGGAGTTTCCCGCAAATGCACATACAAGATTACATGACTTCAGACCCAACCCCTTATTTAGGATATCTAAGAATCTTAATAAGTAGTTCAAAGAGTTTATTCTGATCAAGGCATACGAAGATGCAAAAATCCTAAAGAAATCTTCACTTTCTCATCCCACATGGCTTCACCTTTTTTTCTTCTTCCTCTGCAGTAAGCAGTTCATGAAATTGTATATATTGTTTACAATTCATTAAGAGCCACTCGACCCAGGAGAGGACATGTGAGATTTGATAATAAAGTGCCTGTTCCATAAAAACCATCTCAGGAGGACTAGAGACATACCAAATCGCTAAGCTAGTTGCCAATATCGTTACATCACGTGAAACAAATGTAAGTGATTCAAAACGGAGGAAAGAAGTTCCAGTGTGATTTTCTTTATAACTACAGAAAGCCAACTGGATGTTCTCATTTATAACTACAGAAAGATGACTTACCTTCTGAAGCATATGAAATATCTGTTGTGTTGGGCTCCCTCCTATATGGAGAATGGCCCATGTGGGATCATTAAGCCCACATGGAGAGAGGGTTTAGGCCCAGCTTGATTAGATTTTAAACCTAAGTGCTGCTTCTGAGTAAGAAGTAAAGAAAAGAGAGAAAAACCGTGTGAGAGATTGGGGAGAGGAAGAGACAGCCAAAAACAGGGGAGCTCGTCCAGCTTCAATCAAACTCCCTGATCGGAGTTGTCTGTGGTCCAATTGAGCTGAAATTTTGCAGGTACGTTCAAGACTCAAGGTTCTACAATCTGAACGGTGGAGATCGGATTTGGAGTAGTATTTCTGGTGTTCGATGTCGTGAACAGTAACACATCTTGGTGAGATATCTTCTAATCACACTGTTTGGTTGCCAAGAAAGTGTTTTCCTTGAGATCATTGTTGATTGTATGCCTCTAGTGCTATCTAGAGAGAACATTTGTGTACACATTCTTGTCGACAGTGGAAGTTTTAACTGGAACAGGTCCGTGGTTTTTCCCTTGAGGGTTTTCCACGTAAAAATTCTTGGCTCTGTGTGTGTGATTTTGCTTTATATTGCTCTCTATTGAATTACTTCCTAACAGATGCACACAAAGTGGGAGATAATTATTTCCACTATTTAGATTTCTCCCAACAATATCAAATAGGAAACCACTCATTTTCATTAACTCAAAGCACGTATTTCATCAAGCAAGAGAAAAGCTTAGTTCATTATTGCATAAGCGATCAAGAAAACTCTAGACTATAGACTTACAACCTATCCATAGAAAACATTAGCTTGCTTTCCCCATAACAAGAGTTATGGCTCACAACAATAAAGCTATAATGAAGAAAGAACAATCACCTTGCTTTCCTGTTATCCAATTAATTCTTCTTCTGCATCTCCCTCAAAATTCAAAGCCTGACAAACTGAAGGCTCCGCCCCCACAGCATTGCAAAAGTACGACCTTCTCCCAATCAATTCAGCCACTCTTTTGGCTGGTCCCGAGTCTCTCGGAGTGTCCTTCACACACCGGACTGTCCTAATTTTCGGAAGCACTCCACCCATCTCAGCAATTGACTCTAAAGACGCATCTTCCTCACCCTTGTACACCAGTACCTCACTCGGAATCTCCCAAAGTTTCTTCAACCGACTGTCCGTTCCCTGATTCCCATGTAATTTTCCCACCGATGAAGTGCGCCTTCGGTCACACCTGTTACCGTGCTCATTATCATCCTCCGGTAGAGACCGCTTCCTCCCATCGCTCAGTCTCAAATTCCCATTTGTCTGATTGGAAATCTGGGTATATCGGCTCGCCACCACCCTACCAGACTTCAATGGTTTCTTTGCGGTCAGCGACTTTTCTCCATCCTTGAACAGCTTCTTTGGCTGAATTGATGCAAGAAACCGATCTTCTTTCTTGAGAGGCCTTTTAGACCCAACTGTGGTTGCTGCCTGCTTTGGAGCTTGAAACTTTGACAAAGTTTTCCGCGATTTCGGGCTAACACTCAGACTCTTACCCCTTTCTTTTGCCGCTTTCAACTCATCAATGTCTTGAAGCTTCCAAAAGCATGATTTCCGGCGACTCTGAATCGGTTGGACCGGCGTGATTTCAGGCTTTCCTGGCTGTCGAGGTCTGGCTCCGGCGAATATCTCCGCGGGACCCAAACTTACACCCCTACGGTTAATCTTTGGCTTCGCGCTTGAGATTAAAGGTTCTTCGATCTTTCTGTTCAAATCAGAATTCTCCACACCCTGTTTCGGCTCCATAAACTTAGCCGGAACAATCCTTCCCCTCCTTTCGACTGTACTCATCGCATTCCGCTCGGCCTTTTCGAATCGAAGCGCTTCGAGTCTCAACGATAACTGACTAATCTCCTTTTCAATACTCTCGATCTCCGAATCAATTACTTTTTCCTCACGGACTCTTTTGTTTTCCTCTATTGCTTTGTACCCCTTCTTTGGAACCGCTGGAGTTTCAAGAAGAATCTTCAATGGCAAGTTCCTACTCGGGAGAAGTGGCTTAATGGGTACCGAAGATTTTTCGGATACAGGGGATTTTACCACCAAAGGGATCAGATTTTCTTTGCCGCAATCGGATTCAAGAGACTCAGACCGGTTCACGGCGTGCATATCAGACCAAGAGACTTTAACGTGGTCCGATTCATCGGATTCGTCGTTGTCAAAAGCGGCATTGTTCCATATCTGGAGCTCCGGGTCGTTAATTGCATCTGGGTATTGGAGAGTACTCATTTTTGCTTGCTGGGGCTGGAGTTCTTGGAGACCAATGGGATTTTAAAGCAAGAGAGATTGATTGTTTTAGGGAGCGTTTTGGCTTGTGATTAGTGGATGGTTCCTCTGAGTTAACCAATTTCTTTTGTATTTTGAGATTTTGTGACCGTTGCTCAAAAATAAAAGGGGGAGATTTTATGACCGTTAGAGCCTAGAGGGGGGAGTAGTGGCTTCGGAGGTGCAATCTTAGCCGTTGGATGTTAAAACCGCCCCTATAGACGCTCCGGTTAGGATAAATGTAAAATGGGCCATGGGGTCCCATGTGGAGCGTCTCGATGTTCGTTCCGCCATGTAGATTTGGGCCAGTTTCGGGTCTACGTTTGGGCTTCAACCCGATCCCAATGGCAAGATTGGTTGAAAATTAAAATATCAAACAACTTCATGATTTATCAATATGTTTATTTTTCTTTTTAGATTTTTTGTTTGAGCAGGAAAGCTGTTAAAATGGGAATGCAAATGGAGTAGATGATGCAAATGATCCACCGGTTGAGAGCATTGGTAATGGTCTAACTATTTTTTAACCAAAAATTGATTAGAAAATTTACTTTTTCTAATTTAATTAGTCACTTTTCAAAGTATTTGGATTGTGCCCCTAATGCGCTAAATTATTAAATACTCCATTATATTTGGATTGTGATCATAATTATTAAATATGAAATTATCTTTAAAAGTTAGTCTCAATAAAGTATCATTTATCGATTAAAAAAGAAAATTTAAGAAAATAGCATATTATTAATGTTATGGCAAAATACTTAAGAGTGTAACCAGTCCAGTTCAGTTTGATTTTAGACATATTTTGGAACTAAATCAATATACACTAGTTTTGGAAATCTTACAATCAATACAGATCGATTCATTATCAAAATTGAAATATTTGATTTTTTCGATTTCGATCCGATTAATATTAATAACTTAATATTAATGTCCATGTTTAAGATTAAAATTTCATATTATATTAATTAGCATGTAATATATATATATATAACAAAATACAAAATTTATATAAAAATATTTTATATATAATATAAAAAAAAACATATTTATTTCGACCCACTTTAGTTCAAACTAATTTTCAAAACGTGAAAACCACGACTAAATTGGTTTCGATCCAGATTCAATTCTTAAGAACCAAAACCGGACAGGCTACAAATCGGCGTAATTCCACCCGATTCTAAACCTATATGCTTCTCGCCTAAAAATATTCATTTGCATTGGTTTTTATTATATGCTTCTAAACAAGGTTATTTCTATGTTATTCATTTACATTCTACTCTTGTAAGATTTCATTTACATTCATTCTTATTACATACTTCTTAATAAGTTTACTTCATTTGTCATTGCTTTCTATTCTACCGATCTTTTAAATCATTCAATTTAAGAAGATTTTATTCGTTCAGTCTCATTTCATTCATTTCATTTCCACACTACAACAGAGTCCGCTAATCGCAAAGTTCAATTTTCGTAGCAAATAACTATTTGTAACGATAAGATTTCGTTGCTCTATACTCGCAAATATCTCATCAGGAAAATTTAATTCCGTCGAATATTTTTCTGTTACAAATAGTAACTTTTTCATTGCAAATTGCATATATTGCTGTCGGTATTGTGGATATAGGTGGTAAGTATAACTTCTGCAAATTATTAGTATTTTACCAATAAAAGTAATTCTCATTGCAATTACCTTTATTTGCAATTAAATTGTTGTCGTTCCAAATATATTTTTCTACAACGGTAAAAGTATCGATGCAAATATTATTAATTCCAACAAATTTAGATTGTTGAGAATATATTTCCATTGCAACTATTTTTAATTCAAACCAAATTGTGCATTGCAAATTAAAAATTCTACTCATGATCTTTACACCACAAACTATACATAATTTTTTTTTTTCGCTTACCAAATATGTAATGTATGAATGATGAATAAAAGAACTCAATTGATTTTTAAAAAATAAAAATAAAAATAAAAATTTAAAAATAAAAATAAATATGGTATGTGGTGTGTGTAGATAATGAATAACAAGATTCGTTGCAAATATCTAATATGTTCTTTTTGTATCGATGATTATTATTACAAATAGTTCATTTATAACGTATTATAAACTCATTGCAAATTATATTTCATTATTCGAGGGGCTCAATGCAAAAATAGCTTTCCAAAAAAGGCCTTCCGTTGAAATATTTATAAAGACTATTTTCATCCAAATGAGCTCTATTGCCGTTGATGCTTTTAATTATCTTTTAGAATGATTGTGAACCATTGCGAATAAAGGGGCAGGTCCATGCAATAAGCTCTACCCATAGTATTGCATTAAATTTCGATGCTTTTAGGATGATTTCATATGTATATACATTATATACTGCAATATTATTGCATCATGTACTTGAGCAGGCCTCTTAAATTGTAATCTTACATTATTAGACTATTGTTCTAAAGAGTCTAAACATATAAACTTAACTAGATGTATTGCACAAACATATCGATTTAAGAAAATAATGCATAATCTTCCATTCATTAATTAGCATTATTGATGTCGTGTTTCGCGGCCTAGGCAACTTCACGTTGTTAGGCTCGAGCTTGGTTCTTGCTAAAATGGAGAATGAGGGGTTCAGAAGCCATGGTACCTCTGACGCTCAAACTAGTTTCTGGATAGGAGATGAAGAGAGGAAATATTTTCTTAAGGAGAATGATAGTAGAAGGATATAAGAGTCTGAATCCTCTCCCTGGTCATGGGAGGAAGGTATTTATACATGGTTGGCTAACTCTTATGGTGGGGTAGTGAGCATGTCATTCTGTCAGGGTGGGGTGTCCTTGCCACTCACCTGTCGTGTCGCAGATCAGTCAAACCAGATGATGGTTGCCTCTGACACCCCAGGAGTCACGTTATGGCATGATGAGCCCAGAACGCATTAAATGCGACATGGCTCCCCTTCCTAGCGCGGTTTCCTCCATTCCATTAATGTGGTGTGGCCTCAGTCAGGCATACCCACCTCTCTGAGACTTTTGGGTGTCGAGATTCAAGGTCATGGGATGTCCCTGCCTGTCGACCAGTAAGGGTGTCAGATTGTTCTTCCCGACACCTTCCTGTCAATGTATTCTGCCTGGTTGTTTTTCTTCCTGGGCCTTTTGGGCTGGGTCAGCCTAGCTCAGGCCTTCTCCTTGGACTCAAGCCCTAGTCCTTCTCCTAGCTTGGCCCAGGGGATAACTCTCTTCATAGTATCCCTTGAATTCCTAACATACTTGTCAGGTGGGAATTGAGAAGGACTCTCCACATTCTGTTGTATTCAAACCTGGGAGGCGTTACTGCTACCCTTGTCCATGTGTTGTGTTAGAGTGGGCTAGGGTTGCACACCGATGGGTTTAGCGTCGGTTTCGACACAAAATCGAGACACCACCGACATCTTCCATGAGCCTATTGAACCGGCCAAAATTGTGGGTTTGAGGAGAGAAAATCGATCATATCAGTCTTGACGTGCGTCTGTGCAGTCTTCGGTCCACCGTCAGCTTCTTCTGTGAAGGAGGAGGAACTGAGGAAGGAAAAAGAAGTGTCGTGCAGTCATCTGCCATGGAAGAAGAAGAAAGTTGCAGAGACTAAAGAGAGGAAGAAGATGATACGGGGAAGAAAAAGAGGGGTGTGGGGGGAGGGGTTATTAATAGATTTTGAAACGGAACCGTTTGACTTAAAAGCCAAACGGCACCGTTCTATTATATTTTTTTAACTTATCTTTAAATGAGTGAAACGGCGCCGTTTTATAAACATATATTCAAAAAAATATATGAATAGACCAGATCGGCCGGTTTAGCAATTTTTCAGAGATTTAAACCGGCGTCGAATTGTCGATATCAATTTTTCCTCAATTTTTCTCGCTTGCCGACCGGTTCTTTGCTGGTTCCAGCCAGTTCCATGCTCCAGCGGTCGGTCTGATTGGTTCACGGCCAATTCCGGCGACAATGACCTTTCCCGACACGTGCATTTTCTCTTGTTTATCTTCCTAAGGATGCAATAATTCAGAACGACCCAGCGACGCCTTGATTCCCCTATGTAGAAGGGGAAAGGTCATCGCCGCCTTCTTTAATTGAGGTTGTCCCATCGAAAGGTTTCCCACCCATGCGTGATGCTCAAGATTGGGTCGTGCCGACCATGAGCCCAACTGGCGCTGCTTTATTTGCTTCCCTAAAATTGACATGCCCCTTCAGATTTCGAGTTGCAGTCCCTTCGTTGTCTACAAAATGCCAACCATCACTTCACTCTTTATTTAAACCCATCGTCCCCTTCCTTTGCTTTTGAAAATCCGTCTCTCTCTGTTGGTTTTCCTCCCCCTCCTTCCTTCTTTGCTCCCGAAACTCTCTCTCTCTCTCTCTCTCTCCGCTTGGCTCACTGCTTCTACCATGGCCGACCGTGGTGACATCGAAACTCACCTCAACTGCTTCGCCGAGAGGCGTTGGGAGTCCATCGTGATTGGAGATGACCTTCACGCCTATCGAAAGTCGTTCCACATTCCTCCACAGACTGTCCTTGGAGGTTCCTGGTCCCTGTGTTCCAACGGTGGACGCAGACAAACTAGGAGTTTTCTGAAGAGAAGAGAGTTAGCCTAGAGTTTCCTGTCCAGTCCATCTAATCCAACGTACCGACTTCAAGATCCCTCTCCATCAAGCTGTTAAAGAGGAAGGAACTCAGGGTCGCCATTGTCCTGTTCTAGGCAATGGCTCACCCTATGGCGTCCGAGAATGATATGCTATTGACGGATGGCAACATTCACCGCTACTTGAGGTTCACCGATCACTTGCATGTGCTGGGTTGTGAATTTTCTTATGGTTCCTCATTCTCTTCCTAAGAGGAAACGTCGAGCCATCTCCCACCAACAAGTAGTCGAGACAAGCGGACTTGAATCGATGACAGTGTTGTTGGTGCCACTTTGAGTCTAGGAGCCGGGGATCCTCATTCTCAATCCTCCAAGCCTCCCCACACCACACTACCGACCCGGACTCGTGATGAGCCTTCTAGTTCATCCCACCGACCGCTTATGGGGTCCCCCTTCAGTGCATATGACAACGCTTCTCTCTCAGCCCCACAGGTCCCAACGCAGAAGGCTCTTGGAAGTTTCTCGCACCTACCTCCTACAGGTGCTTCTCGTAAGGACCATGGTAGCTCGTCTCACCGAGCTCCCCCCACAATGAATCCCCCATCCCTTCTGCAAGCCCCGCTCGAGACCCTGTTGACAGGCTTCGTGAAAGAAGATGAGGAGGACGGCATTACCATTGCGTCTCTCTTCTTCAACACTTTCAACAACCCCGCTCCCCGCGGATCTACCCCTACGAAGGAAGTTCTACCTTCCTTCGAGGAGACGCTCGCCGAGGCAGAGGTTGTTTGTGGCGAATCTCTAGTTAGGGAGCCGAACCCTCCTCCTCCCTTAGTGTCTTCGGGTCTTTTCCCCTAAGCCCTCCCGAGATCCCAGAGCTGACCCCTCCTGAGGTTCTGGAGCCGACCACTCCTCTTCCTCCAGTTTCTTAGGTATCTACCCCTTTATTCCCCACCAGGCTTTCTCCTAAGCCCGATGTTGACTCACACTTGGCCCCAGGTGGTCCATCTCGGAGGCTCACGGACACCCAAGCTGAGGCGTCTTCTTCGACCAGGTTGACGTCATCAAAATGGAGGATAGCTCTTCCTCAACATCCTACACGACTGAGGAGGACTCCAGCCCGATGTCAAGCGACACGCCGAGCAATCCAGAGGTTCTTCAAGGTGAGGCACCCACCCGGGGTGAGCTGGAGGTGGAGGGGTCTAATCATAGGTTGGCTGTGTCCTTTCTTGGTGGTGAGGAAAGGCTACGATCGTGGGCGGAGCTCCCTCAAGTTACTTTGGCCTTGGCATGTGCAGGACCCTCTTCCAGTTTCAAGAGAGTTGGGGCACAGGCGACGGAGCTAGGTTTTGGAAAGGCCCAGGCCAAATCAGTTGAGGAGGAGGCTCGGAAGCTTAGTCCCCCTTTTACTATGGTATACTCCCTTTGCCACTTAGCTTGCCTTTCAAGTTGCTTTTTTCTTATAATTATACTTCTTGGGTGTCAAGCCACTGACTAGCTCGAGGAGATGATTGCTAGCGAATGAGAGGTTCTTGAGGAGGAGTTTAGAGCGCAGCGTGTAGTGAATATCCTCATGCATTTGGAGATGAAGAAAGTCAATTGGGACCTCCACGAGCTGTTGGTGGAGCATGACTCTTTGGCAGAAAAAAAACGAGATCTTTCGTTGGCTAATGAGTCGTCACTATAAGGAGGTTGAATCAAAGGAGTCGAAGGATTGGGAACTGCAAACTACCAAGCAGGAGCTCATTAATCTCTACCAGGGGTTCGAGGTCCTTCTTACTAAACAGGGGCATGCAAGGATGAGATTGTGAGGCTAGAGTGCGAGCTAAAGTCCATCAAGGAAGAGCTGGAGGGATTCAAGAATGCGAGCAAGTTACTGGCAAGGCAGAAGATGTATGTTGTTGAGGAGCTTTCCTAGCTACTCCACAAGTGCATCGGGCTTACTAAATCTGCAAAGAGATTGAGGTCCTCTGCTTGGCGGTTTCAAATTCAGGCCCACCTCTTGGAGTCTTCTCAGGAGGCGGCTCGGCAACATGCGAAATGACTGTTGGATTAATACCCTGTCTGCCCTAAAAAAATTATATTTTACTTTATTTAAAATAGTAAATAGAATTTTCAAAACTTCTCTCTACTAGCCTCAAAGGTACTCAAAAGTTTCTCTCCAAATTCCTAAGATAATTCTTAACACTCCAAAATATAATAAAAACCAAAAGTTCTCTCCCTTGTCTTTAAAAAAATCTTTAAAAATAATTATAAATACATGTTTGAGATTGTGGTGGGAAATATAACTTATAACTTTAGGACTTATAGCTTATAGCTTATAGCTTGAGTGATAAGTTCTACTATTAAAAAGTTATTTACGGTTTGGTAACTAGATGTTTAAATCACTTTACTTTCAAATATGTTACGTTTGTTTGGAAACAAATTTAAAAAGTGTTTTCTGATGTAGAAATTATGATTATTTGAATTTTTAGAAATTATGACCATATCCTTGAAAATTTAAAAGTTGTAATTATCTGAAAATTGTATTGGCATTTTCATTTATTGACAGTCTTTTTTAAATTCAAATTACGTTCTGTATTATCCTTAAAAGCACGTTTAAAATTAAAAGTATTTTAATATGTAATACTCAAACAATCTATTTTTTTCCACTAAAGAGTTTTTAAGATCATTTAACATTTAAGACTCATACTGCAACCCCAAATAGATCCTTAGTCTACAAAATTTCAAAATAACAACAATTTAACTCTAAGGTTTATATATATATATATAAAGAGTAAATATTGACAGCAGCCATTGTTGGTGGCAGCCATTTTTACACACATGATGTGGCATGATTCAAACCACACATCTATTAAATTTGAAATTACTACTAGATTAAGAGAGAGACGATGAGAGAGAGTCCAATAATGAGAGAGATAGAGAGCAAGCAAGAAAGAGAGTGATGAGAAAGAGAGTAAAGATGAGTGATGAGAGAGACCGAAAGTGAGAGATAAGTGATGAGAAAGAGAGAGAGGGTAAGAGTGAAAAAAAAAAAACAATGAAAGACCCATATATAGTCATTGTGGCTGCTATGTAACATTACTCATATATAAAACTCACAAGTCTTTCCAATAAATTTAATAAAAATATATATAGATAGTTTTTATAAAGCTAAAGAATTTAGCATAGATTTTAATACAATCTATACCTTTTTAATTCAAGGTCGACCCACAAAATTTCTAAAAGTCAAAGGATGTATTTTTCTAAAATCAAAACACTTATCATTTTTCTCTATTATCTTTTATTATTTTAAATTCAACCTTACTCTTCTCCATGACCTTTATTCCAAATGAAATATTGTGTTGTCCATTAAAGAGAGAAAATTATCATTTGTGATTCATAATTTATTTCAACAGCTTTAAACATTTTCAGGAAGATGAACATACTTTTTTTTTTTCTCGAATTATGTTTTATAGTGTCTTTTGTTGTATTATTTTACATAAGATTATAAAATAAAAACTACTATTATCATATAAGTCCCCCCCCCCCCCCCCAAAGATTAATTCCTGACTCTATTATTAAAAAATGATAATTAGGAAAGTTTGAAAAATAAATTAAAAAAAAAAAAAAAAGACTTTGGACGATACGCCTTAATTTCAGGGTTGGAAGTCAAGACAGTTACAGGACAATAACAACTATTTAGGACTTATCGACAATCTTATATTAAAAAGTTAATATTTTCACTTTAATTCAAAATTATCTTCCTATCAATTGTTTACAGAGAAGGTGTAGCATGAGACATAAGAGATTTTTTTTTTTCCTTTTTATATTATCAAATATTTTTTTTAAAATAATTCATAATATTATTAAAAAATACTTTTTTAATTATTAAATAAAAATACTTTAATGAGATCCAACATGAGAGTAGTATTTTTGTTGTTTAAAGTAGATGAACCTTTAAAAAAAAAATAGATAAAAAATAATAATTCTGGATAAGGTCTTGTTTGGATTTAGAGATAAGTTAAGATGGTTTTAAATGAGTTGAATAAAATATTATTAGAATACTATTTTTAAATATTATTATTGTTTTAAGATTTGAAAATATTAAATTATTTATTATATTTTATGTAAAATTTTACAAAAATTATAATGATAAGATAAGATAAATTAAAATGAGTTGAAATGAATTTCTAATATAGATCGAAGTTAAGAATCGATTCTCGAGATAAAAGAAGAAGAGAAAAATGGTGGAAATAAAGTATAAGAGCTGTATTAATTTACTTGTTTAAGGTTAGGTTCAATATTAGAATTTTTAGTTTTAAATGAAAGTTAAAAATATTATATTTTATTATTATTATTATTATTTTAAGATTTAAAAAAATTAAATTAAAATTTAAAAAAATTAAATTATTTATTAAATTTTATATAAAAATTTAAAAAAATTATAATGATGAGATTATATGAAAATTTTATATTTCAATTTAATTACCAAATCTAACATAAGAATACATATGTTTTTAAACTATTTTAGTTTATTACTATATACAAATAATTTTTATTATTTATAAAAAATTTAATATTATTTTATTATTAATTATAAATTATTTAATTATTATTAATAAAATAACTCCATGAAATAAAAATTAAAGTAAATAAATCAGAAATAAACAAAAAATTAATAAATTGTAAAACTCATCACTAACCCACGTGATACCCATCCCCTGGCCTGATGGAACCCATCAGGCCGACCTGAGGAAAGCCAGTAGCTAGGTCGACCTTCGTGTCATGTCCAAACCCATCGTGCATACATCCGTCCAATCAACGACCCATCCCTGCAAAAGGACAATGTTATCCCTGAGAGAAAAGTACCAAAAAACCCACGGGAAAATGGAGACGCACGGGACAATGATGGAATAAAATATTTCTGAACAGGGTACAGTGGACGCACTTTAAAGCGACAGGGGGGAAGTAGGTGGCTTCCAATTGGGTGGACGAAGATGTGTCATGACTGTGCTTTAGGATAAGCACGCCACCTGTTCCCTTTAAATGTTTTTTTATTTCTTTTATCAATAAATAAAATGTCAGGTCACGTGACACTCGAAAATAAACAAAACAAGAAAACAAACAAAAGTGTAGCATAAATATATATATTTTTTTTAAGACCAAACTTTTTAATTATATTATGAGTCACTTTATTTAGGAGTGTTTGGAAATTCAAAATAGAAGTTTTCTTTTTCATTTTCTATCTTTAAGTCTTAATCAAGTTGGTTTATTTATATGATATATTTTAATATTTTTATTCAAATAAATTTATGAAATTATTTATAATTTATTGCATTAATTAATATAATTTATAATAATAAAATATATAAATAATAGTACTATTTTTTTACTTAAAACTACAAATGGGTGATGAAATAAAACTAATTATGTTTTTTATTCAATTTATGAAAATTCATTAAATTGTTATATTTTTATCTTATTATGATGATGTAATATTATTTATTATTTTTTAATTTTATTTTTTAAAAAATAAATAATAATAAAATGCAAGCAAGACATAAATACTATATATTGCATTACTCTTCAAATATAAATTAGTATCTAGAAAGTCTAAGGTTAATTAATAAAAAAGGTGAAATTATGATCTAAAACTATTTGAATTAATTTCTTGAATAGTGTTAAATATTTATAAATATTGTAAATATTAAAATGTTTTTTAATTTTTTTTATAACTTACAAACCTTATTTTTCTTTTAATTTTTCTTTCTAAAAGAAAATCTCTCTTTATCACATTTGAAAATTAGGAAAATAGCAATATTTTAGGGTGGTTGCAAAAGTCCAAAACCCTCGACCATCTCGCCAAACACTCTAAAACAACCTTTCAAAAACTACTTCTGGTTTTCCACAGTCCTTTCCTTCTCTCTCCTCCTCCCCTATAAATATACCTCTCCTTCCCTCACTTATCCACGGCACGGCAAAACCACCCATTTACCAAACAACAAATTCCAGAGTGAACAAAAATACAAACAAGAAAGAATGAACTATCTGAACCGTGTTTGGATGGCGGCGAGCGTCGCAGTTGTGGAAGGCCACGCGGATCAGGGGCGTAAATTGAAATCCGGCTTTAATTCCCTTCAACTCGGTAGAAGAAAGTTCTCCGGCAACAACGATTCCTCGGATCTACGGCCACTATCCGGAATGGTCCGATCGGATCTAGACGGGTTTTTGGGAAATTTGGACATCGAAGACAGGAAGAGACAGGCCGAAGAGTCTCTCCGGCGGGTCATGTACTTGAACTGTTGGGGCCAGGGCTGAGGCGTGGCAAAATGAGATGAAATTGGAGCCGGAAGTCGGGAGTAGTGGGTGACTCGGGGGAGGCCGAGTAGGATCGGTCTGGACTCAGGACAGATCTGGCAGGGGAGTCGAGAGTATTCGGGGAGAGGATGAGATGTATGGATGTAATCACTAATCTCGTAAATTTGTATAGAAACAAGAAAACAGTTTATATATCATTCAGTGAATTCTCTCTCTGGTTCCGAAATCTGTTGGGTTTTGCTGGTGACATACTCGTATGGACTGTTACTTTTTCTAGTTGTTGGCTCAAATTGAAAATCCTAGATTTTAGATGGCATAAATTAAGGATGCGCAGTTCAAATTTATAATGACCCAAGTGGATATATTTTCATATAAAAGGATGGAAAACACTACTCGAAAGCGAAATCGAAACGGTGCGTGTTGAAGAGGCGCACCCTTCTCCTTCTTCCTATCCTACCAGATTTTCATCATCTTACAGTGGAAGCAACGGTGTGAGCCCACCGTTTCAGATTATTTTTCATCTCAATGTCATCGCTCAAGGTAGGGGTTTTCCAATTCATCAATGGGTTCTGTGACTTTCTTCCATCCAAAACCTCCCAAGCTTCAGAAAGATAAGGCCTTGCAGATTCATCAACAGCATCTTTTTCCTCATCTTTCTTCCGAAATCTTTGCAACCCAGGAACGACTGAAGCCAAGCTTGAATTCCTATCTTCTTCTGAGAAAATAAAACCCAGATCCATAAACCCTTTTAGCTCTTCAAATTCAAGGGCAGACAGGCTCTTGGTTTCGCCTCTCTTCATTCGACTACCTGTGACTTTCTTCTTGGACGATACTTGAAGATCTGCTGGTTTAATTTTCTCCGGCTCCGTGATTTCTTTTCCAGAAAGGATGGTACGGAGCTTTGGTGAGATAAGGACTGTATCTGGTGACACAGAGCCGCAATTGAAGCTTGTTTTGGAGCTCAATTGGTCACTCAGGGACCTTATATGGAGGCTTGGGACGCGAGAAATCTCTGATTTTCGCGAGTTTTCTTGAATTTCATGATCTGTGTTTGCTTCGAAGTCCGACAAATACTGTACATTTGGGAGTTGTTTCTTGAAGATTTTGAGACCGAACCAGTAAAAATCAAAGAGCTCTACGACCTCCTCTGGATCCATCGATGGCGCGTCTATGAAGGAAAAAAGATGAGGATTTTTGTAGTTTTGTGTAAATAAGAGCCCTTGTAAAAGCATATATACTGGAAAACCCTACTTGAAAGAAAATTCACCAAATACGGAGGGGAGACGGAAATGGTGAAAACTGAGATGAATAAATGATACACAGAGCCTCCTCTTCTTCTTTCGTAATTTTTTTTTAATAAAAAAAACTAAAGCTGACGTTCGCGGGATCGGTGCCACCAAAGCGCATACCTAGACGCATAAAGTATGAATCTCATATTTTATTTATTTATTTTTAAACTATTATGCGACATTACAAATGATTTTTTACTCGTGAGACAATAGTGAAGTAGAGTAGAGTTGGGGAGAGGGAGGAGCTCTGCTACCCCTTCTGAAAAGGGGTTTTTTTAATTTTTTTATTTTTTAACTGAAACAAACTTCGTTAATCAGCAAGCTTGGTTTCACCATCATCCTCTTCTTATTTTATATAATTATTACATCTCAAATTTTTATATAAAATAAAATAAAAAATATAAATTTTTTAAAATTTAAAATAAAAACTAATATTATAAAACATATATTAATAATATTTTATTAAAGCTTTAACTTTTACACCTAGAATCTGGTATCCTTTATATGTTTACAACTACAGAATTTGCTTCACGAGGGGTATAACAGAATTCAATAGCTTAAAAACCCATAGTCAAACTCTTAATATTAGCTGATTTGGGGGCCTTCTAACAGAGGTTATTTTAACTATTCAAATGGGGAAAGAGGTGGTAACAGAACTAGTCAAAGGTGGTTAAAACCTATACAAGGTTTCATCAAGGCAAAATGTGGTGCTTCCCTTAGTAAACAAAGCTTGGGGCTAGGCATAGTCTTGAGAAATGACAATGGAGATGTTATGGCTTGTGCTTGCTATAAAAAGCAACCAGTTCAAGATCCTGTTGTGGCAGAAACGATGGCACTTTGGTATACAGTTGAGTTGTGTAATAACCTTTGCTTCAACAGAGTAATTCTAGAAGGAGATGCTGAAGTGGTGCTGAAAGCAGTCAATAGTGAGGATGAGAATCTGACTTCTGTTGGCCATATTATTGAAGATATCAAGACAATTTTGAAGGAGAGGAGCATGGAGAGTGCATCATATTAGAAGAGAAGGAAATGGGGTGGCTCATTTGCTAGCAAAAACTGCTTTTAATTTTGACCCAGAGCATATATTGAAGTCCAGATTTTTTTGTTTTACGAGTTCTTAAAGATTCAAGTTTTACTTGGTTTAAATGCTGATAGTTGAAATATATGAGGTTCTTTTGATTAATCCACACTGTACAGTAATATCTGGAGCAACATGTTTATGTTGGAAAACTGCCAGGTTCCGTCTATTCCACAAACTCCATGCAGTAGTAAAAAACTTCACAACATCCCTTCTGGAACATTAGGATTCTCAGCAACTGTTTGAGATTTTTGTAGGTAATATTATAACATTTAATTGCAAAGCTTTTAATTGCAAAGTTCTGTAAAAGTTGATTTTGATTATTTTTTTAACTTCATTGTTAGTAACCCTAGATCAGTCATTATTGGTGAGAAATAATTGGCAAAAGCCATAAACACCTCTAAAGTGGGGAAGAAAAGAGGGAGTTTCCTGTACCACCTTGCTTGCTTTCTCTTCTTTTCTTGGGTACTTTGATGGTATGCCATTTCTGTATGGTGACCAACTGAGAAATATCATTTGTATTAGATAATGGTTTCTTTATAGCGAGTGCATAGATTTTTTTTATTTTTTATTTTTATTTTTAGAGATTATTTGTTCTAATTTAATCTGTGTAAGGATTCTAAAAGATTACTTCACCCACTAGAATGATATGCATGGCATTATGTAGCCAAGAAATCCTAAAAGAATCCTCCTTTTTGATTGATATTGAGCTGAGAATCACCTATGGAAATGCAGCAAAACCATACAATACAAAGTCATATTCACCTTTATTCCACATTGCTAGTGCTTCAATAGTGATGGGTTCTAAACAAATATATATTATATAGAGCATTATATCCTTTGGCTTTTAGATGTGAAGATCTGCTCTTCCTTTCAAAACAAAGAAAAAAGGAAGAAAATGTGCTCTTGATATATCCACTTGGGAAGACAGTGGCAAAGTGGCAGGTTCTGTTTGAATTATTCTTTTTGCTAATGATTCCTCAAAGATAGTTGATTTGTTCCAATCCATTGGCTTCCATCCAACACCAAGTAGTTTAGGAGGTGAGATCTTGAACTTTTATCCTTCCCATGACCATCTCTCTCTCTCTCTCTCTCCTTATTATTAATAAAGCATAGTTGAAAATATATTGGTAGATTTTAGTCAGTTTTTTTTTACAAGCAACTGAAGGCTAATTGAATATGATAAAAATATTACAAGAAAATAAAAGGGCCATAAAAAATTGCAGCAAAATCATTACATTTTGATAGTATGCCAGCCTGCTAATATTATTAAAGAATAAAGAGAAATGTTAAGTGAAAATAATACAAAACATTACTTTACAAATTAATGTGATTTCAAGTGATATGTCAATTGTCAAAGACTTATGGCCTGATTGGCATAAATTGCCAGCTTAAAAAATGGAGGTCTTGGATTCGAAATCCCCCAAATGTATAAAAAAAGAAAAAAAAAATGTATATGTCAATTAATGTGACATCACATTAAGATAAGTAAGTTTACAAGTTTATTATTATTATTATTATTTGTAATTCTCTTTATTAACGTAGCACTTGTCATTATTAATTCCTGCCTTTTGCTTTCATTGGGGATAGAAACAAAGACCAATGAGCATTGTGCCAGTAGGTAGATTTTATGTCAATAAGTTAATTCACATAAAGTGCAGAGATTCGATAGACACTTGGGATGTTAATTTATAGTTTGCAGAAAAAAAATATCAGGATTAAAGAAGATTATACTATGCATTTTATAGTCAAACCAAACAATCCGTTTAAAGTAGTCGATATGCCAGCAGAGAGTTGCGTATATATCCGTTGTCACTTTGATGGGGACAAATAATGCCAAGTTTACTTTTCCTTGGCTGGATTTTATATTCTTTCTATTATTTTCTAAGCGTTATCATCATCCTCCATGTCTAATGATATAACGCGTAAACTGGGCCCCCTGAAAACAGGGGACTGAAGCAAACAGATTGGGGGGGATATGGACTGAAAGGACAGAAAAAGGAAGGACTATAGCAGTGAGGAAAAAAAGTTATAGCATTTAGCACAAGGAATCGTGGGCATAGTATGGGCATCATATGACAAATCAATCAATGCTTCCAAAGATTGATACATTGAATGATTGCAACATGTAGTGCGTGCGAGTTGCCAATCGGATAAGATGTTTTTTCTTTTTGTAGTGGTATAAGCTATAAACCTCTGGGAATCCATCCAAGCTCCAACCCTTTTCAAATACTTTAGCCAAATGGGTTATTTAAAAGTAATCTAAAACTGATATATTTTGATATGACGAATCAGATTATAAAATTACTTTTATTATAAAATAGATTTAACAGATTATATGAAATCACGTCAATCTGTAGAATACTTTTATAGACTCCCTTTGTGGTTGTAGTACTTATCTTTTCTTTTTCAAAAGAATAAAAAAGGTATGGAACTGCGAGTATATTATTGATATATTTACAAGCATAGGCAGCCCTTCCAGATGAAAAGATGTGTTCTAAAGTATCCGATCTATTTTCAAAACAACACCTACAGTCCCTTCTCTTTTCCGGGAAAAAAACAAGTCATACATCTGAGGTTTCGGGGGCAACTTTCTCATTTGATCTAAGAGCCACAAATGGTATCATTTTATCAAATTGAGGACTTCTATATCCATAGAGCAAAATAATTTGGAAAATAATAGGGTAAATAAAAGGGGTTGTGTTTGAATAAAATCAAGGGCAATATATTCATTCTTCAACAAGTAACAAATTCAATTCTAATTAAAATCCTGCTTTCTACAAGTAATAGGGATGACCCTTAATCAATTACTTTAAACCAAATACAATTTTACTCACATCTATGACAACAGAGATGCTTCCATATTATCTTTTCACAGCCCCTCTTGCTGGTCTCTACCACCGCTTAGAGATTGAGTGATGAGAAACTCAAGATCACAATATAGAGCTGTTCTAGAAAAATAATTGCACAAAACATGAGGAACTGACAGTACTTCACACTGAATCCATCCCTTCAACTTGCTGCCGCGCAAGGTATCTTTCCCTCCGTTCTTTCTGCAAACAAGAGAAATGGAGGGCAGACAGTCAGATTTATGCAAAACAAAGATCATAGAAGGCCAATCAGATTGGAGATAGAATCCCATAATTATTTATTGCCTCACCCATTCATCTATAACAAGTCCTTCCCCAACAATTCGAGGACCTGTGTCTTCTGGAGGCTTCTTGCGTGCTTCAAGTGCAGCCTCGGCCTCTGCCAGCTGTCGCTTAAGTTTTTCCATTGCCTTAAAAATAGGAAAGTTTAATTTATCCAAACATTGTGTTTTTTTCTATGAACAGAATTAACAATGCAAGCAAACCTAGAATGTAAGAATGGCACAAGAAAGACTAAACATATTCCAATTCTACTCACAGGGCTAGGCCGTTCAGCTTCAAGGAAAACTACCCGCAAAATTTGCTCAACAGCTACTTGATCCCTTTGCTCATCAAACTGCACAGAAGTGTCATATAACACATTTTCTTCAACATCTAAATAGCATGTCATCAAAAAGAAAAAAAAAAATGAAGCATGTGGTCTTGAATTGTGATAAAGAAGAAAAGGCACACAGATGTCATTCTAACCAAGCTTTGCAGAATATACAGGAAAGTCCAGTTGATAACAGAATAGACTCAATATTAAACTTTACCTTTACTTGAACACTTAAAAAATAAACTGATTATAATAATCATCATAATTAAAATGAGGTTACATTTTGGTAATGCATGCAAAAGATATTTCATGTCACGAATTATTCAAGACTTAACGAGGACTATTATTTTGAGAATGATATTAGGAAAGTTCAAAAATAAATTGCACAGAAATATCACACATGCCAAAAAATATATATAAACAATGTCAAAGAATTCGAATGAACAAGAGCATGCTGTAAATAAACTAGAGAATGCAAGGAAAAAGGGGCCACAGTCATGGGCATAAAGCTCCTAATTTTGGCCCATTGCTAACATGCAAAATCCACCTGGTTGTCAAAAGAAAATGATATTTAAACCATCACTTTGTGATCAAGATTTCAAAAACATACATTTCTTGTCATCTTCTCTACTTATTTGGTTTCTAGGAAATGTAAAAATTCAGGAAAGTTTGACTCAATAAATGCAACGAACATAAAATGCAGTTCCAACTTCCATACTAATTTGTTCCACTGACCTAGCATTTCAACGATGATACATATAATAATGCAAATATGAAGAACAGGATCAAGGCACTGCATGAGTTTGTATACCAAGCATACACAAGAAGTTGAGAGTAAATTATATCAACTGTAATTTCAATCTTAAGGGCCTGCAAGATATACCAGTTCTGGTACATAGTCCATTTCACCTTTCACCTTTAGGCTCATGATTTTGAACTTAACCTTGCTCTTGTGATCTGTTGGTTTCTCATTGTTCTCTGGCGGCTCAACAAATTTGAAAACTGTCACCCAAGTCAAAAATTCAGAAGAGGAATACAATTTAAACAAGTGCAGCATAGCAATACAAATGCAGTGAGACAGTACCAAATGCCAGAAGAAAGAAAAGGGTGGGGAAAGGGCTCAACAAGAAAAGATCAAGAAGGTTGAATTACCTGTTGCAATTATACTGTCACCGGGAGCAAGAATACCACCCGGAGGACGCATATAACAACTCTTTGGTGCAGTTGTTTGGAACTAAAACAACAATGGTTACTCGTTAAATGTTGTAGTGATAGTGGAAATTCTTACAAGATATGTCTAAAACAATAATAAAAGTGAAAAACACGAAGACAAAGGATCTGCAGTAATGCCTTAAAACAACCAAGGTCACTCATTAGATTGTCCCAGTGGTAGTATAAATTCTTACAAGATATGTAAGAACAATAATAACAGAGAGGGAGAAAAAGGCAGGATCTTCAGTAATACTTTCTTTTCCTATCTTATCTCAAAAATCTATCTTTTTTATATGGGTAAAATAAAAATTCGAGCATTGTTAAACAACAGCAATAGCTTTCAGAACTTGTATAGGCAAAATGTAGCACAGAATATATAAAAGGGTGTGGAAAATACAGATGAGATCTTACCATGGACTGGTATCCAAATTCTGACCTAGATTTTCATAGACATTGCACTGATCTTTTGCCACTATTATGGTGAACACACATTTTATCAATACAGAACATCAATTGTTAAAAATTGCAAAAATTCATTCTTCCATATTATGACGAACATTCATTTTCCTCAGTGGGCGTCGTTCCAATATGATAGGTGATGGTCAAAAATTGAATTTTTTATTACCTAGTCACAGTCAGTTGTGAGGTTCTAAAACATATATTTTGGTTATCATATTTATAGGTGACTGCGCAGCACAGGCAAGCATCTAAAGGAAAGGAAAAAAAAAAACTAAGTAAAAAGGCAAGAAAAACAACCGCAAAAAATGCCTACCTTGAAAGCCACATGAGACTTGCTGGTGTTTTTAATCCCAATGGCACTCTTGACTTGCTTTCCAGGCTCATCTTCATGTGGAACAGAATTCGATGAAATGGGTAGCAAAAAAAGAATCTTTGCAAATAGCAATAGCAGAGAAACTTATTCAACATTATTGCTACCAATTATTAACAAAACGTCTGGAGTAAGATAGTTACAGCTGAGGTTTTTGATGAATCTCATAGAGATATAAATCACATGCAAGAATAGGCAACCCAAATCAAGTCCTAATAATTAATCGAAACAATTTAGTCACCAACATGCCACACCCCTGATAGGTTAGCAACAGAATCATTGCCGGCTGAGCTGAATTAGTCCAAAAAGAAAAATTTTAGCCACAAATTAATATATATTGAAAAAACACAAAACTGCCATAAGAAAGGATTTCACTTGTACATAATTTATAAAGAAAACCCAGATTTCAAACGATTCCACCTGTCCAGCCACGCACTCCAAACCGACAAATTGGTCTATGGCAGTTCTACCAATTATAACTCATTCAAACCCATGAATCACGCAATAGAAACTAACCAATAGAAAAAAGAATCGCATTTCTAGAGATCAAACTGCGACGATCCATATCAGCAGTCGCCAAATCAATCAAATTTTCTTTTTTAAATTTTATTTGGTATACCAATGAATGAACCTGAATTCGAGGATAAAGTGGAAGGCAATTCTAAAAACTTGCTCAGAAGTATTGATAAATCCCTTTTAAAACAGACATACTGTACACGAAACAAAGAATTTCAGTTCCAGAGACTCACAAAGAAGATCCAGATTGGTAATTACCAAATGAATTCGTTCTAGATTCAAAAATTGAAAATCATGAACGGAATAAAAAGAAAATAATACCCATATCAAAGTGCAACAAATTTAACAGCAAAGCACACCCCCAAAACAACTAAATTCGTATAAAACCCCAGAACAAAAACTGAACTAAAAAAAGAGCAGTCTTACAGGGAAAGAAGAGCTTGTTGGGAGGATCAAGTCGGAGCCTTTTTCGAGTCGGAAGCAAAGACTTGGCCATAGCCGAAACGGCATTCGAAGAATGCAGGCTCGAACTTTCAACAGCATGATGAGTGTGACTCGGACCAGAAACAGAAGCAGAGGCAGAAGAAGAAGAAGAGGAAGCAATGCTTGCCTGCCAAAACGGCATTTTGCAAAGACTCCAAATCTTCCCATCCGTCGCTGATTTCTCACTATCAACAGCCATTTCTACACGGGGAAATCAGACCCACCGCTAACTGGGTCTGGGCCTGGATCTCTCGTCGGAGCTGCTTACAAAGATTAGATTTTGCTTTTGTTTGAAGTTGCGCATGAGCTTGAGAAACAGACTTGCTTCTGATGTGAAAGCTCTTTACCATATGGCTGAAAATGACCTTTCAGCTGTGTATATTTTTTCGTTACGCTTTTTCTGATATGTCAGAAATCCCGGTGGTTACTTTTTTGCTCAGGAGATAGGTTTGTTTTAACGTTGTTCCTTGTTGCAAAAACTATCCGATTCCCATCACTCCACCCGCTAAGCTCGAATGACAAAGTGATTCTTGAATAGAAAATCTCTTACTTTTTTTATATAATTTTAATAGTAAAATAATTCTATCAATATCATTTTTCCAGTGTCAAAATATTATATCATAATACCATATCGCCACAATAACAATTAAAAGAACTGCCAAAGATAAAAACTACTAAACTAGTATGGAATAAAAACAAAATGTCATGAGATGTCATTTGTTGGTTGCCACCGCACAAAGAGGTGGGGGCCATTCTTGAGGTGTCAATAGGTTGGGAAGGCACCAACTTTCCCGCCCCCAATGGTGCCTGCCAACTAGTCTGATAGCCATGAGCCACCCTTAAAGAGCCACACTCCCAGCTACAGGGTGAAGGGTTGACCCTTTCTCTCTACTAGGGGAAGGGATTCATGGGATCCCCTTTTTTTTCTTTTTTAATTTTAATTTTAAGATTTAACTTTACTCTAGTTCTTGATTTATATTTTTATGAATTAATTTCTTGCATTGACATGACATGATATAATATGTGAACATGCATTTAAACTTTTAATAGCCCTAATAGAATTTTTGGAGTTTTTATCCAACTTCTAAAATTTAAAATGGAGAAATGATGAACACATAAAACAGATTTCACAACATTTATAGTTACCCGAGTGAGTTTCTGGAACAACATTAAATACTCATAAATGTTGCAGGACCTATTTTGTGTATTTAATTATGCCATTTTAAGCCCTAGTATTGAACTTTAGAAGATTCGTGGTTCGAAAAATCACAATCGGGTATGGACCGTCAATGAATCGGGAGATTCAACAAATTGAATTGTTTGTTGAATCGGGCAATTCATAATAAGTTTGGATTGATTATTTCAATATTGATATAAATTATTAAAAATCATATATAAAGCAATTCAGGAATTTAATATCATGTATAGAAAAGTATGATATTAAATTGAAAGAAGAAAAGTATGAAGTTGGTTGGGGTTGGGTTGAGGCTATAAAGTTGGAACTTGCATGGATCTTTCTTCTTTCTCTTTCCAGGTACACACTTTTCATCCTTATTCTAAAGAATGCAGTACATGATATATATTTTCCAATATTAATCTTAAAATAATGATGATAGAGTGATACATTTGAAAACGTTTTCTTATGTCTTTCTCTGAGAACTGAAATATTAGTCATTATTTTTCATCGACAGAGAATGCCATATTCCACAACAGAAACGAATAATGTTGAGAATAGGGAGTACAAAATCAATATGCAAACCAACTTGTCCCAATAAAATTCTAAAGGAATGAAAGTGAAAGCCTTGGAGGGTTCGTTTTAAATAAGAGAAATGATAGTTAGAGTCGTGAGTGCGCAAGCGCTGCACAATTATTTTAAAAAAAGTGAATAAATACTGGACCTATATAAAAAAAATTAATTTTTTAATAGTGACTCCCACTTTATTTCAAAGCAATTGTATGATGCTTGTACACTCTACGACTGTACGTAACATTACTCTTTAAACAATTGTCATTCTATTCCTCCTAATCTTCCAACTCTCACTTTCCAATTTCTGTTTATTCATTGAAAGATTCAATTTTTGCTTATAGAATGGACCATTTCTTTTATTTTTATTTTTATTTATAATTAGAGAGCATCATGAAAGAGCATGATATGTTATGATAGTATGACATTAGAACCTGATATTTGTGGTGTCATTAATTAAAGATAGCCCAGCCACACAGGAATGGCCACTGATACTCCCCCATGTGGCCCTCTTGCAAAAGGCATCACTCCTTTTCCATCTAAATTATTCGTTGATAGGCAATAATGTAACCTACCAAGACAATGGGGGCAATTAGTAAGTTGTTAGGGCATAATCCAGCAGTCTCTGCATAAAGTCACTTTTCTTTTTCTCCTAGTCTCATTTTGTTGTCTGAATGCTGGACCCATGAGCTTATTTCTTCTAGCTGATTTACTGCCCTAGTCCTATATGATAATTCAAAAGATAAGGCGGCATAGCATAACCTTTTTCTTGGTGGGGATTTTTTTTTTCCAAGCACGCTGTAAATATATATCATGACAGATGTTTCACAAAGTGAGTTACAAGATCAGTATCTGCAGAAGGTCCTTTCCACTGTAGAAAGCAAGCAAGTCAAGCAGGGGCAGTTTTGGTAGAGGGTGTGCTACCAAATTGTCACAGCTTGGAGGCGTACATAAGTTCTGATTTCTTTAGATCTTTTGTACTTTCCAATACTTTAGATTGGAGGTGAAAAGTGATATCAGTGCGCTTGTGTGGCTTCCCCTTGTTTTGGGTAGGAAGAATGGATATGACTTGTTCTGGCTATTAGTATCTTCCCAATGTTGGACGAGGAGACCAGTCAGGAAAAGCTTTGTTAACCGTACCATATAGAAGCTGCCATAAACTGGAGAGTCTTACCAATTTGAAAGATCATTTCATTGAGTTGAAATGACTTAATGCAATTCATAACTGTTGCAATGTTCTTTTTCTTTTTTGACTTTGTTTTGACTTTCTGATGTACTAGGGTGAAGATCTTCTCTCTGTAAATTTGATTTGGCTGCTGGATCAAGTTTCATTTGTATCCATTCAGCGACTGGTTGATTAGCATAAAAAGATGCACACAATGGCCAGCTTGGTTGTCTCCATTTAAGTCCAGTACATTGGAACGGTTGATTAGCATAAAAAGATGCACACAATGGCCAGCTTGATTGCCTCCATTTAAGTCCAGTATATTGGAACCTGAGAAAGAGTTTTGTTTTGTTAAGTTTCATTTGCATCCATTCAGCGACTGGTTGATTAGCATACAAAGATGCACACAACGGCCAGCTTGATTGTCTCCATTTAAGTCCAGTATATTGGAACTTGAGAAAGAGTTTTGTTTTGCTTTGATTTGAACTGCTAGGTGCAGTCACAAACAGGGGCCTGCATGCGGAGGAATGGGGCTTGATAGTAATTTACTGTTCAAATTGAGGTGAAATGTCCAAAGGTCCCTAGAGCTCAAATTATCAGATCAATATCCTTCCTCCCTCCAGCGATTCTGCTCGAGAATGGCCTGTGTTTCGTATCCTCCTGGGTGTTCAGAAAAGATTGTTTCTTAGCACTTGGATGGACGGTCTCAAATTTTCCCGATTTCTGGTATTCACTTAACTTGACGGTAAAAAACTTGTATTCAGCAAGATAAACATAGAATTCTTAAAATCCAAACCTGGGCTTTCTCCTTTGAAGCACTACTTGCCGCAATCAAAACTTGTAAAAGAACAAACACCACAGGTATATCAGGATCCTAAACCATTTAAAACCCAGAAACACCACCAAAATTAACCAAAGATTAGAATGGACATGGGGAAAAGCCAAATTGATAAAATCCATTAAAATCAAAGATGAAAAAACTCAAAATCGAAATCCAAAATTAAAATAGACCAAAACCCATTTAGTTAACTACAGATTGTCTACATTTAGCAAACTACATCTGGTCTGATTTGAGGTGTATGTTTGGCAGATGTCAGATTTAAGAGAGAGAGAGAGAGAGAGTTCTGGTCTGGGTTTGGCGATTAACTCGCCTTTCAATCTTCCGAATATACGTTTGGAGACTTCCGGTCTGGGTAAGTTGGGATGTCAGATTAGAGAGAGAGAGAGAGAGAGAGAGAGACAGCCCACATTCGAGCAGTGCCTGGGCAAGGGAAAATTTGGGGGGAGGGGGAAGAGAGGGTCGGGTGATTTGGTGGAGACGAGTTTTTGGTGCTCGATATTGAAATAGAATCGTTTTAATTCTCCTCGCTTTATTAAGTCGTGCGCGAGGAGGCCTTATTTCATGACTGCACCAAGAATTTATTCTTTGAGTTAAGTTGCTTCCAATCCTGCATTAAAAATAAAAACAAAAAATAAAAATTGTTACTCATAGCCGTAGGTGGAGGGAGAGTTTAATGTGGCAGCAGAAGCTGATTTTGCCAAGAATTTTCCTTTAGAGCCGAGTGTCCATCATTTATGTTTATCAGGGAATAATTGGAGGGATCTTCCCAATCGTACCTAAGTTTCTTGATTGCAAAGGAAATTAGCCAAGATCCGTTGGACTGTTTGGGTTGTCTAGAGCAAGCCTTTTGAAGGTGCTATGAAGACCCAGGCATGCATTTTATTCTTGTTTTGGATACCTTAAAGGCTAATGAGCTAGAAATCTCTTGTATGACTTGGGCATTGGTGATGTTGTAAGAATTTATTTCTATAAGCTGTTCCACACACTCCACACTTCTAATTATGAGAACACACTGGCATGTATTAAATTAATTAATTGATGAGTTATAATGGGATACAAATATCTCTAGCTCTCATGATTGTTAGAAAACTATTTAAGTACTAAGAGGGTTACAGGTTCTCACCTATAACATAATTATACCTCTAGCTATGGGGAGACACTTGGATGTAAGGTTATTAGGGTGATCCTTCTCTTGTGATCAGAATAACTCTTCGTCACATTACTATAAGAGAGAGAGATTTTCACATAGATTATTGAACATTACCTCAGAAATTAAAGTTTCATGTTAAATATATATAACACGTGGTATCAGAGCATATAATTACAAATGATCTATCCTTTTGATGTTGAATCCTGAATGAAAATATAAATTTTGGATTGATCATCAGATTGCGTATATATTGAATTTTACGTATTTGTTTTGGTGAGTAAACTCGTATTGTCGAGAACAGTTGGTTGTACATGAACTTTAGTGAATATTTGTCCAAGAGAGTCTATGTGTATGTGTTTGTTCATGAGAATTTTGTTTTCCTATCTAGTTTGTGATTATGACCAGTGTTAACGTTGTGTTTTGTACACCTTTAGGTCAAACTTTGACAATTCAAGTCTTTTGAAATGGGCCTGCAAAATATAATAGAGAATGCAACTAAGAGAGGGCAGTTTTGGGGCCAGGGGACTTCCAATGCCAAAGTTAGTAAGTATTCTTGAAAGTTTGTAAATAACTAAAGGAGTCTAGGGATCTGAGAGATATTCTCGTACTTGAGATCTGCTATTTATACTATAAGTCTATGGGAACAAATCATGTCTGTCCCACGGCGTCCGAATTCTTCATACTAGTCTTGTGTCAAAGTCCTTTAATGCAGCTTGGCTTTGCCATGACATCACTAATGTGGTGTGTAGCCTGGGTAGTTGTGCCATTAATGTGGCGTGGTTTTCCGATTTCCTTTTCCCAGACAATATCCTTGGAGGTTCGTTAATGTCTTTCTTGTCAGAAAATTAAGGGTTCCCCACACATTACGCCTACTATGCGGACAAGCTCTTGAGAGCGGGACACTACTCAAGGTACCTTCAGATCGACGAGTCTCATCCCCTACAGCACCCTCCCTCCTGCAGGTTTCGTCCACAGGACCCTTCCCATGGGCCGGGTTGAAGACTGCTTGTCTTGGGCTGGGCCTTTGGTCTTGATTCCCTTAGCTTTCTTTCACAAGCTTGCTGGGTTTAGTAGGGTGGGAAATCCCCTTAAAGTTACCCTGCTAATTCTCACCAGAAGAGTATGGTGGGAATTTTATCACTATTCGAACCCCCTTGCCATTGAAACTGGGATCCCTTTGTTGATGTGTGCATGGCTCCGAAGTCCAAGGAGACTTCTGTTGTTTGTTTATCCTGGTGACGTTTTCCCATCATTCTTGATTGGCTCGCCTTTTGATGATTATGATGACGTCCTTTCAAGCTCATCAATGTGAGGGTGCCAGGCGTTTCTTCACATTTGCGTCGCTTCGTGGAGTACACTTTCATAATTCGAAACAGCTCATACTTCTCCCTTCTGCCACGGGGTGTGGGAGACCAACCATCGCCTTCCCCCCATATGAAGTTGGAGTTGGTGTTGTTTCCTTCTTTTACGTTGTAGCCTTTTTGTCATTTTAGTATTCCAATTCTTCTTTCTTCTGCCAAATCTTCTTTCTGCCCTTCGCTATCTCATACATTGGCAGTGATGGCCTCCGAAAAGTCTACTCAACCCAACATTTCTGATGGGATTCTACTGACGCTGGGCCATTGTTTGGGGCATTTGCTGGCATTCAAATGCCACGGCGTCAATGCTAGCTTCCCTGACCCTTACTTACTAGGTACCAGAGTCAGTGTTTTTCGAGGTTCCTAGTCCCAACGAAGGTGCCGTTGATGTAGAGGGCCATTCCACACAAGTGGCCTTATTCCCTTCCATGTTTTCATGCGGCCTGATGCTGCCTTTCCATAGTCCTGTTCGCAACCTTCTTGACCGCCTAGGTCTAGCCTCCTCCCAACTGCATCCAAATGCCTAGGCTTTTGATATACTACAACATTATCTGGCGGCATGCTCTACTGGAATCATACCTTGATGACGCAGACCTTACCAGCCGTTAGTTCCTCCTTATCCACAAGGTGCTACGGCAAAAGGGAAATGTCTGCAGTTTCAGGGTAACACACACCCTAGTTACCTTGGAGTTGAGATATTGCAAAGTGAAACACTAGTATCCCAAGTTCTTCTTTGTGTCTGGCCAGGGATGGGAGTTTCCGGTGGGCCAAGTGAGTCGTTGCGAGTTCCTAATTCAGACGAACTGGGGGAGGGTCCCCGAGGACAAGACTGTGCGTCTGTTGGCTACTTCCTATGAAGCGTGGCGTATTGCGAATGTCTGAAAATGGGTGCAAAAGAACCCTGAAGTCTTTCTTTCCGAGAAGAGCTTAAGAGGTTCTCTACCTCCCATTTTTCCTTTTGATGATAGGGCGATCGCGGCCCAGCCTTAGTTTGTTCTTCCTCGGAACCTTCCTTGCAGGGTAAGGGGAAGAAGCCTTGCTTGGAGGGTGCATGGGTTGATGGTAGTCCCTCTTCTGGAGCTTTGAATCCTCCACTACGAGAGTTAGCTACCTTAGAGACTGATTACCTTACTGCCTTAGTGACTTTGACGAAGGTGTCGGAGAGGGGTTCAACCGATGATCCCCTCGCGACGTCACTACTGGTTGCTACTGCTGAGATGTCCATAGACGAGGTAGAGATGAATGCCCAAATCCAGAACCTTTATACGATCGTGATTCTTGGATGAGCTGACGAGGAGAATTGTTCTTCTTCATGGATTTCTCCACCTTCTTCATCTTGCTCTACCGTCGATAGCCATTAATTCGGGGACGAGGCTATAGAGAGGGGGCGGCGGCTATTACTTCTAGCAATCGTGCAGAGATGGAGGGCCTGCGCGGGAGGTAAATTTCTTTTGGATGTTATAGTCACATGAGTTTGAGGAGTCCAATTGATGATTTGCCCATCTAGGCAGAGCACCCAGAGGGGGTGATGCCCCTTTGGATGTTATAATCGGTGAGGGTTTGGAGGTCGAGCGCCCACAGAGGGTGACCCCTTTCTGAATGTTGTAATTGGCTCTAGTCTAGAAAGTTCGTGTGAAGTTCAGACTGTTCCCCTTGAAGTGGTCGTGCAATTGTCTAAGGTCGAGGGCTCTGTAGAAGTCATTTCTCCTTTGTCTCAGTTGGCAACGGGAGGGAGTCGTATATAAGTCATCAATCAGGTCGTCAAGTGCTTGTCCGGCTTTTTCCATGAGGTTTGACCTATTCTTTCTCTCTTTTTTCTTCTTCTTGCTTATTAGTCTTCCCTTGCTAATTGGTGCATGTCGGTCCTTCTTGTCACCAGGGTACTTATCAGCTGGCGGCTTTTATTGTGGATGGCCAAAAGGTTGTTGAGAAAGAGAACCTGAGCCTTCATTCAATGACTACAACCTCCCTTCACTATGCTCTCGGTGAAAGGGAAGAGAGGGAGCTATTGGAGTGCGAGCTGGAGAGGACGCGATGAGACCTGGAAAATGAGCTCAGGAGGGTCAGGAAGTTGGAGCGCCACCAGAAGAAGCCCAAGAGGAAGGCTAAGGAAGAGAAGGAGTAATTGGAGCGGCTTAACCAGTCTTCAAGTTGACTTATCCTGAGTGGAGGATGTTGTTCTTCACCTGGATAGGCAGCTAAAGTCATTCTTGACAGTTCATGACGAAGTGTGGGGACACGGGCTTATCGAGGGTCATAGGTCGATTAAAGACTACCTCTTTGGGAGTCCTGGACTGCGTTTGAGGTCTTTCACGAAATAACTGTAGGGCCTTAATCTTGCTGGCATTTTTGCCAATATGACGACCATCAGATTTGCAGCAACCTGGGGAGGGAAGAGATGCCCGATGTTTTCCTTAGTCTGGTTGTTCCTGCCCCAGCCGCTACTAGGCCGGGTGGTCCTGTTCCTGATTTTCCAGAGACTAATGTTTCTGCTGCTGAGACTTAATGATTCCATGCCTTAGTTTCCTAGAGTTCTACGGCTCCGTTGTTTTATTCTTCCTTTTCTTCTTTATTTTATTTTGCCGAATGTATGTACCTGCATTTTTTCACCCATCAACTTGTATATAAAATTAATTAATGAAAATACGTTTTTCTTTTATCGTATCAACTTGTTCATACACCTTTTTTTCAAGCATTCTCCTTTTTATGTCTTTATGACCGGCCTGGGGGAATTTTGGCATGGGAGTCCGTGGGATTCTTACCCACCCCGCTAGCAGTCCGTTCATCTGTTTGTGTTGCATTTTTTCACTTTGGCCGGATAGTCGTCCTCCTGGACTTTCCTATGAACTTTCTCGCAGATGCCTTCCCAATTTTTCTTCATACATGCTGGCTTTAGTCACATACCGTTGCAATAGTTATTTTGTTGGTTGTACTCAGATATTCCTTCCTTCTTGTGCAGTCGGCCTGGGAAGCTGGCTATAAGGTTTATGGCCTACCCTGCCAGTGCCCGGCCTATACCTGATGACCCTGTTAGTTGGTGGCTTTCTAGTTCATGCTGCTTTCATCGGCCTTTGCCACGCAACCAATCTCTTAGGGCCTTAATGACTTGCACTGGTTGTTTTCATTTCTCTGTTTGTCTTCCTAATGAGTTTTACCCCTCCTAGCTCTTTCATTCTCCACTTTATCCTATTTTCTAAATAATAATGTTATCATTTCTCTTTTTGGAACAGTGATCAATGTCGCAAACTTGAATCTTTTGCACCGTATCGTGCCATGCTTGTTGTTTGCACCGTTGACGTCTGTGCTTTTTGTTCCAGTATTTGGACGGTTCATAGACTCGACCCAATCTTTGCAAGGGGGTCATGATGCCTTAGGCCAACCTGCCTCTTTAAACTCCCGAGGTGGTAATTTCTTTGGTGGTCGCTGGTTGCTTTGTCCTTGAGTTGTGGCGAGTATTGGACAGTCTGTGACTGGGCCTACTTCCGCTTGTTGACATGGTGTAACTTCTTGTGTGATGCGTTTTCCTCTTTGGAGATTCTGTTTAAGTCAGGTAGCTGAAACACTAAGCCTGCACTCCATTGGGGAGAGGTCGGGATGCCTCAAGTCAACCCGCCCTTTTTGGTTCCCCAAGAAGGTAACTTCTTCGGATGGCAGTAGGGCCAATCCACTCTTTCACCATGATTGGAGTCGGGGTAAGCATTCAGACAGCCGTGAGGTTGATCTCGCTCTCCACCGTGGGAGGGATAAGGCAACCTTTAGACCTACATTTTCTTATAGTATTCCGCAGGGAGATAAGTCGTTCGGGCAGTCTATTACTGAACCCGCTTCCGCTCTTTGATATCATAAGGAAATGTAATATTTTGGGCCAGGTTGGCGCTAAACCCACTCTTCATTCGTAGTGGAGGTCGGAGTAAGTGTTCGGGCCACCCCAAAGGCTAAACCCACTCTCTTCCGCAAGATGGATAAGGCTACCATTAGGCCTACCTTTCCCTATAGTGTCTTATAGAGAGGTAAGTCGGTCAGGTAGTCTATTACTGAACCCGCTCCCGCCTGTTGACACTTATGAGTAAGGTAAAGTTTTTACTTTGGGTAGCTGAGAACTAGCTTGCACTCCATCGCGGGAGGGATAAGACAACTTTTAGGCCTACCTTTCCCTATGGTATCCCGTAAGGAGGTAAGTTTGGACAATGATACAGCTGGTTTGCTTTTCATCATGATAGGAATCAAGGTACGTTGTTCAAGCCGCGGGGGGGCATTATCCGCTCTCCATTGCAGGAGGGGTAGAACAACCTTCGGCCTAGTTCTCCCATTTGGTCCCACAAGAGGTACGTTATTCTGGCAGTTTGAGACTGGATCCACACCCGCTTGTTGATATCGCAGGGAAGGTAAGTGTTGGATCAGGTCGGCGCTGATTCCACTTTTCGTTATGGCAAAGGATGGTGTAGTTCATTCGGGGAGCCGTAAGGTTGATCTTGCTCTCCTCTGTGGGAGAGATAAGACAACCTTTAGGCCTACCTTTCCTATGGTAGATGGAGGTGTGCTGTTCGGACAGTTTGTGACTGGATCCGCACCTTTCTGTTGACGCTCGCAAGGAAGGTAAGCCTTTGTCTCTAGGCTGCCCGAAAGCTGACCTGCACTTTGCCACAGTAGGGATAAGGGAATCTTTAGGCCTACATTTCCCTATGGTACCTCGTAAGGAGGTAATCATTAATCCGTTGGCCTACCTTTCTCTATGGTACTCTGTAGGGAGCTGACCCGCACTTTGTCGTTGTAGATTTTGTTAGTTGCAAATTGTCTTGTTGGCGCTTTGCTGATAATACAAAAGTTTAAAGTAGGCGTTTTACATTGTTTTGAAAAATCACATTCTCATTAAATATAACGAAATTACATGCTAGAGAAAAAGATATTACAAGACAACGGGAAATGGAGTTTTTGGCTGCGGAGAATGTCATCCATTCTTCCTTTTAGGGCCATGCATCCCTTACTTCCCCTTGAGCCTGATAGGGTGAGTCGTAGATAAATGCCTGCTAGGGTTCTTCTAGTGGTGCTCGGCCTATTATTTCCTAATAGTGTCATCCGATGTGAGCTCACTATCCATCTGCTTAATCTCTTAGATGTAGCATTATCTTACCAAGACCTATTCGCCTTGGACTTCTCCTACTCCTTGGGGATTTGGAAACTCATCTTGAGGTGGTAGGTCGACGTGATGGCTAGCAAGTTGTTAAGGGTGGGCTTCCCAATAATGGCATTGTAGGACGACAGGGTCCTTACTACCAGGAATTCAACCATGACAGGGGTCGTGCAGGAGCTGCTACTTATGAGGACTAATAACATGATGGTTCCTAGAGGCTGAACCACGCTTTTGGAAAAGCCTTTCAATGGCATAGGGGTCGGTTGCAACCGAGTAGCATCAATTCGCATTCTGGTGAAGGCTCCCCAAAACAGGATGTCTACAGAACTCCCATTGTCAATGAGGATTCTGAGGGTAGTGAAGTTGGCGACTAGCATAGTGACCACTAATACGTGGTCGTGGGGGTAGAAGACCCCCTCCTCATCAACCTTAGTGAAAGAGATGACAGGCGTTGGGTTACCCCTTCGATGCTTGGCTAGATGGTACTCGGCCGAATATACCTCATGGTACCGGGCCCGCCTAGTGTGTGCTTTTCTACTCAAGGAGGAAACTCCCCCACCTGCAAATCCTCCTGCTATGGTTCAGATTTTCTTAAGTGGAGGCCCCTCCCATGGTGGAAAACAAGGACGAACTTGTTATGATTCCCACCCCGGGGGTTGTCTTCCCTCCTTTGCCAGTTGCCTCGATCCTTGCTCATTTTTTTCGACCTTCCCCTTCTTTCATGCTCCAGTCTCTAGGCCGAGGGATGTCGCTGTCTTTCCTGCTTTTCATATTTCCTCCTCCCTTGCTAGGAGAAGCAATCCTCAGTATTATGCAAGGTAGACCTGTGGTATGTGTAGTAAAGGCGTGCTATTCCTCGATCATCTTCTCTTTGTGAGGCGAAGGTGTCGGCCTCGCGAATGGGGAATGTGGGCCTGTCGTACCGAGGTTCTAGTCCCCTTGTTGGGACTTCCTCCCGCCTCTTTTCTTGAGAGCTCTTTTCCAGTTTCTCATGGGGCATAGCTTTAGTTAGGACCTTCGTCATTTTCTTCGCCCGTTCCAACTCCTTTCTTTTTGGCTTCGTCAATGCTCGAAGAGTGTCTTCTACGTTGATGCAGTTGTTAGCCTGGTCCATGAACTTCGTAGCATCACGGGAGTCGTCTCGGCCAAAAATTGAAATTGTGGCCAAACTCCTCCTAGAAGCGCCACCAAGATTATCTTCTCGTCTTGGTCATCGATGGTCATGCGCTCTTTATTGAACTTGGATAGGTAGGACTTCAGGCTTTCATCCTTTATTTGTTTAATGGTGAGGAGGTACGCCGTCGGATACCACCTCCTTTGACTGGACATGAACTGAGTCAAGAACAGTTTGGCTAGCTTGCTGAAACTATCCACCAATCCAGGTGTTAGTGACCTGAACCATAAGTGTGCCGATCCCTTCAAGGTTAGTGGAAATGCTCTCCATGCTACTTTGCCTGAGAAGCCATGCAGCATCATGTGAGCCTTGAAAGTTTCCAGGCGCTCAAGAGGGTCCATTCCTCCGTCATATATCTCCATAGATGGGACCTTGAACTTTGGTGGTAAAGGCACTGCCATCACTTCCTCTATGTAGGGTAGGCCAGTGCTTGTAAGCAACTGGTCTACCATTGATGATGTATCCACCTTTCTTGCTATCTCCTCATATTTTCCTTTAAAATTTCGGAGCTCTTCCTGCTTGTTCTTATGCTCCTCTTCCTTATTCGGTCTAGCTTGCGTGTCTCGGGACCCCGCATGTTCATTGTCACTAGACTTTACTCCTTTGTCCCGCTCCTGCCAAGGTTTTATGAGTTCCACGTTTTCCTTACAAAGTGTGTGCACTTCGTTAGTTAACGTCACCCATTCCTCCATGTTCTTCAACCTTGCTTCCATGGCGTCCCCCACATCTCTTCTGAGTTGTCTGGAACAGGTTGTCGCAGGCATGAGAAAGACACGCAAGATCTATAATGATCCCACAGACGAGGCCACTGTTAGCGTCCTGTTTCACATACCTTTAGGCTAGATTCAGACAACTCAGTTCTTCCAAAATGGGCCTACAAAAAATGATGAAGAATGCAACTAGGAGAGGGTAGCCTTGAGACTGAGGAACCTCTGATGCCAAAGTTAGTAAGTATTCTTGGAAGTTTGTAAATAAGTAAATGAGTCTAGGGATTTGAGAGATATTCATGTCCCTAAGATATGCTATTTATATTGTTCCCTGTGTCAGATTCCTTTAATGCGGCGTGACTCTGTGACAATGTTATTAATATGGCATGTAGTCAGGGTAATGGTGCCATTAATGCGATGTGGTTCTTCGATTTCCTTCTTCTAGACAGTATTCTTGGAGTTCCATTTATATTTTTTTCTTTCAGAAGATCAAGGGTTTCCTGCAAATTACACCTACTATGCAAGCAGGCTCTTAAGAGTTGGACACTACTCGAGATACCTTCAGATCAACAAGTCTCATCCCTTGTAGCACCCTCCCTCTTGGAGATTGCTTGTCTTAGACTAGGCCTTTGGTCTTGATTCCCTTAACTTTCATTCGCAGGCATGCTAAGTTTAGTAGGGGAAAAATCCCCTTACAACCAGAGAGAGAGAGAGAGAGAGAGAAAAAGAGAGAGAGAGAGAGAGAGAGAGAGAGAGAGAGAGAGAGAGTCACACTTCAGTTGCACTTTAGATCTAGAAGATAGAAGTGAGGGGCGAAGTGTAGGGTTCTGTCTTTGTAAGTGGGAGCTGGGCCAATGGGCCGGACTTTTTGGGTCCTTTACATATTGAGTCTTGTTATCTGGGTTGGGTCTTTGTTATTTCAAGAGTCATTTGTTAAACTTGCAGTCCAGAGGGTTGGTCAGCCCATTTATTAGTGTTTGTTACTGTGTTGTCATTTAGTAAGGGTCTAGAAAAGGAATCTTGGTTGTTATAGTTCCTGTGTTTATCCCAGATTTAAAAAAAAAAAAAAAAAAAAAAGTTACTAACCTAGGGCGATTTTTCTCTCAATTGCCTTATAAATTCGTCTTTTCTTCCTTTCTTTAGTCAAATCAACCTTACAAATTTAAAGATAGGTTGGATTTCTTGAGCTCAATAGGCATAAATAAACAAGTACTTTTTTTTTGTTCTTAATTCGGAAAATGTGCAGAATTAGCTGGTTGTTCGTGTCTAAATTCGAATATGCAAGCGTAGCGATCTTTCAGCGTACTGGGCTTAAGAAAGTCTCAACTATATACATCGAGGTCCATAAATAAAGTTTGGGTTCTCAACAAAGTCAACTTCACGAATTGCTTGATGTAAAATAGATAATGCATGCTGACCAAGAAATTAGTTTTCTTTTTCGAGTCTTGAGTATGTTTTAAACACCACGAAAATAACTTATTAAAAGTAAATAAACCACCTAAATTAAAAAATGATTTTTCTTCCTTATTTAAAGGTTTCTAACCATTTTAGCCTTTACTCAGATCTACATCAAATGACTGAAGAGCTCAATAGGAGTTTGAGCAGAATTGTTGTTAGCATGGCTGAAGAGCTTAAAGAGCAATATTATGGCTCTTATAAGGGATTAACTACGCCTCCTCAACCAAAGATCAGATCAGATTCTGATAATTCTTCTCAGGTTAGACAGATTTCGGGCGCCGTGGAACCCATGAAGAAGGTTGATGTGCCTGTTAAAAAGGAGCAAAGAGAGACTGAGAAGGCTGAGAACGTTATGCACCTCATTTTTTGGGGACACAAATGCATGTCATGATCAGGTGGTTTTGAGCTATGACTTTCAACCATGTATGCACTTTGAGTTAATGTTTTTCCTTGTAGTTTGTTAGTAAAAGTGACTTGATTTTCCTTTTATTTCCCTATATTACATGAAAAAAGGATATGGATAGATGAAATCCACAAAGCACAAACCCAAAAAAAGTTTCATTAATTAAAGGAAAAATGCCTGCTGAAAATGAGGAATGCTATACATCGCCTATTATTCACTCTCACACTCCACACTTATAATTTTTTCATAGGGTGCGGAGGTGCTTTTTATAAGATGATGTGGGAGGTGATAAATAATGGCTGATGAGAAGAATTTTTTGTTAAAAATTAGTGAAAACAACTGGGTAGAGGGGAACGACTTGAGAGGGTTATAGTGACTAGTAATAAGGAGAAATCTTGAGTTGACAGAGAAAATTTTGATTTCTGTACAAGTATTTTGATAAATTCCTAGTGAAGAAAGTATAGGCACACAGACACGTACAGCTTAGCCACCTAGCATTATTTTTATTTTGCCTCAGCATCTTGATTTATACGTTTGTGTACTGAAGAAAAAGCTTTGCAATATTGTGAACCAGAGCTTGATTTTTCAAGCTTAGCAAGAGAGAACCGCCAATATTGAGTAAATGCTCTTTGTCCAAGAATATCTTTCATAAGTAGATGGTCGGAGTTAGTGAACCCCTTCACCTGCACTTAGATGGGCTTACCTAGAGATGTAGCTCAGAAAACAAAACACTTGCTTAAAATTGTTATGAAAAATTATATTTGTATGTTGGTGGGGAGAAGAAGAAATAGGACACTTATTTGTAAGTCGGAATTAGGACTCAATCTTTATGGCTCACGGTTCACCTCACCGATAGCAAATCCAAGGAGGATTTAACTTGTAATTTCGGAAGTAAGTAGTGTATTTTTTTACGATCATTAATATTTAATATATAGAAGAAGAAATATAGATATATCATTCACTCCAAGGACTCTTATTTGTTGAACATCTTACTGTGAAGGTAATGCCTCAAGCGTAAATGCTATGAGGTGATCTTTATTTATACAATAAATCTGTACAAGGAAATAATTTGAATATATACAATAAAAGGCAATCTCCTAGAATTAAGGTGAATCAGTGATAGAAGCTAGAATCATGGAGAATTAACTATCTTCATGGTCACAATCAGAGGAAGCGGATTCTCCTCTAATATCCCCCCTCAAAGTTGGCGTGGGTGAAATGGGAAAAACGCACAACTTGCCACAATCCAATAGAAACTGTGATTTCGGCACCCCTTTAGTAAAAACGTCGGCCAATTGAAGATGAGAGGGGACAAACCCGAGATTGAGGACCCATCGAGCTACAAGTTCCCAAACAAAATGATAATCGATGTCAATGTGTTTGGAGCGGGACTTGGTGACTGGGTTGGAGGCAATGAAGATGGTACTTTTGTTATCGCATAACAATCTCGGAGGCGAGGTGAGTGTGATATGAAGCTCACGAAGAAGCTGAAGTGTCCAGGAAAGTTCAGCAGCAACAAAGGCTAAAGCACGATATTTAGCTTCAGCACTTGAGTGAACGACAGTAGTTTGCTTTTTCGAACACCACGAGATGAGACTTCGACCGAAGTAAACAGCATAACCTGTTGTAGAGCGCCGGGTAACAGGGCATCCGGCCCAATCTGCATCAGAATAACCAAGCAAAGTCTAAGAAGAATCTTGCGAGAGTTGTAAGCCATAATGATAGGTGCCCTTAACATATCGTAAAATATGCTTCAAGGCACGTAAGTGATCAGTAGTAGGAGCATGCATATATTGACATATAGAGTTAACACTGTAAGATAAATCAGGTCGGGTAAGAGTCAAATATTGCAAAGCTCCTACAAGTGATCGAAACTGAGTAGCATCAGAATGAGTAGTTCCAGATTCAGTTAGATGAGATCCCACTAGAAAATGAGTGGAAATAGGTTTGCAATCCACCATGTTTGCCCGAGTCAACAAATCAAAAGCATATTTTGTTTGGCTGAGAAAAATTCTTTTTTCATTGCGAATGACCTCAATTCCCAAAAAATAGTGTAAATCACCAAGATCCTTCATTGAAAATTCTCGTGCCAATCGATCGATGAGTGTACGAAGCATAGACTGATTATTGCCTATAATAACCATGTCATCGACATATACGAGAAGATAAATAACACCATGAGGAGCATGAAACACAAAAAGTGAGGAATCAGCACGACTCGCAATAAAACCAAGTCCAAGCAAAAATTGACTGAAACGCTGGAGCCATGCCCGTGGGGCCTGTTTTAGACCATAAAAAGCACGTTGTAAGCAACAAACATGAGAAGGGAATTGGGGATTAGTGTATCCCAGAGGTTGTTCCATGTAAACTTCCTCTGTAAGAAAACCATGTAGAAAAGCATTTTTAACGTCAAGCTAATGAAGTGACCAGCCATGCATAGCAGCTAGGGATAAAATAATTCGAACAGTGGCTGGCCGAACAACTGGACTGAATGTTTTGTCGAAATCAATGCCATGTTTCTGAGAAAAACCTTGGGCCACAAGACGAGCTTTGTGACGTTCTATAGAGCCATATACTCGAAGCTTAGTCTTAAAAATCCACCTACAACCCACAACATTATGATCACTCGGACGTGGAACCAAACGCCATGTGTTATTGTGCTTGAGAGCGGCAATTTCATCATCCATGGCGGAAAGCCACTCGGGATGCTTGACAGCCGACTTAAATCCATGAGGCTCCTTGACAGCAAGATGTACCTGAAACCACGGTGGAGCAGACAAAGCATATAACGAATAAAGAGTGTGAGGCTTAACAATACCGTTCTTAGCACAAGTAACCATAGGGTGAGTAGAAATCGGCAATTGACTAAAGGAAGAAGGAACAGGAGATATGACTTCTAATGCTATCGTCGGCGATGAAGGCTGAGAAGAATATTCAGGAGGCGGTGAAGGAATACTAGAATCAATACAAGGAACACACAAGGTGGGGGCTGGGCGATGAGCTAAAGTCACACCTGAGGAGGAAGTATCACTAGAAAGAAAACTATCAGAAGGGTCATCAAAAGTGACATAATCAGCACTATTCAAAGGAGGAAGAGTTGAGCTGGAAGCATAAGGAAAATAATCTTCAAAAAACTGAACATGGCGAGAAATATAGACCCGATTAGTTTTCTTATCAAAGCAACGAAAACCTTTATGAAGATGACTATAGCCGATAAAAACACAAGGAAGGGACCTTGGAGATAATTTATTAGGCATATGATCACGAAGAAAAGGAAAACAAAGGCAACCAAAGGTACGTAACAAGGAATAAGGAGGAAGGCAACCATATAAAATTTCGTAAGGGGACTTACCATGAAGAACCGGTGATGGGAGGCGATTAATGAGATAACAAGCCGTGGAAAAAGACTCAACCCATAAACGTAAAGGAACATGAGAATGAAACATGAGGGTGAGACCAGTTTCGGTAATGTGGCGATGCTTTCTCTCGGCGATACCGTTTTGATTTGGTGTATAAGAACAAGCGATATGGTGAACTATACCATTCTCACGAAGAAAAGAGGTAAAACGGTGATTAGTAAATTCAGTACCACCGTCGCATTGAAAAGATTTGATTTTACTGTCAAATTGAATTTGGACATACTTATTAAATTGCACAAATATGTCAAAAAAATCTGATTTAAGCTTTAACGGATAAAACCAACTAAAGCGAGAAAAATCATCTATCAAAACACAATAGTACTTATATCCGGAAGGAAAAGTAACTGGTGAGGGACCCCATAAATCGCAATGTATCCTTTCAAATAAAGAGGCACAACGCTGATCTAAATTGGAGAAAGGTAAACGATGACTTTTGCCCAATTGACAACCAAAACAAGGTTTAGAATCACTCATACTCTTATTAGAAAGGGTGATAGCACCATGCTTATTTAAAGAAGAAACAATGCGAAAAGATGGATGTTCTAATCGTGCATGCCAAGTGACAGATGAAGCACGAGAAGTACATTTAGAAAGACTAGATAAAAAACTTGCATGGCCACGGTCAAGAACATAGAGCCCTTTCTCACATCGCCCGACTCCCACCACCGTTCTTGTTGCTAGATCCTGTATGGTAAAACCAGAAGAAGAAAAAGTGACTGAACAATTGTTCGCACGAGTAAGCTTACTAATAGACAAGAGATTTTTAGTAAGACTAGGCACAAGGAGAACATCAGACAAAGGTAATGGATGAGAAGCAACAATGGAGGAAATTGAACCGATGCGAGAAATAGGCATGGAAGTACCGTTACCAACATACACCCGCTGATTACTAGTATAAGGAACAGAATTATCGAGAGCAGCAACATCATTCGTCATATGCGAAGTAGCCCCAATATTCGTATACCACTCGGAATCAGCCGGTTCATCAATCGAAGTAGCAGCAAAGGCTTCAATCAAACTATCTGCCTTGGCTTTCTTCAATAACTTGCCAAGTTTATGACATTTCTTGGCGTGTGCCTCTCTTTACCACACCACTGACAGGTAAGGCCCAAAGTCTTGGAAAATTTTCCAGAAGTGGATGAACAGTAGATAGGCTTTGGGCGACCAGAAAATGCACCTGAAGAAGAAGAACCACGTTGGGAAACAAGAGCCGACTGGGAGGATGAGTCACCATGAAGGGACCGAGAGAAAAGCTCATGACTGAGAGCTTTCGGCAGCAAGTTGGTGAAAGAAGGCAGCGGCAACTATGACAACATTGAGGTCGAAAATATTTTGTAATCAGAACCAAGACCACGAAGAAACCAATGTACCTTTTCCGTGTCATCAACGGGTTTGCCAATCGCACTAAGCTGATCACACAGAGAGCGAAAAGAATGAGCATATTCAGCAACACCACGAGAGCCTCGTTGCATCAGCTGGAGTTCGTCTTTCAATTGAATCTCCCGAGTCTTAGAACTGTGTGAAAAAGAAGCTTCAAGAGCTAGCCAAGCATCACGAGCAGTAGAGCAATCCACAACTTCAGCCATACATTCAGGCATAAAGAAGGCTGAGTATAAGCTGATCCTGTGCGTGCCATTTCTTGAAAGTGGGATTCGGAACCAGAGCAGTACCCTGGAGGATCTGAGAGGAAGGTGCCGAAGAGGACCCATCTAGATAACCCATTAAATCCTGACTTTCAAGTAAAGGAATAAATTGATGATGCCACAAGAGGAAATTTGTGGGAGTGAGTTTAATGGTCACCATGTGAACCATCGTATTGAGCGGAAGCTGGTTGGTGGAAGAATCAGCCATGAAAACTTGAAAGAAGGTCTCAGCAAGGATTTCACCGACTGGCTGATACCATGTGAAGGTAATGCCTCAAGCGTAAATGCTATGAGGTGATCTTTATTTATACAATAAATCTGTACAAGGAAATAATTTGAATATATACAATAAAAGGCAATCTCCTAGAATTAAGGTGAATCAGTGATAGAAGCTAGAATCATGGAGAATCAACTATCTTCATAGTCACAATCAGAGGAAGCGGATTCTCCTCTAATACTTACATAATACCTCCAAAATATCATGTACAGAAGGCTGCATTAATTAATAGACTTTTAGGTTCCGTTTAGATACACAGTTTAGATAAGATGAGATGAGATGAGATGTTTTGAATAGTAATTAAATAAAATATTATTAGAATATATTTTTTAGTATTATTTTTATTTTAAGATTTGAAAAAGTTGAATTATTTATTATATTTTTATATAAAAATTTTAAAAAATTATAATAATTGAGATGAAATGAGATGAGAGGAACAAACTTAGCCTTAGAAAGAAGCAGCCACTGAAAACTGAGAGGTCAAAGCCACTTTGAAAATCAAGGTTAGAGGTCAATTGGGACCCCAATAGCTTAAGTACATCACAGTCCGAAGGGACTCCTCAGCCTTTCGAAGAATCTTATTAATATCCTTGCTCAGTCTGTAAGCTTTAGCAAAGGCATCCGCACTGAAATTAAGCAGCCCTGGATATTCTCACCTGCCTTGAATGGCTCCATTTGGATAGGAAAATGAGATGAGATAATTTTAGATAAAAATTAAAAGTTGAATAAAATATTATTAGAATATTATTTTTTAATATTATTATTGTTTTAATATTTGAAATAGTTAAATTATTTATTATATTTTGTAAGAAATTTTAAAAAATTGTAATAATGAAATAAAATGAGATGAAATCGTTTCTGTATCCAAACAAAAGGCGAAGTAGATGAACAAGCAGAGCCCTTAAAAGATGTGATTCTTGGAGCTTGGTCTTCAAGTTCTCGTTTCATTTGTGAACCTGCTTGGAAGGATCCTTCCATACTCATGTAAAATTAATGAGGGGAGAGAGAGCGGGAGAGCTGATGTTTTTTTTTTTTTTTCCAAAGCAAGCAAGTTTTCATTTAGATAAGGAAAAGATGATAACCACAGTGCAAATGTAGAGTGATATAAGAAAAAAAAAAGAGTTTTAAGACCAATTTCTTAATCTTCACCCTTGCCCTATAAAGAGAGTTTCGTCTTAAAAGACAGGTCTTAACAGTTCACATAGCCATGTGAACTGTGGAACCACTGTTGAAGGCGGTGGAAGCTATAGGTGCATTACAATTTGTTGTCTTGGGACATTTCTTGGAGAGATCCGTATTCTATTTTTCAAGATCATTGGTTAGAGAAGACGATGACATAATAGAAAGCATAGTATCGAATGAATTGATATGCGCCGTAGCATCTGTCTTCCCACGCACTTGTGGTGTGTCCATGCGTCGATAGTTGGGAGGTTAGGTGGGACATACCTGAAAGATCTTGAGGTGCAGGCTCGTCGGGATGTGGGGGCGCATGAAGGCCATGCACAGAAGCAAGCCACACGTAAGGGTCACTCGCCAGGATTTTCATCGTAGTTCCGCATTGTCTCAGTAGATCAACGGCTATATGGTTATGTGGTGGGGCACGTGTCGACTATTGGTCGTCAGAGTGTGACCGAACCGGTGGAGGGGAGATCATAAAAATGCTATCATGAATCCCAAAGCATATACACTCAAAGAGATTTGAGTTTTTTAAAGAGAATGAAGAGTTTCTCTTTCTAAAATCACGGAAGGCAGATAGAAACATTGGAGATGTTCGTGAGAGAGAGCTGAGGTTGTCTACATATATAGAATCCTGATCACTAATAGGAAAGAATGGTGGCTTGGCATTGATGGACGTTCCTGGTCTCGTAAAGTCATTGATCAGGAAGGAAATTTTTTTTGAGGACTTCTTGTACAAAACTTGAAAGCGGATAGACATATAAAGTATATATAGTACAATATTTATTATTATTGTATAAGTTTTTTGGATAATTTCAAATATTTAATAAATATTGTATCTTTCCACTTAAAGTCAGTAGATTTGAATAAGAATTTAAGGAAATATTAACCATTCATTGGGCAAAATCTAGTAATTATTACCTTCAGGTCTAATTTTTGCAGCGTTTTGAACTACCGTGGCAATAGTGACGTGGTTCCATCTACTTGCTTAGAGCCATTAATTAGCAATACTTGCAAAAAATTAAAAGACCTGAGAAGAAAAAGAACTGGCGGGCTGACAATGTTTTAGAATAATGCTACCATGGCTCTAGCATATATTTTTTTATGTATTTTTTTTAAATTTTTTTATATTGATTTTTTTAACAATTTTAAATATTTTAAAAAAATAAAAAAAATTCACAATATCATTAAAAAATACTTTCTTAATCACGAAGTAAAATAAAAAATTCACAATTTTTTTTTTGCTTCGTGATTAAGGAAGTATTTTTTAATGATTTTTTTACTTTATGATTAAGAAAGTGTTTTTTTAATAATGTTCTAAATTTATTTTATTTTTTTAAATATTTAAAAGTATTAAATAAATCTATGCAAAAAATAATTGAAAAGAACACATGCTAGAACCAGCTGTAGCGAGAGCTACCAGCGGTGGCTCCAGCAGTACTCAATGTTTTAAGAGCCTTTTTTTTCAATATATATTCATTTATCTAAAGAGTAACTATTAATTTATTTTTTCTCAATTTTGAGGAATTACATGAATTTTGTTATCATAAAAGTTAACCAAACCTTAATATATAGGATTAACTACTCTATTTTACTAGCCTATTCTTCATAGAACGAAATAATATCCTAAATAATAAAATTTTACTCATGAACAACATTGCTTTAACAAACACCTCTCACCTTAGTAATCTAGGTCGTGTACTTTTATTTATATATGCTAGCTAGGGGTCAAAATTGTGAGAATTGTTTTTAAGCAAATGATTCCGTTAATCTAAAGTAGAGTGGGTGGGGGTTGAAAACCTCTACAATTACCCCCAAAATTCAAAAACTTTAAGTATTAAATAGTCAAAAAAGTAAGTAAAGATAACTTAGGGAGAGAAAATTGGGACTAATGGAGTAGCCCATATTTCATTCGCTTTTAGCCAATAAATTGCAATATGGTTCAAAAGAAGACTAAAATAAAGAAAGCATTAATTTGAGAATTAATCCATCTTTATGAACTCATTTGCTTATATATGCAACAATATTATCATATGGTTAAGTTATTGTTGTTTCTATACATCCGTATGATATTTTCATTTAGTACGTACTCGATATCATGTTGTCCTCTATTGATGAGCCTCCAGCGTATTATAATCTAATGTCAAAGCGACGTACCGGTTTCATATCTCGATCGCATGGTTGATTATATATGACCTCGAATATGAATCATCTTATTGGTGAGAAGATCCTCAATAAAAACATGGTTGCTTACCAAAGATGTTTGAGAAACACTATCTTACGAGTTGAGATAGAGAGTGTGTTTTCTTTCATATAAATAGGAGCATGTACAACTGAAATCTATATATGGATAGTGTACAAGAAATAGAAAGAATATTAACCAAATATATACGGCTAAATAGAAGCTATATACAGCTAACATGAGATTTACTTCCTAAGAATATACATTAGTTGACTTAAGAAGATTGTTGAGATATCTTGGGAGGATGACTGTGATCATGGGCTGATGTTCTTGATTTATGCATAGTTGAGTGATTTTTGATTTCATCCTTTTTATTCCTCCTCAAACTTGGCCGTGGAAGAAAGTAGAGGCCAAGTTTGTCATGCAACTGCTTGAATGGAGATTTAAGTAGGGATTTTGTGAATAGGTCTGCAAGCTGATCTAGGGACGTAACAAATTTGGTTTCCAATGAGCCAAGTGCCACTCTTTCCCTCACATAGTGATAATCAAGTTCTATGTGCTTTTTTTGAGCATGTAGAACTAGATTCACTATCATAAATAAGGCACTCATGGTGTCACAGTGAAGAATTGGTGTTTTAAGAAGTGGCACCCCAAGGTATCGAAGTAGAGTTGAAATCCATATTAATTCAGCTGTTGTTGAAGCCATTGCTCTATACTCTGCCACTGCAATTGACCTTGCAACTGTTGGTTGCTTCTTTGCACTCCAAGAGATGCAATTGTTACCAAGAAAAGTACAATAACCTGAGGTTGATATCCTTGTAGTTGGGCATCCTGCCCAATCTACATTAGAAAACCCATATAAATCAAGTGTGCTTCTTGAGAGAATGTGTATGCCTAGGTTAGCTGTTCCTTGCAAGTACCTAAGGATCCTTTTTACAAGCTGGAAATGAGTCACAGTAGGTGCTTGTAGGAAATGACAGACATGATTCACATTGAATGACAAATCTAGTCTGGTAAAAGTGAGGTATTGCAGACCACCAACAAGGCTTCTATAGAGTGTTGGATCATGAAACTGTTGCTCAGAGATAGATTGATGTTGTCCTTTGGTAGGCATAGGTGTGGACAGATGTTTGCATTCATGCATGTTGGCTCGAGTGAATAAGTCCATCATGTACCTATGCTGGGATAAGAACAGGTCAGAACCAACCTTACGAACTTCTATCCCCAAAAAATGGTGTAGGAAACCCAGGTCCTTGATAGAGAACTGAGGACTCAGTTGGGAGATCAACCATTGAATTCTTTGTGGATTTTCACCTGTGACAATTATGTCATCTGCATATAGCAAAAAAATGAGAACTCCATGGTCTGAGTGGCAAATAAAGAAGCTTGGATCTGCTGAGCTTGAGTATAAACCAAGCTGTAAAAGGAAGTCACTCAACCTGTCAAACCAAGCTCGAGGAGCTTGTTTAAGGCCATACAAGATACGGTTAAAGTTCAACGCTTAGAGAAAAGAGATTGAAAGTTTTGAATGAATGTTGTAAAACTTGCAATAATGTATTCTGGATTTGAAGATCTCGAATGAGTTATTTATAGGCATATGAGACTTTGGAACACAACTCACTTTTCAAATTTTCAAATAAAATTTTCTCCTTTTTGCAATTGTCAAAGACAACATCATTCACTTTTCAAAATTTTTAAATCAAAATTTTACTTTTCGCAATTGTCAAATACAATATCATTCACTTTTCAAAATTTTTAAATCAAAGTTTTACTTTTCGTAATTATCAAAACAATATCATTCACATTAAAATTTTCAAATCAAAGCATGCACATGTGAAAAATGACAATCAATCATCTTTCGAAATTTCAAAATTCAAACTTTTAATCATGTTATGCACATGTGAAAGATGACAATCAATCATCTTTTAAAAAATCAAATTTCAAATTTTTAATTTTCAAATATGTCATGCACATGTGAAAAATGAAATTTGATGCTTTATGATAAAATATTAATTTTGAGTCATAATCTAATTTTGAATTTTATCAAGAAATTTATAAAATTACTCTAAGAACTTCATTTGCGAGCTTGTTCCCTTTTTTGCTCATGCTAGGTTCATTGATATGCTTGACTTCATTGTGTAGGCAACTTGAGCTTAAGACTCATTTATGCTCGGATTAATTTACTATCATCAAAATCCATATGTAGATATGTAATTATATGAAGCTTGAAACCTTGGGTTTAACATACTTGATGCATCTCTTCTTTACATGACCCTCTTTCTTGCAAAAGAAGCATGTCACCTTTTTGCCATTAGATCCATTGGATTTTTATAGCATATCATGCATCCTTTTTTGTTTTTTGATGTTCATCTTGACTTTTTTTGGTCTTAACTTTATCATTCACAATCATATTTGCACTTTCAGGTCGATTATGTTTCATCCTTTCATTTTCTTGCACACACATAGTTAGAAAATCCGTAACTGAACAATTTTCCTTATGTGGTCACAAGGATGAAATGGACCAAGAACGACTCAGATATCTCTATCTTTAAGCTCTTAAGTTAAGAAACAATGTCTCATTTTTGTAATGTATGCACTCATATCTTTAGAACTGTCAAAGGCTTTAGTAGTTAATTGTCTGATAAAAATGCAAGCTAAAGTCTTGTCAGAGCAAACAAACTATTCCTCAATTGCCTGCATTAATTCTTTAATTGTAGCCCAGTCACCAATAGAACCTCTAATGCTCTTACTCATATGAGACTTTATGAGCATTAGACTTAGGCGATTAGATTGCTCCCATCATTGGCGATTTTCGATGACTTCTTGTGTATTTGTATCTGTGACAGTAGGTGGTTGTTCCACATGAAGTGCATAGTCAAGGTCCATATACCCCAATGTAAAATGAACCGAATCTTTCCAATCAGAATAATTAGTGCCATCAAGTATTGAAATAAAATAAACACCATCAACTAAGGATTGTGGAACAACAGCTGCAAAACCAATAAAAACTTTAATACTATGAATTCAAGTAAATTTTAACCTTCCTGTGAGAAAAGGTTTCATAACAACATAAATTTACTTATCTTTAATTTATAAGATAAATTATTCCTAATATTAATAAATAAAATTATCCACACCTATTGGCAAAAGACTAATTTTATCGTCAATATCGAAAATCATTTTCTTTTACTAATTAAATCACAAAAATTAAAGATTTTCCTGTAGGGATAAATCCTGAAAACTTATGATTTAGTTATAATGAAATTTCAAATTTATTTATATATTCTTTAAAATAATAAGGATGTTGTAGCATTACCTTCATAAGAATCTATTAATTTGGATGTTGTAACATTATTTAAAAGAAATACAACTGGGCATCTACTAAAATAAGTAAAAATCTATTGACTGTAAATTAGCCCAAAGGCCTATCAATATGTATAAAGCTTGAAATTAAGCCCAAAGTTAAAACATGCCTTTGAGATCAATTAATATAGTTATGAGCACATAACTATGTGGATATGAATTCAAAGACAAAAACTTAAAAGTCAAAAGTCAATTCCATATTTGAAATTATTAGAGACTCATTCATTAAGCCCACAAATGTTTGAACAAAGGATCACAAATCATGGACTAAATGGATAACATTGTTTCAATACACGCGAAAAGACTTCTGTTATCAAAAATTTATTTTTTTTTCAAAAAATGCACTCTAAATCATGACTCGGCTACTCTCTTGTGACACAGATTATGACAAAATCCATTAATCACACCAAGAGAATAAAGCAAGGAACAAAACTAGATTTTAGAAACCCACTTATGAACAAAATTGAAATACTAATAATTCAAACACAAAACTAAAAGGTATGGCTCTGATATCAATTGTAAAACTTAAAAAGAATAAAAAGATCTATAGAATCTTTTACCTCTAGCCATTTGGGTTTGAGAACTGAAATACCTACAAAATTGAGTAAAGATTTTTTTATAGGGAAGATACTTCTAGTCTTTTGCTTTAGAACTTTATGGGTGAGTCTAATGGAAAACATAAGTCCCTTTATATAGGCAAGACTAGGGATCCTTACTTATTACTCTTACAACTTTTAGGCTATCCTTATTATTTCATCCATAAAAAAATAACAAGGGGCAACCACTTTATTTATTAAGGGCAATTACCTATACTTGATAGATGAAATGAATCATTTTAGATGAAGTGAACCATCTCAAGGAAGACAAATGATTTTCTAGAAAAACCAAACCAAGAGTCTAACATAATTATTTTGTGTGTAATTATTTTTTATCTATTACACACAACATTATGTTAAAATCATTATTAAGCTAAACTAATCACATAATAATACTTGGTCATTGGACATAGGGAGAGACAAAAACGAGTTTCTTTCAAAAAAAAAAATAGAAAGGAAAATAATTTGTACAAGTTGTGTAATCTATTTTTAAAAAATTGCAAAATGACGGATTCCTTCATTAAATGATAAGATTTAATATTTTTTTTTATAGAGATTGCACGACAGATATATGTCCTTGAATTATATTTTAAAAAAATTATTCAACAAAAAAAATAAAATGAAAATTAATTTATGAAAGCCTAAGACATGTAATCTTAGTAAAATCTCTTTGGAAAAAAATAGATTTTATAATTAAAAAAAAATATTTTCATAAATAATGCACAAAACTAATACGCGAGTCATATTTTACGTTCCTCGAATACATATTGGATGTCGATTGAAAGAAAAATTATTTTCAACGGACTCGCAGGCCGTAGTCCGGCTCCCGGGAGTCAACTGCGAAACCTCCACCAAATGAGAAAAAATAGCCTCACCACCATCACATATCCACGTGTCAAACTCTTACAGGCTCCTCCATGAAGTTTCTTTTTCACACACACTGGATAAGCCTCCTATCCGTGGACTCTTATCTCTCTCTCTCTCTATGTTTTCTGTCTCTCTCTCTCTCTCTCTCTCTCGCTGTTTTGCCGAGAAAATCTCAGTAAATGAACCTCATTTTCCAGGAATATTACTAATAACAACTTTCCGCTTTCTCACTTTCTGTACAATGGCATCTGTGTCTTCTTTGTCTTTCTCTGTACCGAGTCAATATCCCGAGCGAAGAGCAATCGTATCGTCGACTCGTACTTTGCCAACGAATTGTGAAGGGTTCCGGTTGCGTACAAGCTTGTCATGTCACTGTGTGGGCATTCGAGCCTCGGTTTCTTCTCGTCTGGCTATTCATTGCATGTCCACTTCCATAGGTGATTTTCTCTGCATTGTTTGATTGCTGAGAAAATGAGCAAAACTGAGAGAAATTTAATTATTTTTTAAACTCCAGTTAGTGAGGTAACTTGATTTCCATTTTCTCCGATTAAGTTATTTTTAAAGAAATAAGTGTTTGCCATTGCGAAGCTATTGGGTTTTCTGTGTTCTTTTGTATTTTGGTGTGTTATTTTGATTGGAATCACTGGATTGGATATGCATATGGTTTGAAATAACTCAAGCTTGTTGTTAAAGTTAACCATCTTCAAAAGGCATACCAATGGGAAAAATAAGAATTTTGAAATTAATTTGCGGCAGAAAACTCATCATATCTGAACTGTATTTCTTTCTAATGTTGCCGCAAAAACTTATGTCGAGGTCATGTTATTGTTTCAGTTGGATACCTCGTTAAACTGGTTAATTTTTTATTTAGTGCCCGCAGAGACTGCCAAGAAGATATGTGGAGAGCAGTGAAGGAGGATTGTGAATTTTTCATTGCTGGTTACATTGACATTGTTATTTTTTCTTTTGTGTTTTGTTTTGAATTACTGGTTGTATTAAAATGGAAATTATCAAGATTTCAAATTTATTCAATGCCCTAACTAATCTTATGAAGGATAATCTTGCATCTCTATCCAATGGGAGTTTAAGCTTCTTTGCTTTCCTTATGTTGGAAATTTTTTCAAATTTATTCAATGCCCTAACTAATCTTATGAAGTATAATCTTGCATCTCTATCCAATAGGAATTTAAGCTTCTTTGCTTTTCTTTTGTTGGAAAAATTTTCAAAGGTATAAATTTTTCTTCATCAATCTTTCAGATAACTCTTTCTTTTTCTTTTTCTTTTTTTGGGAAAATGATTTGGGTTGATGTTTCTTTAGCCATTTGGCTTCTCATTAAGTGATCATATGTTTTTCAAAATAATATTTCTACGCCAAAATGATGACCATAGCCATGTGACTTATTTTTATTTTTATCCCTTTTCAATTCTTTAAGCAACCCTTCCATTGATTTAAAATAAACTTGATGAGATAGTCTTTTTACAATGGCATGCTGAATCCTTCAGGATTTCTCATTTCCGATAGTAATGCTTGAATAGGATTAGAGGTTTTGTATCCCATATGATTAATGATTTCTGCTTCAGATTATTTTATCATTCCTAGCCCCAGAAGAAGAAGAACAAAAGATCCTTAATATCTTTCCTTGTCGTGATTTTATTTTACTTGCATTGCAGAATTGCCCACTGTATCTGAGACGAAGTTGAATTTCCTCAAGTCATATAAGCGGCCTATTCCCACTGTCTACAACAATGTTATCCAGGAGCTGATTGTCCAGCAACATTTGATGAAGTACAAGAGAACATACCGTTATGACCCTGTGTTTGCCCTCGGTTTTGTTACTGTGTATGATCAACTCATGGATGGATACCCTAGTGATGAGGATCGAGATGCCATCTTCCAAGCATACATAAAGGCACTGAAGGAGGACCCAGAACAATATAGGTTTTGACTAAATTATTTCTTATCTTCCTGTACTGCCTCCTTTCATTTCAGTACTTTAATTTTTACATTTTGATGGGATGATACCGCATTGTTCCTTATTATGACGTGAGCATTGGGATATTGGTGAGCATTTATGCTGGGAAGATTGTTTTATTGCAACTTGCTAATTTTTCACCATGTATGGCAATTAAGAGAAATCCAGCTAAGCTAGATAAGTGGCACAAAAAGCATACTGTATATGTATTAAGCTCTAAAAAAGGGCTAAAAGGTAAGCTGAGTGGTTTGCATGAAAATATGGGATGGATTCTTAAAAAAGTTAGAGGTTTCTTCCACTGAAAAGAAACTGTCCTAATTATATGACTATCATCAATTACCTCGTCAGTAGACTGATTGTGGAAGGGAAGCAATCAATCTTTGGATATGCTCTTGAGCACATTTTTCAAATAAGTACTTGACGCATGTAATTTATGAACATTTGCACTGTATTTTGTAAAGCTCTTTTCAAGTTTTAAGAGAAGCATTGGTAATTTAACATTGATTGATTTCCTGATACGCACCACAGAATTGATGCACAAAAATTGGAAGAGTGGGCTCGGGCTCAAACTGCTAGTTCATTAGTTGAGTTTGCATCCAGAGAAGGAGAAATTGAGGGGATATTAAAGGACATTGCAGAAAGAGCCGGGGGTAAGGGGAGTTTCAGTTACACTCGTTTCTTTGCTGTTGGGCTCTTTCGTCTTCTTGAGTTGGCAAATGCAACTGAACCCACAATTTTAGAAAAGGTTAGACCATTAACCTAACCCTTCTATTATAAGCTCGTTTTTCTAAGGGATGATTTTTGAAGCATAATATGGGGTTCTTCTGTGTCTGCTTTCTACCCATAATGATGAATTTACAGGTGGATATATAGTAAGTCAATCAACTTTCTTGCTCTTGAAGATTATGAGAAAATTAGAATAGACGTGTGTTTGGAGATTTGTAATTTAAAATATGCTCTAAAGTACTGGTTCATCAAGTGGAAAGAACTTTCACTTGTACCATTTTGGGGTATGCATATTCATATGTATAGGGCTGACGAACATATTTGGCCTCACTCTTGTACTGTTTATGAGTCAGACATACATTTTCTGTTAATGCACCTGCTCAAGTTCATTACTAAATATCTATGGATCTGATTTGTGTATTTTTTTAAATGGCTGAAAGTTCAGATGAAAATGAGAGGTACATCTCGACACAGAATCACACAATGACCTATTTGATTTTAAATTCTGTTGTACTTGAAAAAAAATTGTTAGCAACAAAGTTTAGTGTGGAGCTGATGCAGAATTGCTTACGACTAATGGTTTGACAATAACTCTCATTGCTTTCTAACAGCTCTGTGCGTCCTTGAATGTTAACAAAAGAAGTGTGGATCGGGACCTTGACGTATATCGCAATCTGCTTTCCAAGTTGGTTCAGGCAAAAGAGCTGCTAAAGGAATACATGGATAGGTAAAAACATATACTAAACTAGAATCTGTATTTTGTTTTAATACCTTTTCATTTCGTGCTACTATATTGTTTCCCTGGACTGGCACTTCGTCTAGTTCATGAGCGTGAAAATTAAATGTAAGTCGACTGGAAAAGGTCTGCTATACTACAAGTTTTCAAGACATGAAGATTGAACAGTCTTCTGTTATAACCTTACACATAGGATCAGAATTTCCAAACCGTAGCATGGTGGAAATGAAGTTGAATCCTGTGGACATGAGACTCATCAAGTTTCTAAACCCGTACACAATCCTTCTTATTAAGTTTGCATGAGACCACAAGTTGGGTTCGAACTTCAAGTCCTTATATTATGATGGACCTTTTTCCAGAGTGCGAACTCTAGTTGTATTGGAAAAATTATGCATCAATTTATGGTTTTTTTTTTCCTGTTTTATACTTTTGTTTTGTTCCATTTTGCTCTTATGTCACTTGGCCTTCCTTGAGATGGCAAAGTTGAACTGGGGTGGGGTTGGGTAGGTCTTTTGGACATACCAATCGATAATAGAAGAATTACTTTATGTGGTTTTACTATACCAGTATCATTTTACTTTGTATATGGTGAAATAAACCATAGTATTCTTCTTCAATGAACTTGGCTTTCAGGGAGAAGAAAAAAAGAGAGGAACGATCAGGAGTGCAGAAGGCTAATGAGGCTATCACAAAATGTTTGGGGGAGTACCAGCATGCCGGCCTGTAGAATTTTTACCAGTGGTTCCTCCGATTGCTCATCGCCCTCTGACCTCTGTGAATCTTCAAACCCCTAATTTGCTTTAAGTGGTTTTGAGATAGAGTTGGAAGTTTTTACGCTTAAAGGCACCCTTTTAGCAGCTGGTTATTTTTCATTTATAGTGTCGGTTCGGAATGATCTTCCATTGACGATGTCCACATATATATTTCCCAGAAAATAAAAGAAAATCTACATTGTATTTCATAATTCATAACTGTAATACTCGAAATGCATAGAAATCGGTATATTCTCAATGGTAAATCCAGTTTTCTTAGATATTCTCTCTCTCTCTCTCTCTCAACGTTTGTTTTCTTTCTCTCTCCTTAGATGTTCATAACCCTAGTTTATTTTATGTATAGAATAGAAATTCCTAAGAATGCTATACCAAGCAAGTCTTATGATAGAGTCCCCTGAGTGCCAAAGGCGACATGTCTGAAGTCATGAATAAGTGCAACAAGATGACATCTGAGCATCTTGAACCCTCGAGTTATCGGTGCATTTGCAATCAGTCTGTTTGCTCAACTTCCATTTCAATTGACTAGAGTGTGATGTTCCTCTCAAGACTCAATTGGCTTTACACTATATTTCCATTGCGGTGGATACTCCATTAGTGATTGACTTATCAATTGAAACCACCTTAGATTACCCTCTCTTGCCCTTTTTATTTAAAAGAAAAAATTGTTTGATCAACTACCTTATTTTCATAACGCTTCACTGCAATTGTAGCAGTAGTAGTTGTTTCTATTGTAATATGTCCTATTGAATTAATAGTGTTTCTCTCATTGTAATAATGGGGAGGATGAGTTACCTCCTGATCAAAATCTGCAACTTTTACGAGTAGAATGTTAGAAGGAAAATGCTAGTTTGCCCCTACCCCTCACTTTAACCGTTTGTATATTTATTTATTTTTTACTTAATAATTAAGGAAGTGATTTTTAGTGTATTGATACATTTTTTTTATTTTTTAAAAATATTTAAATATGTTAAAAAAATATGAAAAGAAAAAGAAGAAAAAAATTAAAATGCAAATTTGTGTTAGGCAGCACGCCCAGCGGTCATTGCTGGGCGACAGCTTAGCATGACTCATGTAAGAACTACATATACACTCTTGACAAATTTTATCTATCTACAGTGTGGGAGTGGATCCCTTCCTCAATAGAAGTGGGCTTATCTCAAATACGCTCATAAAAATCAGGATTAACGTAAGGTTGTAATGTGCTGGCTATTAAAACTTATATCAATACCTAAACTGTTATGTGTGAATAGTAATTATTTAATTCCCTTACGAAATTATAGTTTGAGTTTGAGACTACGACCAAGGGCACAGGCAGAACTATAAGTTTGGAGGGAATCGGTGTTTTTAGATCTAGAATATATAGTTGAATTAACAAGTTTTAAGAACACATTTAAAAAATTGATAAAAAAAAAAAAAAAAACTTAGAACAAAATAAGAAAGAAAAAAACTAAATTTCAAACTTGCATTCTTCCATGATTACTGGTAATTTTACATCTAAGTTTTTCATAGGTTGCAATTATGAGAAGAGGTTGAACTATGAAAATTATCTATATAGGAATTATAGAAAATAGGTAATATATGTAAACTATAAACTAAGTTTTGTATTTTGCTGAATAATGTATAGCAATAACATGATATATTTAAAAGCTTTTAAGTAGCGCAATTGCATATTGCGTAGCATAGGTGTGAAAACTGACTGATGCAGTTTGGTTTTTGTCTAAAGCTGAAATTGACCAATAGTGAAGATCTTGAGAGGAAGACTGACCGAACTAGCCATTAGGTAGGAGGAATATCGGTTGTACCAATTTCGACAGTTTTTCGGTTAATTCTTGGTTGGCAGTGGTGGAGTGAAGCTTCATATGAGAGAGGAGAGAGAGAGGGTGAGAGAAGTAGAAAGGCTCAAATCGAAACAACGCTCAAGACCAAATGGTGTTGTTTCACTTATATATATAATATGTATTTAATCGGCGTGGTTTGAACTAGGTTTAAACCAAAACTGAATTGGTCGATATCGATTTTAATGAATTTCTACCACCGACCGACAAGTTCTTTGTCGATTTCGATTGGTTTTGTGCTCCGACGATTGGTCTGCGTCGGTGTTGACCAGTTTTGTCTGTTGTTGTACAGCCCTAGCATAGCCAGCTATCTAATAAACATGAGATTTTTTTCTTAAATATGTTTCACCGAGATAATTATAAATTTACAAACTTTAAAAGAGAAATATTCTAATATTCTAATATATTTTTAAGATATTGGTCAGTGCTGTTTATGAATTGCGGAAAAGGACAAGAACGACAACGAAAGTATAAAATAGTAAGAGAGACATATAAATTAGATACAAGATTATGTACAATATATATTACTTTTTTTTTAGGTGAGCCTCGGGGGCCAAGGCCCCCTTGCCTCCCTTGACCTCGTGACTAATTTTAGAGTAAAAATTATTATTTGACTAAATGAAAATTTAATACAGAACTAAATTCTTATTTATTTCTCTTATCTGTAGGTATTTCTTATTAAAAAATAGTGGAGAAATTCTTAATGATGAAATATTTTCTAATGCTTGTACTTTTAAAATGCATAATGATGGGTGTTAAATGGAAAGTTTTGACCGATCATTTATTTTGCATGGCGTATTTATTTTGCTTTAACCTTTGTTTGCCTGGCATATATATTTTGCTCATTTATTGCCATGTAGCTCCTCTAGTTTTGATTGTCTTACGATTTGTTCTTTTTTTTTTTAAACTTTCCATTACTCCTCAGAATAAATAGCTAAGTCGAATTAGAGAGGGAACATTAAAAAAAAAAAAAAAGAATAAAAGAAATTGGGTAATACTCTTGATGAGGGATTTTTTTGGCAAAAGAAAAGTGCTTTTGTGGTGGAGTTTTGGATTCAACCATTTGTATATAGCTGGTTTGAGCCAAAGGAAGAACAGTTAATCTGTTAACTCTAGAGGAGATGAGTCAAGAGGAGGTATGTTGAACTGATTTTCTAAACTTTGTCAAACATACAGGGCATAACTCTCCTGAAGAGGGCGAGATTTCTGTATTTCAGTCCAAATTGGTTTCCTTTCTGTTGAATTTTTCACCAACATAAATAAAATGAGGGAAATAAGTGAAGGAGGAGAAAAGATTAAGAGCAGAAAATGCAGAAGGAGACCATTCTGAATTGTAGCTTTATGGCGAAACACTTGTTTTTCTGAAGTCATACTGAGATCATGAATGTGTTTGTGTTTGTCATGATATATTTTTTATGATTAGATGAGAATTTGTGTGGGAGGAGGAGGAATTGGGTTGAAACAATGGGAGTGCAGGGATTCGGAGGTCAAAATCTGCCAAACATGGTGTAAAAAAACATGATCAAGACAAATTCTCAGCATGTTGATAAATTGTTGATGGAAGATTAGAGGCAAAAAGCAAAAAATCACCTGACTAAAATCATTGGTTTTCATACCCAGTAAACTTATATGTATACATAGGCTATCGCCTATGGACCTTGCCTCTGTTTTCTTCCAAAGCAGAGCCACCCTGTCTGTTCCATTGATGAGAAGAAAATTTGCAACTCCTTTATTTTTTTTTTTCACTTGGCAAATTTGCAAGAAACCACTCATGCGTAGTTGGCTTCTCCACAGAAATGCGTGTTTGTACCGACTTCACAAAATGCATTCCTCTTTCTTGTAGCTTGATTTTGTCATAGTCTAATCAGTTTTGCAAATGAAATTGACATCTATGAAAAGATCTTAACGAGAATCGTATCAAGTGACTTAGTTGAAGCATAAAACAAGAAAATCATCTTAACTTGTGTTGTTGTTCGAGCACGGTTCATTATGTTTCGATAACAAAAACGAAAAAAAGGTTAGGAAGAACCGAAATCGAAATAGAGAGAGAGAGAGAGAGAGAGAGAGAGAGAGAGAGAGAGAGAGAGAGAGAGAGAGAACTCACCCAGAATCCATTCTCATTTGAAAAGAATAACACCAATCCACATTTGTTCATAATTCCACTATGTATAAACATAGTTACAACTGCATCAAGGGAGATTGCAAGCTTTTATTACTTTATTACAAAGGCACAAGATAACCATATGAATTGAGCACTTGCAATAATTAAAAATCATATAAACTATTATGGCATTTCTTATTTCCTAATATAAAGGAATTGTCCCCCCAACCAACAACCCTCCTGGCCCTCAAACTGTGAATGCTGTTCCACTTGACATCAAATTTGTAATGAAGCCATCATAGAAGAGCTAGAACTTGAAACCATACTGGAACTCCAAGACTCAACAAAATACTGACTGCAGAAAGGGCTCGATTGATGATTGAAGCCATTGGTGAAATTGAAAGGTTTTAGCTTAGATGGGAAATATCAACCCCGTCGGGGATCTTGAATGTGTCTGCAGCACCAAACTTCCTGTACGCTTCCCCTTCCCCGTCTTCTGTAGGGTCCTCTTCATTGCTATCATTTTCTTCCTCAGCATCCTCATGGCTAGGTGTTGTGGGATCATGGATGCTTCTAGACCTACAATTCTCAGTTGCAAGCATATTCACTTGGCCAAGGTGAGAGATTTCTACCACGACAGTATCATCATCAACTGGGAGGGGTTGCTTCCAGGGTTCCCCATCAATCCTCATGTACGTATGATCACTTGCCCCTCTGTGGAACTCAAAGCGGATTCCGTGTGCCTACGGCCAAAATAAAGCCAAAAAATCAGTGGTATGCTCAGGTCATTCAGTGGGTATTGAGAATTGAGTCATCCAATATAAAATGTCAAATGGTGCTCCGCAAAGTCATTCGACTGTAAAAATAAGATTTGTAACTAGATGTACCCTTTCACTCCTAATTAAGGTCTTATATTTGGCCAACATCAGCAAAGATATCTTCTAAGGAAGCCATTTTCCCAAGGACCAAGATAAAACAGGTCAATTCCTAACCAAATGGCATCTCCTAAAATAACTAAGGTGTGAAGGACGTCAGATCAGGTTCAATCCAATTTAGAAATGCAAGCAGTGTTTACCTACCCACCAACGAAAAGACCAAAAAGAAAAAAGGGGCAGAAAAATTAGGTCATCTCATTATTATGATATGGCATATATCACTACTCTTAAAGGATTTGGACCTCAAACCGGACCATCAAGATTGTGATCCTCTTAGCCATGAGGCTATTCCATATGCTGCCATATATATGTATATATATATTGCATAATGTGTGTGTACTGATAATGAATTTATCCAAAATCACACGATTTCTAGGGTCTAATTCTTTTGTGAGATTTGTCTTTGCATTTTCTAGAAAACTATATATAGGGGTGTGTGTATGTAACAGGCTAACCCTTAATTTTTTTATTTCTCACCTGAGCAAGACGAGTCCCGTGTCCTTTTGGAGCAAATAAAACAAGCCCATGCCAAGCATCTCTAAACCCAACAATCTCCAGAAGGCCATCATCAACAAATGGAGGAGTTAAATCCCTCTGTAAGTCATATTATGTCAGGATATTTTTATTAGATCTACATAAGCAGAATCAACTTGCATGAAACTAATCAAGATCAACACAAGATTTGTGACTGGGGTGGGGGAAGAAAAGATAAGTCAAGTTTGGAAGCGACATCACGCTTTTTCTTCTGATTTGGTGTTCCCCAAGGATTTAGTCCACCAGAGAAGCTAGGCAAGTTCAGACAAACTATAGACCTGATGCTGTATTTAAAATGGAAAGGAAAAAAAAAAACAGTCAGTAGAAGCAAAGGGAGTTTTAATTAGGGAAGTTTATAATTAATCCACAAAACTACCATCACTTTTGCAATTTGACCACCGAATTACTAATTTTAGCACTTTCGTACCCCAATTTGAAACTTCATTTGCAATGTGTACCTTGTATACTTTCTTAAGGCCCAAAATAACCAATTGCCCTCATCAAAAGAAAATAAAATAAAATAACTCGGGAAATTTTGTCATTTCAGAAAAAAAATGCCGGGATATCTTACAACTTAACTTTTGAATTCGGATGCTATGTGCCAAAATTGGTAGTTCGAAAATCATATAGAAGGGGCGGTAGTTCAAGGGTTTAAGTGTAATTTACCCTAAAAACTCAAATAGAACACCAGAGAAAACTTACAAAGAGCCCGTTCTTGGTTATGATAGCACATTAATCATCTAACGATCAGAGCAGCAGTTACAGAAAATAATCACTCTTGCAATATTCGAGCAACCAAGAAATTAAGAGATTATTTACTGGAGAGTTACCCGTAAAGGATATTGTAATATAAATTAATGACACTCAGTGACTAAAGAGCCTAACAACTTTTACGTGGAAAACTAAAAAGGACAGAGCTTTTCAAAACAATAGGATCCTATATTAAAGCAAATATTAGCAGCAAACAGATGATGAGAAGCAATCATGCGTCTTAGATAAACAGATGCATGTCAGGTACATGATAATAAAAATAATAAGGAATTCCTCGCACCAGACACCTTATTGTAAGTGCAAACAGCACAGGATGGAAAGGCCTGCTTTATATGTTCTTTTTAAATTCTACAATTAAGGACTAGAGAGGATATTGTCACCTGCAAGATAACTTCGTACATCTATGGACTACTAAAAAATCAGATAGAAATGAAATCCATGTTATGTCCCATTAAATATAGTAGCTAAACTTGCATTAAATCTCACAAAATCCAATGGAGGGCAGCCCAATGTAGTAGATACACCAGACCCCTTATTGTAAGTGCAAACAGCACAGGATGCATTGACCTTATACCATACCAACAATATGCTATCCAAATGGACCATAATTAGATGCAACATGAAACCTGGAAAAAGCAAACTAAATTAAATTATGGTATAAAATACACAGAATATTTTACCTGTTAGGTATTTGGAGTTCTTGCCACTGACCCTTCTTTGTCAGGATGCGTACTTTTGCAAGGTGAGCCACGCTCCTTTATTCAAAAAAATATATCAGTTAATCTACTATATTTATATATTTTATACTATGTAATCTAGTATCTTTATGACTGAAGATAATCAATTCGGTAGTTGCTGTTCTAGGATCCAACCAAGAATATGGACAAAAATGAAGACAATGAAACAAATTCCACAAATTCCTCTGCATAATTATGTGATAAATTTTAAAGTGACTTGCTAAAACTCTGCCTTTGCGTGTCTGGTGGTAACCGGTGATTCATCAAAGCAAGCAAATATGGTACTACGATGACAATGATGATGAGGATTTGTGATACCCCATTGCGAATGATGAATATAGGTGATGCATGGGATCCCGCATTGCTTGGGTGGCAAAAGTTCTTGCTCTTAGTGATTCCAATGGGGCTCAAGTTGTACCATTAGCTATTCCTTTTAGAGTGTACGCCCAGATGTGGCTTGGACTTTTCTTGAGCCGTCACAGGATTACTTTACAAGTACTAGGAGAGCACATGGGAACCCCACCAGAGCATAATCACGATGCGGACACTTATCAAGGTACGAGCCAGAAAGCAGAAAATTTTACAGTAACATATGGCATCTGCTTATATATTATTTAATAAAATAAAGAAAAGATAAAGCAGTATTGAAATATAAAACTTATTATTATTATTTTTTTTTGATAATATTGAAATATAAAACTTATTCTTCTTTTTCATGAAATATAGAATAGACGTCCATTATTTCCAGAGTAGTAGCTGTTGCTTCCATAGTATTTTCTCAAGTGACATTGTTGAACACAAAAGGGTTTTGAGTAAATCTGATTCAATATATTTGTTAAAAACACATACTTAAATAAAATATCAAAATTATTTATGTTTTGTCTGACAATGCAGAAAACACCTAAGTAGGCTTCGATCCATGCCAAAACTCATGCTATGAGTTAAGAGTTTGTTTAGATTTCCGAAAATTTAAAGGTAATGACTGCATGTACTGAAATGTAACTCAAGAGTCAGAATGAGGTAGTAATATGTTTTTGTAAATGAAATACTACTACAAAAAGTTTTTCTGCATACAACCTTATTTCCGATGATGTGTGTTGGGTTTCAATGGTGAGATTACATTTGAGTTTTGAGTTATTAGGTGAGAATAATGTGATTAAGGGGTTGCAGAAACACTTAGTGATAGAATCAAAAGTTTTTGCTTTGTCGAAGGAAGGAAATTCCATGCTTATTATTGAGAGGACTTGGAGGGCAGTGAAAGAGATGAGGCTTGGGTTGTCCACGGTGTAATGGTTCGCCAAAACACTGGAGGACTATTAGAAGGGTGAAAAAAGGATTTTTACACCACCTCAAGAGAGGATTGTGTAGAGGTGGTCAAATGCCCGTGGTAGCTACATGGATTTAGTGGAGTACAGCGGTGGTGGCAGACACAACTTTATTTTCATACCAGAAGAGGTGGACAATAAGGGCTAGAAGAGAATGGCGGGAGCATTGAGTGACGTCGTAAAAGAGGGAGATCATGTGACTCACAACAGAGGAGGTGTATTTCTGAGGCCGTTGGTGGTAGTGAATCAACCACAAAATCGTTTGTATAGGGAGGCCTTGGTGCAGAAGACTGCGCCGGTGTAGTCTCGAGAGTAGAACAGGGGTAAAGAGGTCAGCATTTTGGCCGCTTAGAGAGGAGCCACCGTAAGACACAATAACAGTTATGGGACCGGAAAGGCTCCTCATACCTCTAGTACAAGTGCTTGGTGGTAAGGTGGAGGTGGCAAGCTCGTTGTCGGTCTGGCAGAGGATGGCATGCACAGTACACTTTTGGACGTGAAATCGCTATTGATGGCACTGAAAAAGAAAGTAGACTCTTTAATACAGTGCATTGAGGAGAAACATTTTATGGGCTTAGGCTATTCGGTACAGACTTGGCAACCTTCTTAATGTATGGGGCCCCAATTTAGTAGTTTGGCAGCTAAAGTTGTCTGGGCAAGTAGCAAAATCCTATGGGTCATTCCACTAGGCTTCGGCTTGTGGGGTAAAACAAAGGAAAGGCTAAGGTTGGGACCCAACCCGTGTGGAGAATCAAAGAGGGTGGTAATGTCGGGCCTTCTACTGATAGGAGTCAGTTAACCTCGTCGGAGAAGGTGCAGATTGAATTGCAGCTGGCCGAGGAACCTTCGAAGGTGGCCCAGACGGTGAACACAATAGCGGTGGAGTCGACAACAGCAGAGCCATATATGGGTCTCAACATTACCTCACCGTTGGACGCTAGATCTTCAGCACAGACAGACAAGTCGGATGGGTAGCAGGGAACAATGTTCTATTGAGTCTCAGGTGTTTTCGTCTTCAGCGAAGGTTCTTCAGCAAGCAAATGTGGCCTGAGCATTGTGTACAGAGTTTGGAGTGACGAGGGTGTTGATGGAGGGCCCTTCAGGTTGCTAGTCCCTTCGCACGATGTTTCTGAGTGGGATTGTAGGCCTCTCTTTGCTAAGGAGGAGATGAGAGTGTCGATGGAGTCACAGTGGGCAACCAGGGACGAGATAAAGCAGCCCATACCCCTAAACTGTTTGCTACCATGTCAACTGAGTGCCTCTGACTGGGTTCTACATAAGGTGAAGGAAATCCAACACTGTGTGGGGATTGAATGTGAGGGTCTTGAGGAATAGTTTATGGCTTTGCTAACTGCCATTGAAGTTGGGCATGTTCAACTTAAGAAATCAGGATCCAAAAATCAAAGTAAGTTATGAGATTAAAGAGATGTTTGGAAATAATTCTCATCCCATCCCATCTCATCTCATTCAATCTAATTCATTTCCCAAATATCATTCAAACACAAATACTTGCAAACTAATCATTACTACTTTCCTAAACTTTCAAATAAAAAATAAAAAATAATTCAACTTTTTAAAATCTCAAAACAAAAATAATATTAAAAAATTATATTCTAACTATATTTTGACTTTATAATGTTATTTACAAAATTCTCATTTCATCTCATTCCCCAAGCATCCCCAAACTTGGTCTATTAACTATTAAGGCAGCTCAAGTAGAGATAGATCCAAAGGGAGGGGGTCAACACCTTCTTTATGAAGCCTAAGATCGTATATTGAAATGTCTGAGGGCTTAATGAGGCTAATAAGCGTCTTCGGATAAAAAAATTATTTCGTGAGTGGAAGGCAGACATTGTGTGCTTGCAGGAAACCAAGTTTAGATTTATTCCAAGAAGTATTGTTCAAAGCTTATGGAGCTGTCCATATGTGGATTGGGCTTATCTTGCATCTATTGGGGCTTCAGGAGGAGTACTTGTTATGTGGGATAGAAGGGTGGTAGAGAAAATGGAGGAGTTCATGGGGGAGTACACAGTGGCATGCTCTTTAAAGAGTGTGGAAGACAATTTTATGTGGGCTTTCGTTGGTATTTATGGGTCGAACTTTGGACAGCAATAGAAGACTTCTATGGGAAGAGATAGCTAGAGTACATGGCTGGTGGGACTTACCATAGTGCACTGGTGGTGACTTTAATGTTATAAGGTTTCCAAGCGAACGATCAGGAGAAAGTAGGTTGCGGCCAGCAATAATGGAATTCTCAGTGTATTTTCGATTTGGGATTGGTGGATATTCCTCTTATGGGCGGAGCATTCACGTGGTCTAACAACCAAACATGGTCTAGATTGGACAGATTTTTAGTCTTCTCGGAGTGGAAAATTCATTATCCGGAGCAATGTCAGAAGAGGCTTCCTTATCTTTGTTTCGATCATTTTCCTATTTTGCTAGATAGTGGTTGTATTCAAGGAGGGCGTAGGTATTTTAAATTCGAGAATATGTGGTTGAAAATAGAACGTTTTGTAGATAAGGTCAGGCAATGGTGGTCCTCATACTAGATTCATGGCACCCCTAGCTTCATTTTTGTGGGTAAATTAAAAGCTTTAAAAAAATATTTAAAGCTTTGGATTCCCTATCCTTCGGTGATATAGATGAACGTAAGAAAACCGTGTTGGAGGAGCTACAGGAGGTAGAGAGGGTACAGGAGGGTCGGTTTCCTCTGGAAGAATTATCTCGGAAGACAGAGTTAGTTTCAGAACTAGAGAGGGTTACCTTATTGGAGGAAATCTCTTGGCGGCAAAAATTGCGAGTATTGTGGTTGAAAGAAAGAGATCGCAGCACAAAGTTTTTCCATAGAGTGGCCAACTCCCATAGGAGAACTAATACCATAGAGATGTTGAAAGTAGATAGTACAATTTGTATGGAGGTTCCTTGGTTACTAGTGGCTTTGTGACTGGATTTTTGGTGGGTGACATCAATAGGGGTACTCTTAACATTTCTCATTTATTGTTCCCAGATGATGCTCTGATATTTTGTTAGACTGAACAAAGCCAGATTTCGGCACTGATGGCACTTTTACTTTTCTTTGAAGTTGCATTTGGTTTGAAAGTGAACTTAACAAAGCCAAAGTTAGTTCCAGTTGGTAATGTTCGCAAGATCTGGTTGTAAGCTAACACTCTTGGATGTAAGATCTCCTCTCTTCCCTTGAATTACCTTGATTTTCCTTTAGGGGGTGCCTCAAGAACTAAATCTCTTTGGGATACAGTTATTGAGAAGATTGAACATAAATTGGCAGGTTGGAAGAGATTGTATTTGTCGAAAGGTGGAAGGATCACCTTAATCAAGAGCACCTCTGTCAAATCAACCAACTTATTTCATATCTTGATTCTCAATTCCAACGAGTGTGGTAATCCATATTGAGAAACTTCATCGTGATTTCCTTTGGAGTGGCCTGGGGGTATAAATTCAAATTCTATTTGGTTAAGTGGGACAAGGTATGCTTCCCAATCTCTTCTGGTGCATTGAGAATTAGAAATCTGAGGGTATTCAATCGGGCCCTACTTGGGATATGGCTACGTCGTTATAATATGAACCGGAACCTTTATGGAAGTCGATGATTGACTTCGAGTATGGAGGTGTTTTTTTTTTTTTTTTTTT